>CM035165.1:19225938-19496852 GCA_020205615.1 Panax quinquefolius
AACAGATCCAAGATTGGATTTCAACATTTTCTTCTTCAAGCAACTCTGCACAGGCCTGTAGATTGGAATTGAGAGTTTCAGATTGGGGTAGAATTTTACAGATTTTAGAATGGAAGTTGCTTTCTTAACTATGCCTACTAATTTTTCTAAATCGGGGAATTTTATATATTTTAGAATGGAAGTTGCTTTCAAGGAGCATACCTGAGCTTCTAGTTTATTGGGTATGGTCTCAAAGGCTAGCAAATCTGGACCTGCTGCCACAAGAACTTGTAGTCCTAGACCATACCGTAATTCCCACTGGAGGCAGGAAGATACCATGATAAGATTTAATACTACCATAACTGTAGAGTATAGATTGTACAACCTCTGTATATCCCAAACAAAAAAGGGGTTGGGGGAAGAGTACCATTTTCCATAGCCTCCACCATCACGACCACCATCATCACGGTCGTAGCTTCCACCATATCCTCTTACCCTGCCACCACTACCACTACCACCATAACCCCCTCCCCCACTGCCACATCCACTGTATCCACCGTCACTTCCTCCATAGCCTCCACCGCTGGCACCATATTCTCCGCCTCCTCAATTTTTGCCTCCACCTCCGTAACGTCCGCCGCTTGGCGGTGGAACAGATCCGTTGCCTTCGTGACCGCTTGGCCTCTCTTTCTCCCTTCTTTCCAGCGGAGTCTCTTTCTCTTCCTCACTCTGTATGCTACGGTTTCTCTTCCTCTCTTTAATCTAATTTTATCTCTCAGCGCTGTGTGTAAGAAGAGAGAGAGGGTTTGAAATTTGAATAAGGGGAAATAAGAGAGAGCTGAGAGAGAGCTGCTGACGTCAATTTTGGATGGGACACTTATCTTTTTTTCTCTCTCTGCTCTGTTTTATAGATATATATGGATACACAATTTTTTTGTAGTATAACATACTTCATGTTATTCCATTCATAACCTATTATTAGAATTTGTTGTTCTTGGTTCTAGCATGCTAATAACTGTCATACTCATATGTAAGCCATCATCACACCACCCTCAAATTGTCTTGTTGTTATACGATGAAATATCTAACATCAATTATTGTACAGTGTTTATTTTTATAAAAGTGTATTGTAATTTTGCATTCCTTCCAATCTAAATAAATCAAAAGGGATCCGATAAAATACACGATGATTACATTTTTAGATATTCTCATATCTCACCAGATAACAACTAGAAGATATAATATACAAAAAGGGTACTTTTTAGTTTCCGTACTAAAACAATCTTTTGATATATTTCTAATGATTTTTGATATATTTCTTTTTGGCATGCATGGTAGCATATTTGATATATTTCTAATGATTTTTGATATATATCCTTTTGGCATGCATGGTAGCATATTTGATATATTTCTAATGACCTTTAGATAAATTTTTGTATGAAGTGACAATGACAAATCTTGCCAAACTTGAGTTCGTGGCACTTGATATTATGGGTAAGAATTATTTGCCATGGATCCTTGATGCCGATATTCATCTTGATGCTATGGGTCTTGGAGACACCATTAAAGATGGTAATGAAACATCAAGCCAAAACCAGGCAAAGGCCATGATATTCTTACGCCATCATCTCCATGAGGAGTTGAAGTTAGAGTATCTCACAATAAAAGATCATCTTATTCTTTGGAAAAATTTGAAAGAAAGATATGACCATCAAAAGACAGTTATTCTTCCAAAAGCTCGTTATGATTGGATACATTTACGATTGCAGGATTTTAAATCATTAAGTGAATATAATTCTGCAATGTTTAAAATTAGTTCTAAATTAAAATTATGTGGAGATAATATCACTGATGGAGATATGTTAGAAAAAACATTCTCTACTTTTCATGCCTCGAATGTGCTCCTGCAACAACAATATAGATAACGATGTTTTAAGAAATATTCTGAACTGATTTCATGTCTCCTTGTGGCTGAACAAAATAATAAGCTTTTAATGAAAAATCATGAATCACGACCTACTGGTTCAGCTCCATTCCTTGAAGTGAATGTTACAAGACATAATAATAATTATGGTCGTGGTTGTAATAGAGGTCGTGGTCATGGCCATGGGCGAGGACGGTTTAATTACCGTAACCATGATACCAAACCTTCAAAGAATGAGGAGAAACAAGAAAAGGGGAAGAATATAAATAATAGAGATACCAAGAAAAAAGAAAATATTTGTTATCAGTGTGGAATGAAAGGACATTGGGCTCGTATCTGTCGTGCGGCCAAACATCTTGTTGATTTATATCAGTCCTCTTTGCAAGGAAAGGAGAAGAACATAGAAATAAATTTTTCTCATCCACATTAAGATAATAATGATATTTATTATGATCTTATGGATATGACACACCTTGACGTTGCAGATTTCTTTGAGCAAAATAATGAGCAAATTAATATTTCTTGTAATGAAAATAATTAGTTCAAAATTATGTTAATCCTTTTTAAGAGTGTTTCTTTTATGCTAATAAATTTCAATGTATTTTGTTCATTTTATGTTGGTTTGTGTTATTAATATTATGTCTTATTATAAACTTATTATTTATTCCTTTTATGAAGAAAATATGGATTAAGCGCCATGCTATATATGAGCCTAATATCGCTGGTGGAGATATATGCTAGCAGAGATAGTAACGACGATACTATTCTCGATACAAGCAATAATTTCCAAATCTAAAAATGATGAAAGCTTATGTGAATACAATACCAGATTCAGCAGACTTGATTGAAGGCTCCGGAAGAGCCAATATAATGCTTCCTAGTGGAACAAAATTTATTACTGATAATGCTTTGTTTTCCACTAAATCAAGAAGGAATCTGATAAGTTTTAAAGATATACGTCTTAACGGGTACCATATTGAGACAACCAATGACAATGGTATATAATATCTTTACATCATATCAAATGTCTCTACCGAAAAACAAATATTGGAAAAATTACCCGTTCTATCTTCAGGTTTGTACTATACAAGTATTAGTACAATTGAAGTCAATGCAATAATGAACCAGAAGTTCAATGAACCAAATAATTTTATTATTTGGCATGACCGGTTGGGTCATCCTGGATCAATAATGATGCGAAAAATTATTAAGAATTCACATGGACATCCATTAAAGAACTAGAAGATTCTTCAATTTAAGGAATTCTCGTGTGTTGCTTGTTCTCAAGGCAAATTGATCATTAGACCATCACCAGCTAAAATTAGGATTGAATCCCCAATGTTTCTAGAATGGATTCAATGAGATATTTGTGGGCCTATTCACCCACCAAGTGGACCATTTAGATATTTTATGGTTTTAATAGATGCATTTACAAGATGGTCATATGTGTGCTTATTATCAACTCACAACCTGGCGTTTGCGAGATTACTTGCTCAAATTATTATATTACGAGCACAATTTCCAGATCATAAAATCAATACTATTCGTCTTGACAATGCTGGTGAATTTACATCCCAAACATTTATTGATTATTGCATGTCATTTGGGATAAATAATGAACATCATGTTGCCCATGTTCATACTCAGAATGGTCTTGCTGAATCATTTATTAAACGCCTCCAGTTAATTGCAAGACCATTGCTCATGAGAACAAAACTTTCTGTCTCTGTTTGGGGCATGCTATTTTACATCGCAAAGAAGACTTATTCAGATTAAATAACATCATATCATAAACTCTCCCTATTTGGTTTTTGGTCATGAGCTAAATATTTCCCATCTAAGAATTTTTGATTGTGCGGTATATGTTCCAATTTATCCTCCACAACGTACAAAGATGGGTCCTCAAAGGAGGCTGGGAATATATATTGGGTTTGAGTCCCCATCAATAATCAAATATCTTGAACCCTTAACAGGTGATTCATTTACGACATGATTTACCGTGTCATTTTGATAAGACTATGTTCCCAACATTAGGGAGAGGAATTAAATAGCTGAATAAAGATATAACTTGGAATGCATTATCATTATTAAATTTTGATCCTCGTACAAATTAATATGAACAAGAAGTTCAAAAGATTCTTCGTTTGCAAAATATAGCAAATCAGCTACCGAATGCATTCACTGACTCAAAAAGAGTACGTAACCAAATCTCATATAGCAGCTGTAAATACTCCAGCTCGGATTGAAGTTCCAATAGAACAATCCGCGAAAATTGTAGCAAATGAGTAATGCACGCCAGAAGCGTGGTAGACCAATCAGTTTGAAAGACAAAAATCCTCGGAAAAGAAAAGAAGTAAATAAACAAGTGGGCATTATTGAGGAAGAAAATATTCATGAGGATGTAGACATATAGCTAAAACCCCAGAAGAGGTTCAGGTAACTGAAAACAATAAAAATGATGAGATCTCGATAAGTTATGTCTCTACAAAGAAAATATGGAACCGAAGTGAGATAGTTGTTGACAACATTTTTTCATATAATATATCATTTGATATAATTAATGAAAACGAGGATTTTGAGCCTAATTCTGTCATAGAATGTAGACGCAGAAATGATTGGCCAAAATGGAAAGAAGTAATCCAGGCAAAATTAAATTCACTTACAAAACGTGAAGTTTTTAGACATGTAGTCCAAACACTCGAAGAAGTAAAGCCAGTTGGATACAAATGGGTATTTTTGCGAAAAAGAAATGAGAAAAATGAAATCGTAAGATATAAGGCATGACTTGTGGTACAAGGGTTTTCACAAAAACCTGGCATTGATTATGATGAAACATATTCTCCTGTGGTAGATGCAATTACATTGTGGTATCTTATTAGCCTGACAACCCATGAAAAACTAGATATGTGTTTAATGGATGTTGTTACTGTAAGGCCCCGAATTTTATGAAATAAAAGTATTCAATTTTTCTTATAATTACTATTCAGTAAATGGTTAAATTGATAAAAGTTAAAGTTAAGGTTGATATATATAATTTTTCAAAATAAGCAAGTGGTTATAAAATATTCATTATTATCGAGGAATATTCGTTTGGTGGTGGAATATTCTTTTCCGTCGGGGAATATTAAATGCATTGGCGCTATGATTTTTTATGGGCCCCATAGCGTGAAAGCGATTGGATGAAGAAAACGCACAAATAAGTTGGTTATAAATAATGACGTAATTGTTACCATTAACACTTTGTTGGAATACCCGGGTAAAGTAAAGTAAATGTCGCATTGTTGCACGCGAGTAGCACGGTATTGCATATATTTTTGAATTATTGACTCTTACGTAAGAAGGCACTACTCAATAATTGTTACTGAAGAATTACTATTCAATATTTTATTTTATTGATTCAATAATTCTTTGCGTTGATATTTTATATTCTTGTTGTTTTAATAATTGTCACTACTGCAATATTTTCCATTATCGAAGCAATAATTCATATTATCCGAATAATATTATTAGAAAACATTATTGGCAAAAGTCTAGAATGTTACATCTAGGAGAGGTTTGGTCACCTAATTATTTGGCCAAGAAAGAGAAATATTTATTGAAAGCCCCTCTTTCTCTGAACCGCTTTAGTTGTCATTATTGTGACTCTGTAATATTATTTGTGAATAATTAATTATTAATTAATATGATAAGGAAAATATTCATTTTATGTGGATATAGATGGAGAAAATTTTTAAAGTGACAATTGTTGAAAATTAATATTTTATCTTTTTCGATAAAATAATTCATTTAAATATATTATTTTAATAATATATTAACGATGATATTTTTATAATGAATGTGCGATATGTGAGTATATGAGGAGGAAGAGTATTTTGTGGCATTAAATGATTAACACATGTTTTGTGTGTGTCGGTGGACCCCATTTCTTGAATGAAATTTGATTATAACTGCAAAATCGCTTCTGTTTGTGGATTTGGGTCAATTTCTATTTGGAATTTGGAAAACTTTCTTCGCAAAGTTGTAGAGAATTGAATTTTCTATAAAAAGGCATGAGATTCAAATTTTTCTGATAAAAGGGCTATTTATTATGAATTATTGAAGTTCAAGTCTCAAAATAATTAATTTTGGAAGTTTAAAATAATTTAAATAAGAAAAACGTTTTTAAATGCTTGTGGGCATCTTTAACATGTGTTGATGGTGAGAGATCAGATTGTCTAGATGGGCGTAGAGAATTTATTAAATATATATTAATATTATATTAAATTTTCTACTTTGGTGTTCTAAGCATTTTCCTATAAATAGGGTGCTTAGGTTAGAATTGAAAATCACACCAGAAACTGAAGTTTTCTCTCTCTATATTATCGAGCATTTTTTTGTGAGTATTTAGATATCTTGATCATTGCTATACGGTGTAAGTTCGTTCAGCGTTATATCCGACATTCCAATACTGCTCTTTTGAGGTAAGGGATAGTAAGGGATAGTAAGGGATTTTAAGGGTTATTATGTTTTTTTAGTTTCGAAATTTTTCTGAACCTTCAAAAATTCTGGAAAAATTTGAAATGATATTTTGATGAGTTTTGTAGATTGTGTCCAAAAATGGCGATTTTTGGATGTATAGATTAGGCGTTATGGATTTTATGAGAAAAGACTATTTTAAAAGTAACATTTATAACTCCTTGTGATTAACTCCAAAATTGATGAAATTTTTATTGGGAGTACATCTATACAATATCAGTATACCGTGAAAATTTTAGAATTTTCTGAAAAAAGTATAATTTATGATAAATGTTTAAATATTCGGTGGTTTTGGCCATATGAAAAATAGTAAATGAATTTTTGAAATTTTGAGAAAAATATATGTTCAATATGGGACTATGTTATGCTAAATCCCAGAAAAGAAATATTTTTGGAACTGATTTGGTATTTTTCATGAAAATGTTCTAGTTATGAGTAAATGAATTAAAATTGTTATGTGAAGTAAGAAAATTGGAAAATATGATTTTATGGCTTGAGAATCATATATGAGGTATATGCAGATTTTTGATGAGGGTTTTGGTTATTGGTGATGAAATCTTATGAGTTTGGCATTTTATGATGATTAAATGCATTAATTAGTAAAGTGTAAACAATTTAATTAAATTGTTTATAAGTTTTAGAAATTATTAAATATTGTTGTAATATTAAGAATATTAAGATTTTGATATTATTAAGTGATTTTATAACATTTTGATTAAGGTGTTATAAATATTGATATGGATTTTATTATGAAACTTTATCTTTTCGTGTATAGAGTTCTTATGCACGCGTACTACGATTACGTATTTAATACGGGTACTATTCACGACAAATTGGTTTCTTCTCTCGACCAAATTATCGTTGATTTATGAATCTTACTCTTGAAATTAAAACCATGTTTTGATTATATTATTTTTATATAACATTCTTATAACCCTAATGATGATATTTCTCTTTGACTTGAGTCTAAAGATTGGTAGATTATTGGTATAATCGTGACTATAGGTTCTCTTTTGCCAGTAGTGCGAAAGTTGAATTGTTGACTGGTATGATCATGACCATTGAATTTACAATTGAATATTTTTAGCTTAAGTGCAAAGGTGAATTGATCAACATGGTTATAATTATTGTTATATAACTTCTGAAATGATTATGTATTTCTTTGATATATGAATATCTTTGGCTCGTAGTGCAAAGATGACTTGTTGATGAATATCTTAGCCTGTAGTGCAAAGATGAATTATTGATGAATATCTTTTGCTCGTAATGCAAAGATGACCTGTTGTTGAATATCTTTAGCTTTTGTAGTGCAAAGATGAATTATTGATGAATATCTTTGGCTCGTAATGCTGAAGATGACACATTGTTGAATATCTTTAGCAGCTGTAGTGTAAAGATGAATCTGTTGATGAATATCTTTGGCCGTGGTGCGCAGATGAATTTATTAGTATGATTATGAACAGAACCTGTGATTTGGTATAACCATGATATTTGATGTTTGAGTAAAGACAATTGATGAAAATTATCTTCGTCTGGATGAGAAGAAGAATTTAGAATCACAATTATGATTATGAGTTATTCATATGATTGTGGAAAGGAACTGTTGATTGATGTTACAAGGATAAAACATTGTTGGTGGACTTTTAACGTGGAAAGACAATAGACTTTATAGTCTATTTGACTCTTTTAATGGATTGCTCATTCACTATGACTATGGTTGAAAAGTTTTATCATCTACCATATGTTCTAAATCTACGATTTATTCTTGATGAAAGGCTATTGATAATTTAATTATCTTTAGTCATAATATTCTTTCTTGAAATTATTTGTGCTCACCCTTTTGTTTCACAATTCCTTTCGGGTAATAAAAGTGTAGGTTGGGTCGAAAGGGGATAAGCGAGGGAATAGAATGGTGGTCTATAGATGTTGAGGGTGAGGTGAATTTAACTTGGAAGGGTGTTTTGTCACTATCATACAAGATGTCTCTAATGACATACAACCTCGTGTCATCATAAGACATGGTTGTGCTCATCCACTTGCCGAGTATATTTACAAGCACTACCTATATAATCTTGGTGTTTGTTTGGAGTATAATACCCAATTAGAGGCAGTGGAGATAATGATATGTCGAGAAGACTCACCATTGGGAAGAATATGATAGTAATCTTCTCGTTTTTCTTTGGGGTTTATTGGGTTAACCAAGGATAATTACGTGGCCATATGATATCTACCATAACCTAAAAGCATGGCCTCCCATATGAAAGGTTTCCTGAGCACTTCCCAAAAATTCTAATTTCTAAAACATTTTTTACTATACCTTTATATAAGGTGTCATTGTGGACGTCTTACAGTTGGTATATATTTGTATCCAAACTCACAAAGATATGTGTTGTTGTATTTTGCATTTGACAATTGTTGTAATAAAGTTGTAGTTGTTTTCCGTACCATATATTTGGCGACTCGAGAATGGGTTGGATGGAATGGGCCTATTTTGGGGTCGTTAAATTTGGTATCAGAGCTTAGGGATATGATCTCTGGCGGAGATCGGGATTAGAACTAGGAGGGAGAGATGAGTAAATCCTTCGCTAGTGTGTCTTACCTAAGCTTATTTGTTGGTCACCATCGTATATCGGGATATTATGTGATTTGTTAATTTGTTAAATTAACCCTTGTTTTGAAGCTGTATTCTAGAACGATATCTGAAATACAGGAAATGAGCAATTGAGAAATCATGATGACAGGGGAGATAGAATCTGAAATGAAAGCAAGGTACTCTTAACTCTTTGACATACAATCGTAAATTTTGAGGACGAAATTTCATAAGGAGGGAGATTATAAGGCCCGAATTTTATGAAATAAAAGTATTCAATTTTTCTTATAATTACTATTCAAGTAAATGGTTAGATTGATAAAAGTTAAAGTTAAGGGTGATATATATAATTTTTTTCAAAATAAGCAAGTGGTTATAAAATATTCATTATTGTTTGGGAATATTCGTTTGGTCGTGGAATATTCTTTACGTAGGGAATATTAAATGCGACGGTAGCGATCTTTTATGGGCCCCATAGCGTAAAGCGATTGGATGAAAAGAAAACGACAAAATATAAGTTGGTTATAAAAATAACAGTAATTAATTATTCTGAATTAACATCTTTGTTGGAATACCCGGTGGGTAAAGTAAAATGTACGCGTTGTTGCACAAGATAGCACACGGTATTGCACAATATTTTTGAATTATTGACTCTTACGTAAGAAGGCACTACTCAATAATTGTTATAGTAATTACTATTCAATATTTTATTTTATTGATTCAATAATTGCTGCGTTGATATTTTATATTACTGTTGTTTTAATAATTGTCACTACACAGTATTTTCCATTATCGAAGCAATAATTCATATTATCTGAATAATATTATTAGAAAACATTATTGGCAATGTCTAGAAAGTTACATCTAAGGAGAGGTTTGGTCACCTAATTGCGCTACCAGAAGGAGAAATCTTTATTGAAAGCCCCTCTTTCACAGAACCTGCTGGTTGTCATTATTGTGATTACTAATATTATTTGTGAATAATTAATTATTGATTAATATGATAAGGAAAATATTCATTTTATGTGGATATAGATGGAGAAAATTTTTAAAGTGACAATTGTTGAAAATTAATATTTTATCTTTTTCTGATAAAATAATTCATTTAAATATATTATTTTAATAATATATTAACGGTGATATTTTTATAATGAATGTGCGATATGTGAGTATATGAGGAGGAAGAGTATTTTTGTGACATTAAATGATTAACACATGTTTTGTGTGTCGGTGGACCCCATTTCTTGACTAAAATTTGATTATAGCCTGTAAAATCGCCCGTTTGTGGATTTCGGTCAATTTCTATTTAGAATTTGGAAAAACTTTCTTTTGCAAAGTTGTAGAGAATTGAATTTCCTATAAAAAGGCACGAGATTCAAATTTTCTGATAAAAGGGCTATTTATTATGAATTATTGAAGTTCTGAAGCTCCGAAATAATTGATTTTTGGAAGTTTAAAATAATTTAAATAAGAAAAACGTTTTTAAAATGTTTGTGGGCATCTTTAACATGTGTTGATGGCTGAGATCAGATTGTCTAGATGGGCGTAGAGAATTTATTAAATATATATTAATATTATATTAAATTTTCTACTTTGGTGTTCTAAGCATTTTCCTATAAATAGGGTGATTAGGTTAGAATTGAAAATCACACCAGAAACTGAAGTTTTCTCTCTCTATATTATCGAGCATTTTTTTGTGAGTATTTAGATATCTTGAGCATTGCTATACGGTGCAAGTTCGTTCAGCGTTATATCCGACATTCCAATACTGCTCTTTTGAGGTAAGGATAGTAAGGGATAGTAAGGGATTTTAAGGGTTATTATATTTTTTTAGTTTCGAAATTTTTCTGAACCTTCAAAAATTCTGGAAAAATTTGAAATGATATTTTGATGAGTTTTGTAGATTGTGTCCAAAAATGGCGATTTTTGGATGTATAGATTAGGAGTTATGGATTTTATGAGAAAACTATTTTAACAGTAACCGCTTATAACTCCTTGTAATTAACTCCAAAATTGATGAAATTTTTATTTGGAGTACATCTATATAATATCGATTATACCGTAAAATTTGAATTTTTGGATAAAAGTATAATTTATTATAAATGTTTAAATATTAAATGGTTTTGGCCATATGAAAATTAGTAAATGAATTTTAAAATTTCGAGAAAAATATATGTTCAATATGGGACTATGTTATGCTAAATAAATCCCGGAAAAGAAATATTTTTGGGCCTGATTTGGTATTTTCATGAAAATATTCTAGTTATGAGTAAATTAATTAAATATGTTATATGAAGTAAGAAAATTGGAAAATATGATTTTATGGCTTGAGAATCATATATGAGGTATATCTGATTTTTGATGAGGTTTTGGTTATTGGTGATGAAATCTTATGAGTTTGGCATTTTATGATGATTAAATGCATTAATTAGTAAAGTGTAAACAATTTAATTAAATTGTTTATAAGTTTTAGAAATTATTAAATATTGTTGTAATATTAAGAATATTAAGATTTTGATATTATTAAGTGATTTTATAACATTTGGATTAAGGTGTTATAAATATTGATATGGATTTTATTATGAACTTTTTATCTTTTAGTTATCGAGGTTCTTATGCGATATCTACGGTACTATATACGAATCGGGTCTTATTCACGACAAATTGGTTTCTTCTTTGACCAAATTATCGTTGATTTATGAATCTTACTCTTGAAATTAAAACCATGTTTTGATTATATTATTTTTATATAACATTCTTATAACTCTAATGATGATATTTCTCTTTGACTTGAGTGTAAAGATGGGTAGATTATTGGTATGATCGTGACTATAGGTTCTCTTTGGCGATGGTCACGCAAAAGTTGAATTGTTGGTAGTATGATCATGACCATTGAATTTACAATTGAATATTTTTAGCTTAAGTGCAAAGGTGAATTGATCAATATGGTTATAATTATTGTTATATAACTTCGAAATGATTATGTATTTCTTTGATATATGAATATCTTTGGCTCGTAGATGCAAAGATGACTTGTTGATGAATATCTTAGCTTTGTAGTGCAAAGATGAATTATTGATGAATATCTTTTTGCTTCGTAATGCAAAGATGACATTTGTTGTTGAATATCTTTAGCATGTAGTTCAAATATGAATTATTGATGAATATCTTTGGCTCGTAATGCAAAGATGACCTGTTGTTGAATATCTTTAGCCTGTAGTGTAAAGATGAACTGTTGATGAATATCTTTGGCTGTGGTGCAAAGATGAATTTATTAGTATGATTATGAGCAGGAGCTGTGATTTGGTATAACCATGATATTTGATGTTTGGGTAAAGACAATGATGAAAATTATCTTAAATCTGGATGAGAAGAAGAATTTAGAATCACAATTATGATTATGAGTTATTCATATGATTGTGGAAAGGAACTGTTGATTGATGTTACGAGGATAAAACATTGTTGGTGGACTTTTAACGTGGAGAAGACAATAGACTTTTATAGTCTATTTGACTCTTTTAATGGATTGCTCGTTCATTTGCAACTATGGTTGAAAAGTTTTATCATCTACCATATGTTCTAAATCTACGATTTATTCTTGATGAAGGCTATTGATAATTTAATTATCTTTAGTCATAATATTCTTTATTGGCTATTTGTGCTCACCCTTTTTGTTTCACAATTCCTTTCGTGTAATAAAAGTGTAGGCGGGTCGACGGGGATAGCGAGGGAATAGAATGGTGGTCTATAGATGTTGAGGTGAGGTGAATTTAACTTGGAAGGGTGTTTTGTCACTATCGTACAAGATGTCTAATGACATCTGACCTCGTGTCATCATAAGACATGGTTGTGCTCATCCACTTCTTTGAGTATATTTACAAGCACTACCTATATAATCTTGGTGTTTGTTTGGAGTATAATACCCAATTAGAGACGATGGAGATAATGATATGTCGAGAAAAGACTCACCATTGGGAAGAATATGATAGTAATCTTCTCGTTTTTCTTTGGGGTCTATTAGGTTAACCAAGGATAATTACGTGGCCATATGATATCTACCATAACCTAAAAGTATGGCCTCCCGTATGAAAGGTTTCCTTGAGCACTTCCCAAAGATTCTAATTTCTAAAACAGGTTTTTGACTATACCTTTATGTAAGGTGTCATTGTGACGTCTTACAGATTGGTATATATTTGTATCCAAACTCACAAAGATATGTGTTTGTTGTATTTTGCACGACAATTGTTGTAATAAAGTTGTAGTTGTTTTCCGTACCATATATTTGGCGACTCGGAATGGGTTGGATGGAATGGGCCTATTTTGGGGTCGTTACAGTTATAACCTATTTATATGGGTCAATTGATAATGATGTTTATATGAAAATCCCTGAAGGATTTAAAATGCCTGAAACATATAATTTAAATCCCCGGGAAGTTTACTCAATCAAGTTGCAAAGGTCCCTATTTGGGTTAAAGCAATCAGGACGCATGTGGTACAATCGTCTTAGTGAATATTTATTGAAAGAAGGGTATAATAATAACCCTATATGCCCATGTGTTTTATAAAGAAGTCGGAATCCAGTTTTGCTATTATTGATGTGTATATTGATGATTTAAATATTATTGGAACTCATGATGAGATGAAAGATTTAGGAAAAACAAAATTTTGTCTCGACTTGCAGATTGAGCATTTAGCAGATGGAATTTTCATTCATCAGTCAACTTACACAGAGAAGGTCCTTAAAAGATTTTATATGGATAAAGCTCATTCATTGAGTACCCCAATGGTTGTTAGATCACTTGATGTGAAAAAGGACCCTTTTAAACCTCGTGAGGATAATGAAGAATTACTTGGTCCTGAAGTACCATACCTCAGTGCAATTGGTGCGTTAATGTATCTGTGACAACCCGAGAATTTGGATATTTATAAAATCTTAAAATATTGAATAAATGTTAAATAATAAACCTAGACAGAAAATAAGTGAATGGATTTAAGATTTTCGAGAAGGAATTTTGTGAATTTAAAATTTTTCTTGATATTTATTCAGGATTAAGGGTTTAAATGTATATGTTTGGTGTATATTGATATATATGTGATTATGTGCTAATAAAGAATGTTAGTATGTAAGATTATACTAACCTAAGAGGTAAATTTTATTATCTCAAGTTATAAATTATTTTAAACCAAATTAAGACATGTCTCATTGTGTTATGAGATTGAATGCATAAAAGCAAACATTTTAAATTTCAACTTTGATGGAATGAAAAACCTAATTAAATAATTAGGGAATGATAATATTAAGAGTGTTGGAATATGTTAATTGTTATGGCCCAAAGAAATTAAATTTGTAAGTCCAAAACATTAAAATAATAGTAGAATTAATTATTTAAAGTCCAAAACAAATGGACTAGAAATCCTAATTAAATATATAAGGTTATGCATATTAAAAGTATTGGACCTAATCTATTTTTATGGCCCAAATAGTTTTATTTGAAAGCCCAAAGAATTAATTTAAAAGCCCAAGAGATTAAATATGGTGGCCCAAGTGTTGGCCCAATCAAATTATTTAGAGGCCCAAACAATAATTTAAGAAGCCCAAAACTTGATCCAAGTATGGAAGGACACAATGGTAATTTGGTAAGTAAAATAAAAGCAATTATTAAACTAAAATGAGGTGAATAGATGGTCACATGGTCGGATGGTAGAGAGGGAGAAAAGGAGAGGAAATGGTGGGTGCACATCACCATTTTAAGCACCACCCATTTGGAAAAGATATTTTTAATTAGCTAGGTGTCATCTCTTTTGAGGAACCACCTTGCATACTAATCACCCACATACTAATGAAATGATTATTAAGAAGAGAGAAGAGCTAGAGATGTTGGGAGATAATAATTAGATATACAAAATATATCTACATATTTTTACTAACAAACAAAACCCATTCTCATTCTCTTTCATCTCACTTCCTAGTTGGCTAACAAAATCAAATATATATAGAGAGAGAGAGGATAGGGGAGTTCGGCAGCTCCAAGAGAGAAGAGAAGAGAAGACTTTGATCTTCATACACCCAAGATCCATCTCATATTTTTGGAGGAGAAAGAAAATCAAGCATATGTATAAACCCATTTTGTTTATGTAATTTTTGATTATTGTAAATCAAATCTTGAATCTATATTTCTAAACTCAAAAATCATGAATATACTTTTTATTGAGTGTTTGATGTTTAGATATACCCATATTGGGTGTTGTTTTAGTTGGAAATCAAAAAAAATCAAAGAAAAGTAATTTTTCTAGTTTATGAGCCCTAAAATTTCTATGTACTTTGGATTTCCACCGTTTTTGATCTACACCTTCTTTTTGTGATCCGTCAAAGAGAGGTGCTAGATATGTAAGTTATCTACTAAACCCAAGTGGTAGCACTCAAAAATGTTGAGTATACAGTCCGTAGTGACTGATTTAGTAAAAACAATTTTGTGTCTTTTAAGGAAAAATTGACTGTTTTTGGATAGTCAAGAGTAGGGGCAGTTTAGTCATTTTTTGGACATTTAAAAATTCTGGAAAAATTTGGGAGGATACTATGATAAGTTATCTAACATCTCCAAGTGGAATCACTGAAAAAGGAGTTGTAGATTTCCGTATGGTATATTTTTAACAAAGTACGATAAACTCATTTTTCCATTTTTGATACTGCCAAGGAATTTCCAATGGCTGTTTCGGCAACTTAAATTGTCAGAAAAATTCCGGCCTTTTGGGACATGAAAATATATGGTATTAAGTACCTTCTTTCCACAAATGAGCTTATTCCGACTTAAAATGACCAAGTTATGATCTTTTCAATTTTTGTGATTTTCTGACAAAAATCGCTATAACCGGAGTTCTACAACTCTGATGGCCACGAAATTTAAACTGGAGCGTCACGTTAACACATATAAGATTGTGCCAAGAGATGGGAATTTCTGGAGTTGAGCATGATAGGGCTAATTTCTTAAGCTACGCACTAAAAATGATTTTTGAAAAATATTAAAGGAAGTTGGAAAATTATGGAAAAATACTTTTTGTGTATGATTTATATGTATATGTGTTTGGACAAAGGATAGAAAAATAATAAATTGATTTGGTGTGTGACGCCCCCAAAATAGGTATACATCACCCATCTTGAGTCGCCAAATACATGGTACAAAATTCAAATACAACTTAATTATACAACAGTCATGTAAAATACGACAAAACATATGCTGTGAGTTTGAATACAAATATTGTCATCTAGAGAGTATACAAACTCAATGGAGTCCTCATTACAATTATTATCACACTATTTCACGCTAATAGTGAGGACTACTAATGCACCATCTAGGACCATCACTCCGCTCCCTCGGACTAGTCCTAAGCATTTCACGTTCTCATTTCCTAAGAGAAATAATGAAAGAAAGGGTGAGCTCAACTAGTCCAGTAAGAAATATTATGACTAAGATAATGCAGAATAATTTATCGTTAGTCTTCAACAATGTAAACTGATAAAATATAATAAATATCAAGTTTAACTGCAGTGGAACAAGCAATCCATTAAAAGAGTCAAGTAGAGAATAAAATCTATTATCTTTTATGATTTAAAAGGTTTTTCATCACTTTTATCGCTGGGACTCGGCTTAATAAATAATCCACATCATCGAATCACCCTTGCACTACGGCCAAGGATATTCTTTAGTATCACGACCACAATTATCCATGCACTACGGGCCAAGAATATTTGTGTATTCATTACTGGTCATGATCATGCCAATAATTATCCATCAATGCACTACGGGCCAATGAGGACTTTTACCACATCATTTGTAACATTACGGTCATGATTATACCGAATAATCCCTAGTCATAATCATACCAAATCCATCTATGCACTACATGCCACAAATGACTTTCAACATAATATAAACATGAGGATGATGACAATGATATAAGAATTCAATAAAACAAGTTCAAGAATTAATTTATCCAAGAACCAATAACGTCCAAATTGTCAACATGATCTTCGCTTTTGTAGAGAGTAAAATTCAAGAATGCTTAGAAGAATATTTTCATGAAAAGATACTAGATGAAGCGCAAATATCGAGGATATTCTACTAATTTCATGGAGTATAGAAGTCAAAACTTTAACCAATTTGAGTATAATAAGGAATGGAATAACAAAAGAAATCACCAAGCATGCGATAGATCAAGACAGCGAGTTATTCCAATGAAATAATAATTAACGAATCCGGAGTTCGGCGTAAAACGCACAAAACAAGATATTTCCAATGTAATAATAATTAATCGGAATCAGTCCCAAGAAACGCATGAGACAAGATATTCTAACGTAATAATAAAGATTTTAATCGGTCCCCGGATAAAATGCATGTATGTGATATTCCAAATGAATAATAATGAATGGATTAATGTAAGAATTTCACCAAGTATAGGGTAGCTCACGATATCTGAGTTATTCCAACAGAATAATAAATAATGGAATAACAGAAGTTCTCTTCATGAATACAAAAGAAATAATACCCCTTACGAGTACAACAAATAATATCCCTTACGAGTACAATAAATAATATCCCTTACCGTAAAAGAAACTGGATATAGTAGTAGGGAAGTAGCAGAATACTTTTCTATAGTTTCTCTATAACTTCTCTCTCTAGAGTTTTAGTGAATTCGTAAGAAATAATGAAGGAATGAGCTTCTATTTATAGGAGAATGGAAAGGCACTCGTAAGGATATTCACTTGATTGCAATAATAATTATTCTGGATGAAGTTCACTTGTTCCATCAGATCCATATTTTCTTTAATTTTCAAGGTGCTAGCCAATGAGAAGCATGAACACATGCCACTATAATAACCTTGGCCAATTAGAATGCACCCTGCCTTAACCAAGCTATCAATAATACTGCATGATTAAAAAGTTTGGCCAATAATGACCAAGCTTGAAAAATCATTCCAAAACCTGCCAAAATCCACCAGGACCACCATCATCCACCCACATTTTTTTATACCCATATATATATATATATATATATATATATATATATAAGAAAATTGAGATAACTTCCTCCCGACGATTTTGAAAAATGAGAAAGTAGGGGTCCAAATAATACGCCCAAAATTATAACAAATACTTTATAAAAAAAATCCCTCAATATGTTTAACAACTTTTATTATCATTATTATAATTCACAATATTAATCGACCAGGTCGTTCCCAAGAAAGAGGGGGCTTTCCAATAAGGATTTCTCTCTATCAAGCGCCTTGATTAGGTGACCAAACCTCTCCTCGATGTAACTTCTGACATCGTTAATATTTCAAATAATAATATTAATAAATTTGTCGTCTCAATTATTGATTTAATAATATATAAAAATATCGACAATAATTGAATCAAATAACGAGATACTTATGCAACAATTACTATAGCAATAATTGAATAAAACGGAGTGATTTCTCACGTAAGCATCAATAATCAATACCGCAGTATATCTCTTGTAACCACGCTGGCGTATCGTATTTTTTTAACATCGGGTGTTTCAACGGTTAACGGTAAAACTTCCGCCGTTATTTTCATAAAAGTATTTTTGTCGTTTTTCAATCCGAAGCCAATAATTACATTGTGGGGTCCACCAATGATTGTCTTGGTTATTAATATTCCTGTTAAAACGAATATTCCCGGACCAATCGAATATTATATAACAACTTGCGTACTTTGCAAAATTTATAAATATCACCCACAACTATAATATTATATCAAATTTACTCCATAATATTCAAAAATGATATTTATAGAAAATTCATCTTTATTTGTAAAAGTTGGGGTCTTACATGGTGTTTTCGTGATAAGGGTATGGAATCCAGCTTGCTGGATTGAAAAAACAGTTTACTGAATTGAAAATATGTTGAATCCAGCTTGCTAGATTGCAATCTAGTTGTTGGATTTGAAATCCAATTTGCTGGATTGCAGTTTGGTTTGCTAGATTGGCCATCTACTTACTGGATTGGTTTTTGACTTTTATGTTCAAAAAAAAACTTTTAATATATGAGATTAAAATATTTAAATCATATAAATATAATAGTATTGATTAAAAATTATAATAATTGATAATTAATTAATTTAATAAATATATTAAATAAATTGTGGAAAAATAGAATTAATGATTTAAAAATCATAGGAAAATGATTCAAGTGTTATAAAAATATTTTAAGTCATAAAATATAACTTTTGATATTTTGTCATAAAAATATTAATATTTTAATAGTAATAGCAATTATCGGATAATGGATTTAATTATTTAAAAATCATATAAAGGTGGTTTTAAAGTATTAAAATACTTTGTGATATTATAAATATATTATAATATTATGACATGTATTTCATTAATATTTTATAATAAATAGATATTAATGATAATAGAATATTATGGTATTTATATTATATAAATACGTTTTTAATGATGGAAAATTCACGATAAATGATAATAATTATCTGAAAATTTTTATGAGACTTGGAAAATATTTTGACTGTTAATAAATTATCTAAGATAATTATTAGGTGTTAAGACAGAGTTTAATTGAACTTAGACTCGATAAAAGTCTGACTAGACCATCGAGATGTCAGATTTGTATCGGGTTCAACTCAGACTGAAATAATTTGATTTAATACCTAGTCTTATGTGTGTTATAGACGGATAGGATTATGTGATAACGTGTTTAGGTTATTTTAAATACTGTGACGATATTATTCTAATTGGTATGTCGATATTATTTATATATTAAGTTCAGACAAAGCTTATTATTGTATAGCGGTAATCAACGGTTCAGGTAAGTTTTACTTAACTCTACTTAGAGTTGTTTCATTCAAATATGCTTATGGATAATCATTGTTGATTGCCATTGTAGAATTGTACTTTGTACATATTGCATGTATAAGTCAGGTATGAAAGGTTGATCACCTTTATTACCATTCGGTCCAGATATATTTGTTCATGTTATATACTTGTTCATTCAAAAGTTTGTTCCTGCTAGTTCACAATTATATTGGTGAATTATAGCCAGCTTATTATTCAGATTCTTTCAATCATGATATATCGTTAAATTATTGAACTTAAACTTACTGGGCAATCTTATGCTCACCCTTGCTATATCATGATAAACATTGCAGGTTAAGGTGAATACGTTGGATACAAGGAAAGGTTAAAGACAGTTCCAGCTTTAAGTTAATGTGTGCAGCTAGATTTCTAATAGTATTGTATGATAATAATGTTATATGTTAGACAAGTTATGAATTATGTATAAGTTAAGGTTACTCGACCTTGGGAAAAAGTGTGTAAGTTTAATGTATAAATAATTTATGTTTATATCTTCCGCAAATAGTAATAGTGATAGAATGATTGTACCGAATCCGCGGTGATTTGGGACCCGGATTTGGGGCTCTCATAGTATCTTGCTAATAATATACCACCTGATATAGCATTCTCTGTGAACTTCTTAGCAAGATATAGTTCGTCTCCTACCCGGAGACATTGGAATGGGGTTAAACATATTTTTCGTTACCTATAAGGAACTATGGATATGGGCTTATTTTATTCAAATAATAATAATCATAAATTAGTTGGATATGCTGATGCAGGATATTTATCTGGTCCACATAATGGTCGATCTCAAATAGGTTATCCCTTTATGTGTGGTGATACTGCTATATCATGGAGATCTATAAATAAAACATTAGTTGCCACTTCATCAAATCATGCTGAAATACTTACAATCCATGAAGCAAGTCGAGAATGTGTGTGGTTAAGATCAATGACTCAACAATTCGTGAAACATGCGGTTTATCCTCCAGCAAAGGAACTCCAACCATTCTGTATGAAGACAATGATGCATATATAGCTCAATTAAAGGGAGGATACATCAAAGGTGATAGGACAAAGCATATCTCACTAAAATTCTTTTTCACACACAACCTTAATAAGTGTGGTGACATTGATGTTCAACAAATTCGATTAAAAGATAATCTAGCAGATTTGTTCACCAAAGCTTTACCAACTACAATGTTTGTAGGATTGCGTCGCAATATTGGAATGCGACAGCTGAAGAAATTAAGGATACATTCATGAGGGGGAGCTAATACGCGCTGTACTCTTTTTTCCTTAACCAAGGTTTTTTCCCATTGGGTTTTTTCTAGTAAGGTTTTTAATGAGGCAACTTTCAATGCATATGGCTATACAATAGACATCCAAGGGGGAGTGTTATAAAATTATAACATATATATTTACGGATGTCTAGATTTAATTGTAATGATCTTTGGAATTTTGGAACCCCCATGTTCATTAAGTTTTAAACTCATGACTTTTGAGTTTTGAAACTTCCAAGTCCATATATCTATAAATAAGAGCATTGTAAAAGAGAATGAGGAATATATATATAGAAAATATTATGAGAATACTCTCTTTTCTGTAATCATTTTGTTCTTAATTTTAGTAATCTTTTATAAGATGAATTTTATTTGAGATATAATTATTATCATTATTCTAAGTTTTTTTTAATTATCAGTGTTTACCGCAACAATTTAGTACTTTAGGAAGTTTAACACTTTGTTATTGAGTTTTAAAATAAACGAAAAAAAAGACAGAAAATCTAAGTTTTCTGTCCAATTCCGTTATTACTGAATTTTTTAATGAACGGTGTTAACGCCAAGATCTTTCCACGCGCCTCAATCACTTAAAAGCGCGTCCTATCCTGCACAGTAAACGGGTCAATACTAGAAGCTTGACGGCTTGGACCGTCGGGGGATAGCTCCGGCATGAGAGTCGGTACAGGCAGATACAAGGATAACAATGGAGGTGATAAAGTCTAGTGTTTTGTTAAGAGAAATATCAGTTACCTCTCTTTGTGTTCTGTTTTGGCCTCATATACTCTCACGTTTGTCCTGTATGCAACCGACCTCTCCTATCCCCATCCCAATGCCGGCAGTTCACCTTCTCTTCCCATCACCTTTTTCCACCGCCGACCGACTCTGTCCAATCCTCATTAATGCATTACAGGGATAACAGTCAAAGTTCATCCATGTAATGTTCACCGGTCAAAGCCCGATTAAAGATATTATTCATCCAATGGGTCGGCCCAATGAACCGACCCAATACTTTTAAGACCACGACCCAACATGTCTAAAGTATTATGACCCAACATTGCCCCCAGTCTTTCATTAAACAGAATGTTTAATAAAAGAGTATATATGGCCCAAATATTAAAACCAACCGAGGCCCATCTGGTAAAGAATTCAAATAACAAGATAACCCAAAACTGGAGGTCCAATCTGGAAGCCCACTCCGGTTAATATCTCTTCAAATTCGTCATAATTGCTGGCATTAATTGAGCCGCCCTTGAGCTTTACGAAAAACTAAAAAGACAGTCACTATAAAAACCATTTTCCCAATTTTGACAGCTTTACCAGTTTATTTGAATTCTCAGACTCTTTGAGCTCTTATCTTCCTCTCAAATCTCCTTCTTTTCAGCGAATCGCCATCAATAGCTTCCCAAGATTTCGGCGATGCTACCCTTCCACTTTCTGTGACTCCTCTTACCACAGTTCCTCCTTCCCCAAACCTTGTAAAAGTAGCTTCGGGGTCAAACCCCAAATCAACTGCTACCCCTAGCAAGAATCCAACCCCAAAATGCCTTCCAAACCCTTCCGAATTCTTCAAAAAAGAAGAGAATTTTCCTCATGCTAACACCCCCTCTTCTTTATCTGAAAATGATATTTGCGTCATTCAAGAGCGATATCAAATACCAAAGACCCATTAGTTGAGACGACCTTCATCTTCTGAAAAAATGTATTAATGTCCGGATGGTTGGACATCCATGCCTCTCACTCTCCTAGAGAAAGGAGTTCGATTCTCTCTTCATGTTTTTATAGTTACCCTTTTGGGGTTTGTTGGTGTCTGATTCGCCCAACTGGTGCCGAACTCCTACATCCACATCCTAGCTTTTATTGCCTTCTGCCACGAGGTAGGCGTTGCACCTACCCTTGACTTCTTCTTCTCCATTTACAATATCAACAAATCCCGTGAAAAAGGATTTAAAGTTTGGAGCAAGCAATCCCCGAAGCCTGACGAGAAATTTGAAAGACGCTCTTTGGTATCCAGCCCCTCAAGCAATAAAGGATGGCACACGGAGTGGTTCTTCGTCAAAGGCCCAAAAATTGCTTCTCTTCCTGACTGGATGACTCTGGACAAGGTCTTTGCAGACTTCGAAGATATTTCCAAAGAGTGCATTAATGAGATGATAGAGCTCTTGGAAAACTTCCCGAAGAAGGAATGTAGCTATGTACTCTTTACCAAACAAACGTGATTGTACGACCACAAGTGTAAGTCCCAAACACTATTCATTGCATAACTCATTGAATTTCCTTTAAAAAACTATTCTGAATGATGGTTCTTTTCTTTTGCAGTATCTCTGATTAAACCAACTTCTTTGGATAAAAAAGATCTTGAAGCTTTCCTTTATGCCAAATCCTTTGAGACTGCTACCGAAACTCAAGCTACTGAACCTTCAATTGCTGGAATTCAAACAGTTGATCCCCAAACCACTGAACCCCCTTCAACTGAAGAATCTAACCCACGTCGCCGAAAGAAGCAAGCTGCCGGAAAAGCTAAACCTGCTCCCCCCCCCACCTTTAACGAAAGTTTGCTCGATATGCCTCTGGAAGAACGAACTCGAGTTCTTCGTACCAAAAGGAGGAAAATCAAAATAACTCCTCTTACTGCCGAAGAACTTCGTGTGCCTTCCACCGAAGCATCTCAACCACCAATAAACTCGATAGAGATCCCAATTTCTGATGAAGAATTTGAAGAATAATCGAGCCTTCTTCAACCCTTTCTCGTAAAAGAAAAAAACCTTTCGATGATCAACCACCACCACCCTCTGAAAATACCACTACTCAGCCCCCACCTCCTTCTGAATAACCTATAAACTCCTCACCAAGACCATCTTCTTCAAAAGTTATGCCTGAAGCTGTGACATCTCCTACTTTATGGCCAGACCTTCATGAAAACTTCCCCTTTCAACTCTAAGACTCCTTTGTTTGCAATACCGATGACTATCGGTTTGGCAATAGCTCTATCATGGACCTAATCAAAGATGGAATGATGCACCAAGCCAGAGTAAGATGTTTATTGTGACGCCCCAAAATAGGCATACATCACCCATTCTGAGTCGTCAAATACATGATACAAAATACAAATACAAACTTAAATATACAACATGAGCTGTGAGTTCTAATACAAAAATTGTCTTCTAGACAGTATTCAAACTCAAAATAAGTCCTCAATACATTTATTATCACAATATTTCACAGAATAGTGAGGACTACTAATGCAAACATCTGGATCGTCACTCCGTTCCCCGACTAGTCCAAGCTATATTCTCATTTCCTGAAGAGAACAATGAAAGCAAAGGGTGAGCTCAACTAGCCTAGTAAGAAATATTATGACTTAAGATAATGCAGAATAAATTATCGTTAGTCTTCAACAATGTTAAACCGATAAAATACAATAGACATCAAGTTTAACTCAGTATGGAACAAAGCAATCCATTAGAAGAGTCAGTAGAGCGTGATGATATCTACTATCTTCTATGATTTAAAAGAATTTATCATCAATTTTATCATTTGAGACTCAACAATAAATAATCTACATCATCGAATCACCCCTCATTACTGGCTAAGGATATTCATTAAGATCGTGACCACAAATTATCCATGCACTACAAAATAAGGATATTCGTGTTTTTCACCGATGGTCATGATAATGCCAACAACTATCCATCAATGCACTACGCAGACAACGAGGACTTTTACCACATCATTTGAAACATTACTATTACGTGATTATACCGAATAATCTCTCAGTCGTAATCATACCAAGTCCATCTACGCACTACTACCACGAGATGACTTTCATTATAATATAAACAATGGGATGATGATGATGATATAACAATTCAATTACAAGAAAGCAAAGGATAAAATTTTAAAGATTTATAATTTAATTTATCCATAATTCAATAATGTCCAAATTTTCAACATGATACTGCTTTGTGGAGTAAAATTGAAGAACAATATTGTATAAAAAATGATTTGGACCGAAAAGAAATCAATTTTTGTCATGAATAGTACCCCAGGTGAATAGTAATCGAGTGAATAGTATTGCGTGAATAGTAACTTCGGGGATAATAACCCCGTGAATAGTACCCCGACATGAAAAAGTTAAAACTTATCAAGAATGCTCAAAATAATATTTTCATGAAAAGATACTGGATAAAGCGCAAATATCAAGGATATTTTACTAATTTCATGGAGTATAGAAGTCAAAACTTTAACAAAATGAGTATAAATTGAGATCTCAAAGCGAAATAATATTACTTACATACTACGAGTATGCAAGAAAATATTATTTCATATGAATATCGAACAAAAATAACATCCCTTACCTTAAGAATAAGAGTATTCCAACCCAGTATAATGCGGGGATATTCTCAAGAAAACTTTCATTGTTTTTACGCCAAAACTTTCTAAAACTCGAAAAGAAATACGCCAATATTATAGAAGAAGAATTTCGATTTTGGTGTGATTTTTAATTCTAACCGAAAGATCATATTTATAGGAGAATGGAATGATACTATTAAGAAAAAAAAAATCACGGATCAACAAAGAATAATCACGGCAAACAAATTAAATCGATTTTTGAATTTCACTATTCATTCTTGTCTTGATAAAATATTCTAATAAAACAAAAACTTTAAATAAAATATAATATATCAGATTTATAATCAAATAAAATAAAACTTTATAATATATATATATATATATATATATATATATATATATATATATATATATATATATATATATATATATATAACCTACATCACACGACATCACCCGTGTGATGCCTTTCCCTCTCCCACACTTTACTAGACAACCATTTTCAATATATATATATATATATATATATATATATATATATATATATAGAGATCTTGCAAATCATTTATTGAAATTCACTCCATTTTTCACCTCCTTTTTTTTATATAAAAAAAACATAACTAATAAAAAATGTATAATAATTTTTGGAATTGAAAATTTTTTTAAAAAAAATATTTAGGATGTAATTTGGGTACATATAACAAAATAGTGTTGTACAGACAAGATTTCAAAGAGGGTTCCAAGTAGGGTAGAGAGAGAAGTTCCTCATTCTCTCTAGGAAACCCCCCCTCCCCTACCCTACCCTACCCTACCCTACCCATCTTCCACCCTCCGTCCATTCTCTTCTTTGCTCTCAGATTTACCCCTCCATTTTGCGGCCCACCCGTTATACGGATCTGATCTGGATGGTTTTGGGTTATTTGGGTCATGTTATAGATGGTTGTTGTGTTGGTGGTGATCTTCTCTTTCACCGGTCTTCCGGCCTTCGTTCTTCTTCGCTTCTTCTCTGAACATCCGGCCCACCTGCTTCCCCCTCCCTCTCCCTTCTCCCACTCCAGCCCACCATCACTTCTTTCCATTTTACTCATCACTTGGTTCTTTTGAGCTTTTCCGGCAGCTGATTTAGGACCTTCCTGAAAATCTGATTACCGATCTGTGTTTTGCAAAGCCCGGGGCATTTTTGATCGTGGGTGCTTCTTTGTATAGATTAGTATGGGGTTTTGAGTTCTGGACTTGCAGTTATGATCTGGAGTGGTGGTTTTTAGGGCTCTGGTCTTGGGGTTTTAGATCTTGGTGTTTGGTTTTGGTTGGTAGTTAGGACGAGGGTTCCGGGTTCATCCCTGATGTTGGTCTCGTTGCTCCCACTCTGGACTTTATTGTTCAGATTGTTGTGTTGGGCATTTATTGGTGTGGATGACTTCCTTATCCATGCTCTTCCTTTCTGGACGTTGTTTTAAATGTTCAGATATGGTGGTTTGCTTCTCGGGTGACTGTCCGTGTGTCTCCGATCAGTCTTTATGGTTCTTACTGCTCATCTCTTTAATGTACTGATTTGGATGTTTTCGTTCCATTTTTACTATGTTCATCCTTTGTTCATAGGTTTTGAATGGATGAAGGTTGATTTTTTCGTCCGTTAAATTGGGAAATAGATCTGCTATGCGTCTTTTGATTTACCCATGCTTCCTCATATCAGATTTAATGGTGTTTCTAGTTGGTTGCCTTCTGATCCATATGCGATTCAGTTGGGCATTATGGTCTAGTTGGGTGTTGCACCGGCTGTTACCATCTCCAGGCTTACGCCGGTAACTGCTCTGGCAGGTGTTATCTCTTCATGTTCAGTTTGGTTTTGTAGTGCACGGTCTCCAAGCTTGCTGGTCATGGACTGATGTTCTGGGGCCCACGTTAAATTTCAAATCAATTTGCTTTCGTGGGATTTTTGAATGCTGACTTCTATTGAGCTATGACTTGTGGGTCAGCTGATTTTACCAAATGGGTCAGGTTTCCATAGGCGGGCTCATCTTCGGGCCTGCTCTACCAATTTCTCCACTCAATTTGGGTTGATTTCCTAAACCTAACCTCGAGTTGTGAGGATTATTATATAAAGTTAGGTTTTGGGTGTCCTAGTTTTAACTAGTGTTTTAGTCCCTACGGGAGATGGGACTATGTTTTTGAACTTCATTGTAATATCCAATTTTTTTGCATTTTAATATACAAACAAATTTAGTAAAAAAAAAAAATAAAAAAAAAAAACAGTGTTGTACAGACTGTACAACACTGTTTTGTTATATGTACCCAAATCACATCCAAAATATTTTTTTAAAAAAAACTTTCAATTCGAAAAATTATTATACATTTTTTATTAGTTATGTTTTTTTTTATAAAAAAAAAGGCGAAATTTATTTCTATATGCATAAATTTCTAGAAATTGACTATATATATATATATATAACAAAACTTATAATTATATATATACTTTCCTTTCTTTCACGTAAACTCCACCTCTCCCCATTTCCATTTTCATCTTCTTCCACATGGGCCCCATGTGTTCCCCTCCCACCAACATCACCATCATAGGTGGGTCCCACTATATTATATATACTGAATAACTTTCTACCGATTATTTTGAAAAATGGGTAACTAGGGGTCCATAAAATAAGAAAAATTTACATCAATTACTTCATAAAATTCCCCTCAATATTTTTAACAACATTTATTCATCATTATTATAACTCGCAATATTAACAACCAGATCGTTCCTTTGAAAGAGGGGGCTTTCCGATAAGGATTTCTCCCTATTGGCGCGCAATGATTAGGTGACCAAACCCCTTTTCTCGATAGAACTTTCTAGATATTGTTAATTATGCATATAATAATTAGAATAACTTGTCATCTTAATTATTGATTTAATAATATATAAAATATTGACAATAATTGAATCAAATAACGTGAGATACTACATAGCAATTACTGTAGCAATAATTGAACAAAACTGGGTGACTTTTCACGTAAGCATCAATAATTAATCTGCAGCTACTACTATATGCAACCACGCAGTATTCGTGCATTTTTTTAACGTATATTTCTACGCTTAATTCGGTAAAAATTTCGCCGTTATTTTTGTAAAATGATTTTTTTGTCATTTTCTCATTCCGACAATAATTTCGTTGTGGGGTCCATTAATGATTGTGCCTTCGTACGAATATTCCTTGTTAAAACGAATATTCCCTGACCAATCGAATATAATATAACAACTTGCGTACTTTGCAAAATTTATAAATACTACCCACAACTATAACATTATATCAAATCCACACCATAATACTTAAAAAAATATTTTGAGAAAATTAATTTTTATTCACAAAATTCGGGGTCTTACAATCTCCCTTCCTTATGAAATTTCGCCCTCAAAATTTACGTATGTACCTGGTATATCGAAGAGGTGAGGATACCTCGTTAGATTCTAACTCTTGAGGTATAACCTTTGAGCGTAGAATATGTTTCTTCTTATCCAAGATTTTAACAGATACCTCTTCATACGTTAAATCTTCTGTTATCTCGTCCGGTTCTAATTCAATAATGTGGTTCAAGTCGTCCACATATTTACGTAACATCGATACGTGAAAAAAAACGTTATGAACACGCGACATACTTGGCGGTAAGGCGAGTCTATAGGCCACAGTTCCTACTCGATCGATGATTTCAAATAGACCAATAAAGTCGAGGGTTGAGATACCTCTCTTTGTCAATTCTTGCTTCTGGAATAACGACCTCTTGAACCTTCTTCTTCACATTCATCAACTCTGAGTCTGTAGCTTTAGCGGCTTTAACTTTATCAATTAAAGTTAGTTCTAATCGTATATTCGCTATCTTCACATAAGCTCTTGGAGTCTTTAACTCTATCTCCATCTTTTGTTAGTCGTACGAAATGGGTTTTTGTGTTAACAACGTCGTACTCGTAAACGTATACGATCTTCTACTCAACGCATCAGCTACTATGTTCGCTTTTGCAGGATGGTATTGAATGGTATGGTCGTAATCTTCAACAGCTCGAGCCAACGTCTTTTAGCGCATGTTACGTTCGTTTTGGGTGAAGAAATATTTGAGAGTTTTGTACCGGGTTCAAGGTCGATACAAAATTTGATTTCATGCTCTGGGGGTAGGCCAGGAAGTTCTTCAAGGAATACGTCAGGAAATTTATTAACAATAGAAATATCATTCAAATCTGACGTATTTTTGTTTAAATTCGTGACATGAGCTAAGAAAGCTTGACATCTGTTTTTCAATAAATGAATAGTTTTATGGCTTGATATGACACTGATTGACTTTAGTGGTTTGGTTGCTTGATTTTGCATAATGGGTTGGTTAGGAATATGAAAGCTAACAACCTTACGAAAATAATCAATTTTAACATGATGAATAGTTAACCAGTTGATTCCTAAAATCACATCAAAGACAAGTATTTTCAAATAGATAAGATTGACAGGTAACATGAGGGTACCGATTTGAATCAAACAAGACTTATAAACACTGGATGTAATGAAGGTTTCTCATAACGGAGTTTCAACAGATAAGTCAAAGTCTAATTTCTCTGGAGTCAAATTTAAACGTTGAGCGCAAGTAGTTGAAATAAAAGAGTGGGTAGAACCGGTATCAAATAAGGTATAGACTTCGCTAGAGTTTATGATTAACTTACCCGTGATAACTTCATCCTGGTTCCTCGACAAACGCTCTTACTTAAACTACTGACTTTGACTTTTTTAGGACATCCTTTGGCATCACTATCCCAGCTAGACTTGACTTCATTATACGACAAAATCGAGCTAGGTGAGCTTCTCTTCCGCAATTGAAACACGCTTTGGGTTTCACAGACTGATTGACGGATGTGTCCTCCCATCCAAGATTTGAAACATACGACCGGTGGTCGTTCTTCTTCCTTGGAAACGGGTGCTGGTGCTGCTGTCTTTCCATTATCGTTGAATCTTCTCTTCTTAAAATTGTTTCCACTTAGCTCACCTTTCCTATTATCCTGACCATGATTACCACCGAAGTGGTTATCATTTTTGGCATATTGATTCCCTCCACGTTTGTTGTCACCGCTTCGATGACTGCTACCATTGGTATTATCAATTTGCCGGCTGCTCTTTCTTGGTTAGGTTATCTCATTATCGCGTTCCAATAACTGAGCCCTATTTACAACATCTGAATAAAAACACAGTTTGTGAGAGATAAGATATTGACGTATCTCGGGTTTCAAACCTCTTAGAAACATCCGCGTCATTCTCTCCTCGTTATCAACTAAGTGGGACGCAAATCGGGACAACTCGACAAACTTGGCTTCAGTCTTTGCGACACTTGGTCATATTGTTTTGCTCCAAAGATGATGAACTCTACCTCTTTCATGTGACGATACTTTCGGAAAGTACTTGTTGTTGAAACAGTTCTTGGAACTTCTCCCAAGACATTTTTTAGTGCGGCGGTTGAGTACGCTTTATCGATTCCCACCAATGAATATGCCTCTCCTCGCAACATATAAAGGTGGCAAGGGAACCTTTGCTCTCCTGGAGCATCCCAAGACATCAAATATCTTTGTGATATGCTTTATCCACGCCTCCGCCTTTAAGTGGTTTGGCTCTCTAATAAACTCCGATGGTCTCAACTCCTTGAATCTGCTTAAGCGGTGGCCAGATTCTCGAGAGTTGCTAGTGTTTCCACCGCATTTTGAATGAGAATTGCTCTCACCGATGTTGCATGAATTGCATAAAGCCTCTGAACATCCCATCGTTCATCATTTGGTCAGTGTTGTTGTTCACCTGAGGATTGTTGCCTTCCTGCACATTATCCTGGTTATTGATCTGTGGTGACTCAACGGTCTCTTGTGCTCTATTGCTTATCTCAACATTTTCAGATGCCATTATCAAATACTGCCACAAAACAAGGGTTAATTGACATGCAAAATATTATCCCTATATTCAGACCTACCAATTAAATAACAAATAAACTTAGGTAGGTCATACTAGCGAAGGAATTTCCCGTCTCTCCCCTCCTAGTTCTAGTTTCACATCTCATTCAAGGATCATATCCCTAAGCTTTGATACCAACTGTAACGCCCCCAAAATACGTATACATCACCCATTCTGAGTCGCCAAATACATGGTACAGAATACAAACTAAAATATACAACATTAGCTGTGAGTTTTAATACAAATATTGTCTTCTAGACAGTATTCAAACTCAAAATAAGTCCTCAATACATTTATTATCACACTTTTTTCATAGAATAGTGAGGACTACTAATGCAAATATCTGGACCGTCACTCCATTCCCCGACTAGTCCCAGCTATATTCTCATTTCCTGAAGAGAACAATGAAAGCAAAGGGTGAGCTCAACTAGCCTAGTAAGAAATATTATGACTAAGATAATACAGAATAAATTATCGTTAGCCTTCAACAGTGTTAAATTGATAAAATACAATAGACATCAAGTTTAACTGCAGCGGAATAAGCAATTCACTAGAAGAGTCAAGTAGAGCATGGTATCTACTATCTTCTATGATATAAAATAATTTATCATCACTTTTATCGCTGAGACTCAGCTTAATAAATAATCCACATCATCGAATCACCCATGCACTACGGCTAAGGATATTCATTAGTATCATGACCACAAATTATCCATGCACTACGGGCCAAGGATATTCGTGTTTTCACCGATGGTCATGATCATGCCAACAACTGTCCATCAATGCACTACGGGCCAATGATGACTTTTACCACATCATTTGTAACATTACGGTCATGATTATACCGAATAATCTCTGGTCTTAATCATACCAAGTCCATCTATGCATTACGGCCACAGATGACTTTCATCATAATATAAACATGAGGATGATGACAATGATATAAGAATTCAATTACAAGAAAGCAAAGGATAAATTTTTAAAGATTTATAATTTAATTTATCCAGAATTCAATAATGTTCAAATTGTCAACATGATACTGCTTTGTGGAGTAAAATTCAAGAATAATATTGTATCAAAAATGATTTTGACCGAAAAGAAATCAATTTTTGTCATGAATAGTACCCCGGGTGAATAGTAACTGAGTGAATAGTAACCGAGTGAATAGTATCCCGTGAATAGTAACTTCGGGAATAGTAACCCCGTGAATAGTACCCCGACATGAAAAAGTTAAAACTTATCAAGAATGCTTAAAATAATATTTCCATAAAAATATACTGGATGAAGCGCTAATATCAAGGATATTCTACTAATTTCATGGAGTATAGAAGCCAAAACTTTAACAAAATGAATATAGAATTCGGAATCTGAAACGAAATAATATTAGTTACACACTACAGAGTATGGAAGAAAATATTATTTCATATGAATATTGAACAAAAATAACATCCTTTACCTTGAAAAGAAGAGTATTCCAACTGGTATAGCGGGGATATTCTTGAAGAAAACTTTCACTATTTTCTACGCTCAAAGCTTTCTAAAACTCGAAATAAATACGCTCAATATTATAGAATAAGAATTCTCTAATTCTGGTGTGATTTTCAATTCTAACTGAGCATTCTATTTATAAGAGAATGGAAGGATACTATTTAGAAAATAAAATCATGGATCAACATTAACAATCACGTGTGAACGAATTCGTCTGATATTTGAATTTCACTATTCATTACTGTGCAATAAAATATTCTAATAAAATAAAAACTTTAAATAAAATATAATATATTCTATTTATAATCAAATAAAACAAAACTTTATATAATATATATATATATATATATATAATATATTTATATAAATAACCTACATCGCACGGCATCACCCGTGTGATGCCTTTCCCCTCTCCCACACTTTACCAGACAACCATTATCAATATATATATATATATATATATATAAAACAAAACTTATAATTATATATATACTTTCCTTTCTTTCACGTAAACTCCACCTCCCCCCATTTCCATTTTCATCTTCTTCCACGTGGGCCCCACGTGTTCCCTCCCACCAACATGTCACCATTATAGGTGGGTCCCACTATATTATATAAACTGAATAACTTTCTACCGATTAATTTGAAAAATGGGTAACTGGGGGTCCATAAAATAAGCAAAATTTACATCAATTACTTCATAAAAATCTCTCAATATTTTTAACAACATTTATTCATCATTATTATAACTCGCAATATTAACAACCAGATCGTTCCCTGGAAAGAGGGGGCTTTCCGATAAGGATTTCTCCCTATTGGCGCGAAATTAGGTGACCAAACCCCTTTCCTGGACAGAACTTTCTAGACATTGTTAATTATGCATATAATAATTAGAATAACTTGTCATCTCAATTAATGATTTAATAATATATAAAATATTGACAATAATTGAATCAAATAACGCATTGATACTACGCAAAGAATTATCATGAGCAATAATTGAACAAAATTGGGTGACTTCTCACGTAAGCATCAATAATCAATATTGTGTGCTACTATGCAACCAAGTGTATTACTGTACTTTTAACACCGGGTATTTCAACAGTTAACGGTAAAACTTTCGCCATTATTTTTATAAAAAGATATTTTTGTCGTTTTCTCATTCCGATAATAATTTCGTTGTGGGGTCCACCAATGATTGTGCCGTCGTACGAATATTCCTTGTTAAAACGAATATTCCCCGACCAATCGAATATAATATAACAACTTGCGTACTTTGCAAAATTTATAAATACTACCCACAACTATAGCATTATATCAAATCCACACCATAAACTTTAAAAAAATATTTTGAGAAAATTAATATTATTCACAAAATTCGGGGTCTTACATTTATAATTTATCTTTTTACATTTTTGCACATCTACCAGAGATTAATTGACTAATTCCAAATATTTGTAGGCAAATGGTATCTTCGGGCACCTTCGTCAAAGATATAAGGAAGCTGAAGTAGAAGAAGATGCCGCCCGAAAGGAAAATGCCATCCTGAGGTCTTCCTTGGCCAAGGAGAGAAGTTAGCATGGAGATGCTCTCTTCACCAATGACGGCCTTCGGAAAGAACTTATTCAAGTTAAAGAGCAACTGGAGACAACCAAGGCCGTTCATCGAACAACAGTTGACATGAATGTTGACTTAGTTCAGAAAAATGGAGTTCTAGTTCAACAAAAGGAAGCCTTTGCAAAAGCCAATCAGAGCTTGGAGAAACAAGTTAACGATGTCCAAGTCAATGAAAAACAACATCTGGAACATTGTCGCAAGCTTGAAGAAGAGCTTCGGACACTTAAGGATTTGGGTCCACCTCTGACCTCTGACCTGCGCAAGGAGATACATGAAGAGTACCAAAAATCAAAAGATCTGAACGATGAGATCGTTCATATGTATTCTGAGGGATATGAAATCTGCTGAAGCAAAGGCAAGGCCAAACTCGTCGCCGCCAAGATAGACCGAGCTCTGCTAGACTCTTCAGACGGCAAGGACGATGATGAATTCTGAACAAGATCCTCTTCTTCTTTCAATCTCAGAACTTTCGGTACAAATTTCTAATCTTTTTTGTAAATAGTTAAATATCAATGAATGATTATCAACTTTATTCCTTATTACTCCTTTGTGATTATTTCTTGTCAATAGTTCACCATTAATCAACTTGAAAAATGTGCAAGTTCTTTCTTAAACTTATCTTAAATTGTTAATCAATAGTTAAACAAACTAAACAACAGATAAGATTAAGTAATAACATAATCCGAAATCAACACTTAACTAAAATCAGGTAATAAAGTAAGGTAATACTTATTCATTACCGAAGTGTGAGACAGATCTACATCAACCAAATTTGTTGTCGAATGGTCGAATGAGTCCAACTGAACCTCCTTACACCATTTGAACTTTGTTTACCAATGAAGGGCCTAACAAATTCCACCGAACAATGTGTTTCGCCATCGAATGGTCGAATGAGTGCAACCGAACCTCCTTACACCATTTGAACTTTGTTTACCAATGAAGGGCCTAACAAATTCCACCGAACAATGTGTTTCGCCATCAAATGGTCGAATGAGTCCAACCGAACCTTCTTACACTATTTGAGCTTTACTGAACAAAACATCATTGGAGAAAAAACTTCTTTTATTGATGATGATTCAAATATTTACAGACTCTCAGAACCGACAATCGCTCTCTCTCTTGAAAATACTTCGCCTACCAAAGATGCCAAGTGTTCTTGATTTCAGACCCATTTAATGCTCGCAATCGATAAGTCCCTTGCTTTGATACTTCAATAAATTCATAAGGACCTTCCCAATTCGGCATCAACTTTCCCAAATTCTGAGGCATAGAAGCTTCGACCTCCCTGAGGACAAGATCTCCCACTTTAAACCTTCGTGTTAGTTCCTAGTTGGCACAATAGTTATCTAGAAGGGGGGGTTGAATAGATATTTAAAAATCTTTTCGTTTTAAACTTGTTCTTTGATAATGATTAAAACTTAGCGGAATAAATGTTTGTTTTAATCTTCTTTACCAAGCAATGGAGTAATGAGGGTGAGGCTTTTATGGCAGTTATAATAGATATAGCAGTTATGATATGAATGTAAATGACACAATCGTTTTTAAGTGGTTCAGAGCACTTAAAGCTCCTAGTCCACTCTTCTACTCAATGAGTAGGATATCCACTAAGGATGTCTGTTACAACTTCTGAATCACACAGATTCCTTCTAAACCAGTAGTCTAGGAACTTCTTAGTTCACTCTTGAACTCTTCAAGTCCAGCAGACTTGGTACTCTTCTTCAGTTGGTTGATAATGTTGTGTTCTTGATGGATGCCACTCAGTCGCTGTGTAAGCACTTGTTCTAAAGAACTGAGTAGCTGAGCAAGCTTTGCAATATCTCAGATCGTAGAGTTGAGCTTGAGAGAGATTTTCACGTTTTGTTTGTTCAATACTTGCTTAGTTCTCTCTCATCTATCTGATCTGCATATATGTGATGTTGAAAACTATCCGTTGGATCCATCCGTTGTGGCATTAAATGCATCTGAACTTTTTGTACTGCGATGGAGACATTTCTGCACATCTTCTGAAATTACATTATGGCCCACTGACACAGCAGACTGTTTTCTCACCTACCACCCGAAAAGGTGTTTTGTGTGACGCCCCCAAAATAGGTATATATCACCCATTCTGAGTCGCCAAATACATGGTACAAAAACAAATACAACTTCAGTAATATAATTGTTGTGCAGAATACGACAACGCCTATACTGTAAGTTTGAATACAAATATTGTATACTAGAGAGTATACAAAATCAAAAGGAGTCCTCATTACAATTATTCAAACACTATTTTACAAAAATAGTGAGGACTGCTAAAACATCTTTCTAGAACCATCACTCCGTACCCCGACTAGTTCCTGCTATGTTATCACCTCCTTAGAAAAATGGAACAAAAAGGAAAAGGGTGAGCTCAACTAGCCCAGTAAAGAATATTACGACTAAGATAATATTTAACAAATTATCGTTAGTCTTCAACAGGCAAAAATCTGATAAAATATAATAGATAACAAGTTTTAGATCAACAACTGCAGCGGAACAACAATCCATTTGAAGAGTCAAGTAGAGAAAAAATTCCACTATCTTCTAAGATTTAAAAGTTCATCATCAATATTTTATCCCTGTAACAACAATCAATATATATCTTTAATCAAATATTCATCTTTGCACTACAGGCCAAAGATATTCATTTGTATCACCAGTTGGTCATGTTCATCTTAACACATGTTCATCTTTGCACTACGGGCCAAAGATATTCATCAGTTAATCATTTATCTTTGCACTACAGGCCAAAGATATTCAGTAATATTATCATTTAGGACTGAGGATGATGAAAAATATTTTAAAGAAAAATCCGGTGAAACGAGAGGACAAGGACAAATAGTAGGGATTAAGTATAGCAGATTATCCAAGATCAATAATACTCCTTAATAACCAATTTTGAAGCAAAATTCAAGAATAAAGATCAAAACATGAATACAATCAAAGATAGTAACCATAATAGACATCTTGGACAAAAGAAGAAAATTTCATTTTTTTTTCTGGTGAATAATTATAAATTATTCGTGAATAGTACCTTATACGTGAATAGTCTTGATATCGTGAATAGTAACCCCACACACAAAAAGTTCCAAATTTGATAAAAAGTTCATACCAACATTTCGGGATAATGATATTGAAGAAAATATCATTTTAAGAAGAGTATAACACCCCTTACCTCAAAATATCGATTTTACGATCGAATATTTCGGTATAAAGTCAAGGAAACTTGCAATCGATGAATAGAAACTCACAAAGTATCTAAATACTCACAAAATACACTCAATAATCTAGAGAGAGAAAGAGAGAAAACTTGTTTCTGGTGTGATTTTCAATTCTAACTTAGCCCTCTATTTATAGGAAAATGTTAGCACGCAAAGGCAGACTTGACCACTGAACTGCTTTGATGGCTTTACCTACTACTATTGCCACCCACCACATTTGAAATAAAATTCAGCACATTTCTTCACCAACCACAAGTGGGGCCCACCAATTCTAGAATTTTCTACCAAAATCATTTATAACCTAATTTCCGAATCAGTCACCTCTTAAAATTCATAACAAATCATACATTCATTTTTAACGGTTCAAAATTTGTGGACATATACTCAACTTATATATGTATAACATATCCAAAAATCCCAACGATCCAACGGTCGGATTAAAAATTATAACTCACGCAATATATCTCAAAAATACTGGTTTAATTTTTAATACCTTCATTCCCACAAAAATACTGATAAAACACCTCAACATTAACTCTTTCATTTTTAACCACAATAAATATATCCAACATTTATATCCACATAAAATAAATATTTTCTTATCATATGAATCAATAATTAATTATTCACAAATAATATTACAGAATCACATTTATGACAACTAGAGCGTTCCCAGGAAAGAGGGGGCTTTCCAATAAGAATTTCTCTTTACTAGCGCACAATTAGGTGACCAAACCTCTCCTTGACAGAACTTTCTAGACATTGCCAATAATGCTATCTAATAATATTATTCAAATAATATGGATTATTGATCTGATAATGGGAAATCTTTATGCGAAGGACAATTATTGAAACAACAATAATATAAAATAACAACATAGCAATTATTGAATCAATAAAATAAAATATTGAATAAGAATTCATCGTAACAATTATTGAGTAGTGCCTTCTTACATAAGGATCAATAATTCATCAATACCACATGCATCCACACGTATTCATCGTATTTTAACCACCGGGTATTCCAACAAAGTTGTTAATTAATAACTATTCTGCCGTTATTTATAACAACTCAAACTTGCCATTTTCTTCATCCGACAGTTATTACTCATTATGGTGCCCACAAATGACTATGCCATTCATTTAATATTCCCCAACAATGAAATATTCCACGACCAAACGAATATTCCCCAACAAATGATGATTATTTTATAACCACTTGCTTATTTTGCAAAATTTGCACATTTCACCCATAACTAGAGAATTATATCAAATTAATACCTTATTATTCACAATAATAATTAGAGGAAATTCGATTTTATATATAATAAGTTGGGGTCTTACAACCTCCCCTCCTTATGAAATTTCATCCTCGAAATTGACATACGTACCTGGTGTTTCAAAAAGGTGAGGATACCTCGTTTTCATTTCTGATTCCAACTCCCAGGTCATTTTTCTTCAATAGCATGGTTTCTCAACAAAACCTTAACTTGTGGTATAACCTTGGTGCGTAGGACATGCTCTTTCCTATCCAAGATCTTAACAGGTACTTCTTCGTACGTTAAATCTTCGGCTATCTCGTCTGGTTCTAACGCAATAATATGGTTCAGGTCTTTCACATATTTACGAAGCATGGATATGTGAAAAATATTATGAACACGAGACATACTTTGAGGTAATTTGAGTCTATAGGCCACATTTCCTATTCGGTCAAGAATCTCAAATGGACCAACAAATCGTGGATTGAGCTTTCCTCTCTTTCTAAATCTTGTAACTCCCTTCCATGGAGCAACACGTAACAATACATGATCCCCAATATTAAATTCCACGTCCTTTCTATGAAGATCAACATAACTATTTTGTCGATCTTGTGAGGTTTGAATACATTGTCGAATCATTTGGATCTTTTTTGCATGCGTACTAATTCTGGTCCCAACAACGTTGCTTCTCCCACCTTGTCCCAGCATACTGGAGAACGACACTTTCGTCCATACAACGCCTCAAATGGAGCCATGCCTATACTTGCTTGATAACTTTTGTTGTAGGAGAATTCTACCAATGGCAAGTACTTATCCCAACTCCCTTTGAAATCTAGGACACAAAGTCTTAATAGATCTTCAAGAGTTTGAATAGTCCTCTCTGATTGCCCGTCGATTTGAGGATGGTATGCCGAGCTGAATCGTAAATCCGTGCCAATAGCTTTCTGCAAGCTAATCCAAAATCTTGTAGTGAATCTTGGGTCACGATCCGAAACTATGGATACTGGCATGCCATGCAATCGCACAATCTCATTCACGTACATACGAGCAAGACGTTCAAGGGAATAAGTCTCACGTATCGGCAAGAAATGGGCAAACTTGGTTAATCTATCAACAATAACCCAAATAGCATCTATGCCTTGAGAAACTTTGGGAAGACCTGTAATGAAATCCATGGTAATGTGTTCCCACTTCCATTTTGAAATCTCAAGTGGTTGCAATGGACCCTTTGGCACTTGATGCTCCGCCTTTACACGTTGACAAGTTAAACACCTCGAGGTAAACTCCGCGATCTCTCTCTTCATATTGTTCCACCAAAATGTGTGTCGAATAACATGATACATTTTGGTACTCCCAAGATGGATTGCAAACGGTGTGTTGTGTGCCTCCATCATAATTCTATGCTTCAAGTCAGAATCGTTAGGAACACAAAGTCTGGAGTTGAATCGAAGTATTCCTTCTTCATCGATTCTTGCTTCTGGAATAGCACCTTCTTGCACTTTCTTCTTCATACGACGCATTCTGTGTCCGTGCAGCTTGAGCAACTTTAACTTTATCGATTAAAGTCGATTCTACTCGTATATTCGACATCATCACGTGGGTCCCTGGAGTCTTTAACTCTATCTCCATCCTTTGCAAGTCATACAAAATGGGCCTTTGCATTGACAATATCGAACTCATACTCGCATATGATCTTCTACTCAATGCGTCAGCTACTACGTTTGCTTTTCCAAGATGATATTGGATGGTGTGATCGTAATCTTTCAACAGCTCGAGCCAACGTCGTTGCCACATGTTGAGTTCTTTTTGGGTGAAGAAATATTTGAGGCTTTTATGATCCGTATAGATCTCCACTTTCTCCCCATACAGGTAGTGTCTCCAGATTTTCAATGTAAAAACGACTGCTGCCAACTCTAGATCATGAGTAGGATAATTCCTCTCATATTCTTTGAGTTGTCGTAAGGCATAGGCTATGACTTTCCCATGTTGCATGAGAACGCATCCTAACCCTTTGCCTGAAGCATCGCTGTATATAACAAATCCATCCGTACCAGATGGTATTGCCAGAACAGATGCCAAAATGAGTCTCCTCTTGAGCTCTTGGAAACTCTTCTCGTATTCCTCGCTCCATACAAATTTTGTATCTTTCCGAGTCAACTGAGTTAATGGAGTAGCGATTCGAGAAAATCCTTCCATGAATCTCCGATAATAACCAGCTAAACCCAGAAAGCTACGTACTTCGGTCACCGACTTTGGTTTCTCCCAACTTTGTACTGCTTTAATCTTCGCCGGGTCAACAGATACTCCATGTTTTGACACCACGTGCCGAAGGAATGCTACTTCTCAAGCCGAACTCACATTTCTTCACTTGGCATAAAGCTTGTTTTCACGAAGCCTTTCAAGTATCGACTTCAAATGGTGCTCATGATCTTCACGGCTTTTGGAATAGATGAGGATGTCATCAATAAAGACAACAACGAATCCGATCCAAATATTCCTTGAATACTCGGTTCATCATATCCATGAAAGCAATCGGAGCATTAGTCAATCCAAAAGACATGACTAAGAATTCATAATGCCCGTCTTAGAGTTCTCAAGGCGCTTTGGAATATCCTCGCTTTTAATCTTGGTGATGATATCCGAATCGAAGATCGATCTTTGAAAAGAATTGTGCTCCTTGCAGTAATCGGTCGAACAATCATCAATGCGAGGTAGCGGATACCTATTCTTGATGGTGACATGATTTAATTCTCGGTAGTCAATACAAAGTCGCATACTCCCATCTTTCTTCTTTACGAATAAAACAGGAGCACCCCAAGGAGATGTACTAGGACGAATGAAACCAATGTCTAATAACTCATGTAGTTGGACTTTTAACTCCTGAAGTTCAATAGGAGCCATTCGATATGGGGTTTTAGAAGGGTTTTGTACCCGGCTCAAGGTCAATAAAGAATTCAACATCACGTTCTGGGCGTAGACCAGGAAGTTCTTCAGGAAATACATCAGGAAATTCTCTAACAACAAAAATATTATTCAAATCTGACTTGTCTTTGTTTAAATCCATAACATGGGCTAAGAAAGCTTGACATCCATTTTTCAATAAATGAATAGCTTTATGGCTTGATATGATAGTGACTGATTTTAGTGGTTTATTTGTTTGAATTCGCATGGCAGGTTGGTTAGGAATATGAAAACTAATAACCTTACGAAAACAATCAATTTTGGCATGATGAGTGGTTAACCAATCAATTCCTAAAATCACATCAAAAGCAAGTATCTTTATAGAGATAAGATCAACAGGCAATGTGATAGTGCCAACTTGGATTAAGCAAGATTTACAAACATTGGATGTAACGAAAGTTTAACCCAACGGAGTCTCCACTGATAAATCAAAGTCTAATTTCTCCGGAGTCATGTTTAAAAGTTGAGCACAAGCAGGAGAGATAAAAGAATGGGTAGAACCGGTATCTAGTAAGGTATAAACTTCGCAAGAGTTCAAGATTAGCTTACCCAGTAATCACCTCGTTAAGGTTCCTCGCGTTTTGGCCACCACGACAAACGCTTCTTCCAGAACCGTGATGATTTTGACTTATTCGGGATAGCCCTTGGAGTCACCATCCCCGTTGAACTTGGTTTTACTACAAAACAATCCCGAGCTATGTGGCATTCCTTTCCAAAGTTGTAACATACCTTGGATTGTTGTGGACAGTTTGTGCTGATATGTCCCTCTTTCCGCATTTGTAACATCTAATCGGCGCCGCTTCTCCTCCCCTAGAATTTGTTGTTGGTCTTTGGTCTTTGTCTTGTCTTCTCGTCATTGTTGAATCTCCTCTTTCTAAAATTTCCACTTGATTCACCTCTCCTATTATCATGGCCACGATGACCACCCGAGTGGTTACCGCCTTTGTTCGTATTTTTTCCTCGTTGGTTATCATTGCTTTCGATAATCACCACACTATGACCACGGTTGTGTGGTCCCTCGGTTGCATATACTCATTATCTCGCTCTAATAATTGAGCCCTGTTTACAACATCTGAATATAAAGAAAATTTATGAGATATAAGATATTTCCGAATCTCGGGCTTTAGACCTCTCAGAAACATCCTCGTCATTCGTTCCTCATTTTCAACCAAATGAGGTGCAAACCTAGATAACTCTGCAAACCTCGCCTCGTACTGGGACACCGTCATGTTATTTTGTTCCAGTCTGATAAACTCTACCTCCTTCATATGACGAATACTTTCAAGAAAGTACTTGTCATTGAATAGTTTCTGAAATGTTTCCCAAGACATGAGAGTGCGATGAGTCAGAGTACGCTTCACGACTCCCACCAAGAGTCCGCGCCACACGCATGGAACATAAAGATGGCGAATGGAACCTTTTGTTCCTCCGTGCATCCCAAGACATCGAATATCTTGGTAATTTGCTTGACACATGTTTCCGCCTTGATCAGATCCGGCTTTCCAATAAATTCTGGTGGTCCCAACTCCTTGAACTGCTTAGCTATGACAGACCACACGTTGGTATCATTTCCACCCATATTTTGTACACGAGTCTCCCTCGTCTGATTTTTCATGAACTACAAAAAGCTCCTAAACATTCCATCATTCATCGTTTGCTCGGTAGTGTTGTTTACAGGAGGAATATTGTCTTCTTGTTGTACGTTCTCCTGGTTTGTGACTAAAGGTTGTTCCACAGTCTCATACACTCTATTGTTAACGTTCTCAGCAGCCATTCTTAAATACTGACATAAAACAAGGGTTAATTAAACAAATTAACATATCACATAATATCCCTATATTATGACTGACCAACAAATAAGCTTAGATAGGACACACTAGCGAAGGATTTACTCATCTCTCCCCTCCTAGTTCTATTCCCCGATCTCCGCCAGAGACCATATCCCTAAGCTCTGATACCAACTGTGACGCCCCTAAAATAGGTATACATCACCCATTCTGAGTCACCAAATACATGGTACAAAAACAAATACAACTTCAGTAATATAATTATTGTGCAGAATACGACAACGCCTATACTGTAAGTTTGAATACAAATATTGTATACTAGAGAATATACAAACTCAAAAGGAGTCCTCATTACAATTATTCAAACACTATTTTACAGAAATAGTGAGGACTGCTAAAACATCTTTCTAGAACCATCACTCCGTACCCCGACTAGTTCGTGCTATGTTCTCACCTCCTTAGAAAAATGGAACAAAAAGGAAAAGGGTGAGCTCAACTAGCCCAGTAAAGAATATTACAACTAAGATAATATACAACAAATTATCGTTAGTCTTCAACAGGGAAAAATCTGATAAAATATAATAGATAACAAGTTTTAGATCAACAACTGCAGCGGAATAACAATCCATTTGAAGAGTCAAGTAGAGAAAGAATTCCACTATCTTCTAAGATTTAAAAGTCCATCATCAATATTTTATCCTCAGTAACAACAATCAATATATATCTTTAATCAAATATTCATCTTTACACTACAGCCAAAGATATTCATTTGTATCACCAGGTTGGTCATGTTCATCTCAACACTGCTCATCTTTTGCACTACGGGCCAAAGATATTCATCGATTAATCATTTATCTTTGCACTACTGGCCAAAGATATTCAAGAATATCATCATTTAGGACCTGAGGATGATGAAAAATATTTTAAAGAAAACGAATCCAAAGGAGACGGAAGGACAAATAGTAGGGGATTCATATAACGGTTTATCCAAGATCAATAATACTCCATAATAACCAATTTTGAAGCAAAATTCAAGAATAAAGATCAAAACATGGATACAATCAAAGATAGTAACCATAATAGACATCTTGGACAAAAAGAAGAAAATTTCAATTTTTCTATGAATAGTCTTTAGTATTAAGTGAATAGTCACCGTATATGTGAATAGTAATCCCGACACAAAAAGTTCCAAATTTGATAAAAAGTTCATACCAACATTTCGGTATAATGATATTGAAGAAAATATCATTTTAAGAAGAATATAACACCCCTTACCTCAAAATATCGCATTTCTTACGATGGGAATATCTGTATAAAATTTGAAGGAAACTTGCAGATCGATGAATAGAAACTCATAAAGTATCTAAATACTCACAAAATACACTCAATAATCTAGAGAGAGAAAGAGAGAAAACTTATTTCTGGTGTGATTTTCAATTCTAACTTAGCCCTCTATTTATAGGAAAATGTTAGCACGCCGAAGCAGACTTGACCTACAACCTGATGAATTTACCTGCTACTATTGCCACCCACCACATTTGAAATAAAATTCAGTACATTTCTTCACCAACCACAAGTGGGGCCCACCAATTCTAGAATTTTCTACCAAAATCATTTATAACCTAATTTCCAAATCAGTCACCTCTTAAAATTCATAACAAATCATACGTTCATTTTTAACGGTTCAAAATTTATGGACATATACTCAACTTATATATGTATAACATATCCAAAAATCCCAACGATCCAATGGTCGAATTAAAAATTATAACTCACGCAATATATCTCAAAAATCTTTGGTTTAATTTTTAATACCTTCATTCAAACAAAAAATCTTGATAAAACACCTCAACATTAACTCTTTCATTTTAACCACAATAAATATATCCAACATTTATATCCACATAAAATAAATATTTCCTTATCATATGAATCAATAATTAATTATTCACAAATAATATTACGTAATCACATTTATAATAACTAGAGCGTTCCCGGAAAGAGGGGCTTTCCAATAAGAATTTCTCTTCTTTGGCGCACAATTAGGTGACCAAACCTCTCCTTGATGTAACTTTCTAGACATTGCCAATAATGCTATCTAATAATATTATTCAAATAATATGAATTATTGATCCGATAATGGGAAATACTATCACGATGACAATTATTGAAACAACAATAATATAAAATATCAACGCAGTAATTATTGAATCAATAAAATAAAATATTGAATAATAACTATTGTAACAATTATTGAGTTGTGCCTTCTTACATAAGGATCAATAATTCATCAATCACTTTATGCATCCACGCGACATCGTATTTTAACCAACGGTATTCCAACGGTGTTAATTGGTAATAACTACTGCCGTTATTTATAACAACTCAAACTTGTCGCTTTTCTTCATCCGATGCTTATTCTGTTATGGGGCCCACAATGACTACGCCGCTCGTCATTTAATATTCCCCGACAACAAGAATATTCCACGACCAAACGAATATTCCCAAACAATGATGATTATTTTATAACCACTTGCTTATTTTGCAAAATTTGCACATTTCACCCATAACCAGAGAATTATATCAAATTAATACCTTATTATTCACAATAATAAGTAGAGGAAATTCGATTTTATATATAATAAGTTGGGGTCTTACATTTTGTCCCTCTTATCTATGGTACTATCCTTAGCTTCTTCAATACGCTTCTTTGTTGCATACTAAGGATATTTCTTTACTCTGGGACTGATGAGTACTGCAGCAACTAGAATCCATTCCTCATATGTTGAAATCTACCTTTACACAAATCATGAGGCTCGACGTTTTCTGATATGAGACAGATGATGCTCTACGATTTGGATTATGATTCTCTACGATTCAGATCGTAGTGACTTGTTGCCTTGGTGCTTGATTTGATGCTATCATTTAGAGAGCACTACGATTTCTCTTAAACCCTTGCACACTACGATCCTTACTTGCTCGTGTTGTTGACTCTACGTTCCCGAGAGCACACTACGATCATTGACTTGTAAACTTCATGTTTCCTTCAGCACACTGCGATCGTGGAGTTTGGCTCGACAAACGTTGGGACCACTCTACGATTTCCGAAAAGTCCCTTCAAGGAAGGCACACACTACGATCCGTTAAGCTCTACGTTACTGCCTTGACTTCTGCACTGTTGATCAGATGATACACTACGATTTCTTCGAACCCTATCTATTACATCTCAAGATCAACCTAACAGCTTTGATCTTTTCTATCTATACATTGTATTAAAGAATGATACACGTTAAGATCTTAGATCAACCTAACAACTTTGATCTATCAGAAAGTCCTTGTACATATATTCATTGAAGGACCTTACATACAATCATGAGCTTATACATTAAAACATCAAATCATAGAATGCATTCTCCCAAGAATCTCCCCCTATTTGATGTTGACATAACCAAGGAGATTTGTTGTCATGATTATTAGTGACTAGATGCATTTGCAGGAAATTTAAACATGACTTAGTATTTCAGTGAGCAGCTGAAATTTCTAGAGAATAAGCATGAATTTATTGATGATCAGACGATATTACAATACAGCATTACATCAATAAGAAATTTAAGTTTCAACTTATCTCTATTTCCTTGACCTCTTTCGTGAAGGTGGGTTGGCGTACTCCTCAACCCTTCTTTTTCTTTGAGCTTCCTCGTTTCTGGCTAACTCTTCCAGCTCGCTTAGACTTAGTATTGGATTCTCCTCATGCTTGTGCATGAATGCAGGATCTCCAGTTGGCATTCTTATGCGTACAGTAGACACATCTTGTGAGCTGGGAGTTGACTCCTGACGGCTTAATGGTATAGCCATTACAATTCCCTATTGATCAGATCTTTGAGTCTGACTATGGAATTGTCTTGTAGGAGGGCTTCGTAGTATTGGATTCTCCTCATGCTTGTGCATGAATGAAGGATCTCCAGTTGGCATTCTTATGCGTCTGATGAGAGACACATCTTGTGGTAGTCGGAGTTGACTCCTGACGGCTTAATGGTATAGCCATTACAATTCCCTATTGATCAGATCTTTGAGTCTGACTATGGAATTGTCTTGCAGGAGGGCTTCGTGATGCTTGAGCTTGATATTATCCTCTTCCCCTTTCTTGAGTTCCATGACCTCCTCTGCCTCTGCCTTGTCCTCCCTGAACTCTTTTCCCTTTACTCTCCCCCTTTATGTCAACATCAAGGGTTCGAATATCGGCAGACAATCGATTAACACCTTGGACAAGCTCGTTCAGTTGGCTTTATGTCTGAGCAATGTCCTCTCAATTTTCCTTGATCTTTTTTTCAGATCTTGCTTCTTTGTTTTGGAGAACTGAAAGAATCATATCATTATATTTTTCCTGATTGGCATAAGATTTCTGGAAGTCATAGACAGAGGCTTTTAAGTTGATGATATTCTCCAGCATCAGGGTATGTTGGCCGTCTTGATGTTTCTGCATTGCAAGAACAACCTCTCTTTGCTTGGCAGCTATCTGGAAGTGAATTTCATCTTTGTCCTTCATGCTCTTAAGAATTTCTTGGATAATCTCCCTCAACTTCTTTGTAAGCTCAGTATTCATAGTGCCAGGGAAATTATTTGCAGCTGTGATCATTTGATTCAGCCGGATATTGATGAGATCATAGTGAGATTCCAAACTTGCTTCTATAGACTTGACCATCTTCTCGAAGTTTCTTTCAAGTCATCCTTTGTAGCGAGCTTGGGAGTATCATCATTGGTGTGAGGATTGTTGGTTGGAGGGTTGTATCTTTGGGGTTGATCTTGCAAGTTGTAAAGAGCAAGGTCAAGACTAAAGTAGTCATTTGAGGAGGAGGATGGTATGTCTGATGGAGGGGATTGGGTTTGGATGTCTGGGATATGTGACTCTATGATTTCGATGTGAGACTCTACGATGTGGTTGGAATCTGGAATCGTAGAGGTGGTGATTTATGGGAGCAAAGTAAAGTTGATTTCATTTGGTTCTTCAGTTACAGAATTTTGGGATTTTGTAACTGGAAATTGATTTACTGGATTGAGACTCACTTCCAACCATCGAGGGAATTCATAAAAATATCTAAATGAAGATGATGGTAAGTGATTAACTCAGAATTTGGTAGGGATAGACAGTACCTCAGATTTATCTTTTGAGGAAGAGGTATTTGTAAGCAGCTTCTTGGCAAAGATGACTTTTTCTGGAAATCCATGAGCCAGGACTGAGATGGCTGGATACTCTTTAAAGCTCCAGAACATGTGATCCCATGAGTTCAGGATTTGAGCTTGATGGTATGCCATCATAGGTAGGTAGGAAAACATTTGAGTGTATAGATAGCTCCTATATCCATCTTTCCCCACGCCATCTTCTTCCTCTTCTTTGTCTTCATTGGAGGATTCCATTATCTCAATGGGCTCTGGATGGTCTGGCATTGATTCATTTTTATCTTGGGCAGGAATCTCTTTTTCTGCCATGGAGATATCATGAGGCTCCCCCTCAGCTGGAACATTTTCTTGAGAGTTCAGAAACTCCCCCTCAGCCGGTGTATTCTCTATCATGAGAATTTCATGGGTCTCCCCCTCAGCTGGAGCACTGTCTTCTTTATTTGCTTGGGACAGTTCTTCTTTTGCAGCCACACTCTTGGCTTCCTTTTTCAGCACCTTTTCATTTTCAAGAATGTATTTCTTAACCAGTTTTCTCCTTGATTTGCTGGGTTTAGCCACAACTTCAGGACTCTTTTGAGTCTTAGCTTTGTCTTTCTGAACAACTTTTATACTTGAAGCAGTTACCTCCTTTTCTGTCACACTTGGTCTTGTCTCAGTGAGCAGTAGAGACTCTTCGATAGAGGTGACTGATGGTCTTTTGGACTTATGTCCAACTTTGTTCTTCTTTAGGATCTGTGATATGGTGGCTTGATCCTCATCAGCTTCATCTTGTTGTTGTTTCCTTCTCAGCAATCTCAGAGTCTCTATATCAGAGGACTCTATAGGAATATCAGTTGTAGAACCTTGAGGCTCTTCTATCTGTCTAGCTCTTAGCTTCCTCTTGCCTTTGCTTTTTCTGGAAAGGGTAGAGGGTTCTTCCTTGTTGATTTCTCCTTCTTGTTCGTCTTCCCTGACAACAAACATGTTTCCATGAATGCCTGCGTTCTTCAGATCCCCAGTTCTTTCACTGGATTCTGTCATCATCCGAACATGCTCTGCTGGGTTTCTCTTCCAGTTTTCAAATAACTACAGGGTCATTCTTCGATTTGGGTTTATGGCTTCTCCCTCTTCATCCCCAATTTTGTCACCTAGTGCTGATTGCAGAATGATACTTATGAAACGCCCATATAGCATCTTTTGAGGACTTTTTGATTTCTTTGAGTTGAGGATCCACCTGTCGATCCACTCGAGTAATACAGCTGCATAGTTGAGTTGAATTCCATAAAACATGGTCGTCATGAGCTTAAGTTGAGCTTCATTCACCGAGTCATGACCTGAGCTCTTGTAGTATATGCATTTTCCAATAATGTCAGCCAAGAACCCATACCTTTGTGGGAACTCCTTCTTTTTGTATCCTTTTACAGAGGGGTTTTTCTTGTGATGCATTTTCCTTAGACTCTCTTGGAATTTTATTCTGTCTAAGAATGGGTGCCCTTCATTCTTGAAACCTAGGGCCAGATTGAAGTTCTCTTCCCTTAGTCTCATTTCTACTCCCTTTACTCGAGTAGTGATGGTGTTGTGTTCGAACACACCATTCTTATAGAACTCCTTCACTAGCTTGGGATAGATGAGTGTATCGGTGCTCAACTCCTCTTCGAGACCCACCTTCTTCAGTAAGGCCAGTGTCTTGTAAAATTTTGGTGGAGCAGTCTTGAACTCATCGAAGCAGAGTCTGTAGCTTGAAACCACATTTGAAGCAGCCATTGATTCTGTAGTTGGAAGTGAGATACGACTGAGCTTTCTGCTGATTTAGGGTTTTGCTTTGAGAGAGAGAGAGAGGAGAGAGATAATCTTTTGAACTTGATTTCAAAATATGATTTCAATTTGTACTTATAACTTCCTCTCTCTTTTTTCACTTAGTGGGACGGTGTCGATTTTTGCTTGGCTCTCGATTTTTATTTGTGTAGGAATGTCTTGATTTGCCTTTGCCTTTTTTAGAGCTGAGGTGTCCTTAGGAAGACTACGATCGTTGAGGTAGTCTTATGTTCGTTGAGTCTGTCCTGCGATCGTCGAGTCTGTCCTACGATCGTCGAGTCTGTCTGGCAGTCGTCGAGTCTGTCGTACGATCGTCGAGTCTGTCCGAATCCTTGTGATGAGTTTTTGATAAAACATCCTTTTAAGGCAGCTCGGGAAGGGCCAACCTCTTGGAGAGATTCAAGGGTTAGGTTTGTTCCTGAGCCACCTCTTGGAGAGATTGCTATGTTATGAAGCTTGTCATCACATGATACATTTTTGCTTTGTGAATGGGGCTTGTGTCATTGTTGAGTCTACACAACGATAGTTAAGTCTTTGCTAGGATCGTTGATGTAGTCTTCTTTTCAGCTCTACGATCGTGAGTTTTCCTTGATCATGTCTACGATTTTTAGTTCAACCTTTGTATCTGTCATGGTTAGCACAATTTAGAGCATATATTTCATGGTTGTAGATTTAGCATACCTAGCTCACTTATTAACTTATTAAATCTGGATTCATGTAGTGGTTTTGTAAAAACATCAGCAAGTTGATTTTCAGTAGGGATATATTGTAAAGATATAGTTCAATTTTGCACATGTTCCCTAATGAAGTGATACCTTATTTCTATATGCTTAGTCCTAGAATGCATGACAGGATTATGAGTTATAGCTATGGTACTTATGTTGTCACAGTGTATGGGAATAGATTTGAAGTCGAACCCATAGTCAGCTAGCTGATTTCTCATCCATAGGATCTCGAGCAAAGAATGTTGCCAAATGACAATATATTCAACCTGCCGCAATGAGGTGACACGAGTTTTTCTTTTTGCTAAACCAGGACACAAGTCAGTTTCCTAGAAGTTGACAAGTGCCACTGGTACTCTTTCTATCTATTTTTCATCCTGCAAAATCAAAGATCTGTGTATCCTATTAGTTCAAATGAGGATTCCTTGGGGTACCATGACCCCAAGTAAGGTGTACCCTTGAGATACCGAAGATCCTCTTTACAACAGACAAATGTGACTCTTTAGGGTTAGCTTTGAATCTAGCACATATGCATGTTGCAAAACATTATGTGCAGGTCTCTTTGCGCTAGGTATAAAAGAGAGCCTATCATACCTCTGTATTTAGTGATATCAATACTTTTACCTTTCTCATCTTTGTCAAGCTTGGTTGCAGGAGCAATTGGTGTTTACATGGGAGAGGCTGATTCCATGCCATACTTCTTTAGTAAGTCTTTGATGTACTTGGTGAAAGTAGTATGAATACAAGCCAATCATGTTAGATGATAAAGCATATATACTTTGTAACAATCTTATTCATTTATTAATAAAAAGTATTAATTTATTAAAGGCTTTTAATTATCTACATGATGCTGTTTTATAATATGTGATAAACCCATAGTTTTAAGCAATGCTTTTAGAATAATGATGATGATCATTCTAATGAGATCTAAATTCTTTGAAAGCTAACTAAAATAGTTCTCAATCGTTAGATTACTAAATTGGGGATTAGTGAATCCGGATAGATTGAATACATCGTTGTTTGCTCATTTGATGAGGATGATTGATCTCATAATCATTTGTGTGGAGACACTAAAGCAAGTATGTAGGTGCTTATTAGAGAATAAGTTCAATTGAGCGTTGGCTCGCTAAGGAATACCTAATGGAGTTTTACTTTCTGTCAATAGGAATTTCACGTAGTGATAGTAGTACAAGTGATCCTTGGACTTGAGATCATCATAGTATCTTGTGTATGATGAGTTATACTTTGACTTATTCCTTAAGACCCTTAGGGTATGCTTGGGTATAATAAGTTGTACATGGAGATAATGTATGATCAATAAAGAATTTACCACTTCTAGTAAAGAAGAGAAATGTCTATGTGATTCGATAAATGACAACTCAAGTAGTCTTTGGTTAAAGCGAGAATGAAATTAGAAAGGAGTTTCTAATTTGCATTATTTGAAGTTGTGCATTTAAGAGTCGAAATACATATAATTAAATAAAATCAGACTTGATAGTAATTCCATGTCTTATATTTAATTGGGACATTGTATGGTGGAAGGATTGAATTGTACGGTAACTATTTACTGAAAGGTTCTTTTATGATTAATGTTGAAATCTATATTATTTGGAAAGTCGTTGATCGATAGGTAGGATTATCCCTATTGTAAAATAAATATTATTTATTTAAATAAATTATTAGTTTAATTTATTTATTTAAATAAGATTAGAATTGTTCTAATTTATTTATTCACAACCGGTTTAATATGGAGAACCTAAAGGGTCACACCATAAAAGGAAGAATAATTATTTAAGAAATTAATGGCATAATCGTAATAATAAGTTAAGTATATTTAATTTAATCTATGGTGATAGAATAAATTAAATAACTTAATATTATTATTTAATATTTTAGAAATATTAAATATAAATTAATAAGAGGAGTCTTATTATTATTATTATTATTACTATTATTATTATTTAATTCCTAAAGGAGTTTGGGAATTAATTAATAAAAGTACTCTCAAATATCCTAATAGGATTAGGAGGCAAATTAATTAAAATAGTTTAATTAATTATCCCTAATAAGATTAGGGAGCTTAATTAATTAAAATAAAACTCAATTACTTAATTGTTAAGGAGGGTTGTTCACATCTATAAATAAGAGGAGTCTTATTATGGGTGTAGGGGTTGTTGGCTTTTTAACAACATACGTAATTCCAATAGTTGAGAGAGTACGTCTTTTCTATAGAGATAGAAAACTAGGGTTTTGCCAAACACCCATCTTCTTGAATTCTTCTTCTTCCTTGGTGGATCACCTTTAGAGGCCAAACACTTGGGTGCCTAACGTTGATCAAAGGAAGGAACGAAACCCGGTGGATTCAAGTTGAACGCGAAAAGGATTGAAGGTGAACTTGTACTTGAGGAAGCTCGAATCTTCAAGGGTATGATTCTTATTATTTCTTTTTTGTTTAATTAATAATTGTGCATAAAGGGTGATCCGGGTATATGGTTTGTAAAATTTTTAAAACTTTGATTTTCCACGTTTTTGCTTATTTTGTGCAATTTGATTGCGTTCATGAATATTACAAACCCAACAGTGGTATCAGAGCCAAACCTTTATGCGAATTATTAATTGTTTTAATTTGATATGTATATTGATATGTGTTTAGAACAATTTAATTGGGCATAATTTTATTATATAAAATTTAAATTAAAAAAAAACAAAAAAAATAAAAAACGTGAGCCTGTATTCGCGAATCCTCTTAATTTACAAGAATATCTCGCAGCTTGGTTAACTAATATTTGTTTTCGTTAATTCAAGGAACAGGCTCATGTTAATATTAAGATATTGGAACTTGCAGGATTCAAATTTTAAGAATCTTAAGACGTGGATCATTCTTGTATGGTTAATATATAATTATATTATATATGATACTTAATATATAGAATTTTCACGAATCACGTTATTATATATATAATTCTAGAACATGCCACATTTTATTTCTTTGAAAAAGATTTGAGCGTGGATTGTTTATATATATATATATATAATATTAACGTAATAATTTTATAATTAAAATAAAAATTTATTTTAATATTAAAATAAAGGTTTATTTTAATATTAAAATAAAAGGTTTATTTTAATTTTAAAATTAAATTTCATGCTAACTAATTAGAGTTGGAATTTGATTCCATGATAACTAATTGGAGTTGAAATTGGATTCTATGTTTCCTTAAATAAAGGAGTTTATTTAGATATGAAATAAGATTTCATATTATTCAAAATAAAAGAGTTTATTTGTGAATAGGAAAGTGAATCCATCTTTCCTTAAATAAAGGAGTTTATTTAGATATGAAATATGATTTCATATTATTCAAAATAAAGGAGTTTATTTGTGAATATGAAAAGAAAATCCGTGTTTCCTTTAATAAATGAGTTTTTTTACTTGGAATTGGATTCCATAATTAATTAAAATAAAGGAGTTTATTTTGATTAAAGATTTTGATTAAAATAAAATAGTTTATTTTATTCAAAATTAGATAAATTAAAATAAAATAGTTTTATTTTGATTTAAATTTGGATTAAAATAAAGGAGTTTGTTTTGATTCAAAAATTAAATTTTATATTAACTAAATTTGCCCATTAAATGATATCAATATATATATTGAATGTTTGTTATTCATGAGATGAATGTTATTTATTGATGCATATGGTGATGTGTATGATAATAAATGGGATTGATTATGGACTATTGACCAATGTGATTGGATTTTATTTTAGTTGAATGCTTGAATGTATGGATTTTATTAAATGGGGTCTGCGTACCTCGTCTTCTCTATTTTTTTCTTAATGTAAATTCTAACTCCCTCCTATGTACTTCCCTTTGACTGCTAATCAAGGTTTCTATTTATTTCAAAATAGTTTTGTAATAGGAATAGTTAGAATTAATTTTGAAGAATTGGAGATCAAGGGGCAAGGAGCGTTTGTAGACCCATTTGTAATGGAGTCCGGGTTTAAATGTAATAGTTATATTTAAATATTAATTCTTGCACCCCTAGGGTTTGACCTTTTGGTTCACTTGGTGGCTCTAGTGAACCAAACCAGAATAAAAGTCCATAATCAATCCAGGTAGAATATAGTATTCTATATGTGAATGCTTATACTATATATATTATATATTATGCAAACATGCTTCACATGTTTATTAATATGACGCGTATTTTATATATATATGTGTATGCGCGCTAAACAAGATGAGACAAATTAATAACAAACCCCTCAAATTTTTATATTAAGTCCTAAGCGTTCAAAGATATTTGGAATATCGAGCGTAGCCTTTCTAGCATGATAAAATTAATAGAGTATTAAATATTTAATATGAGTTTGTTGTGTCACCACAAGGCAAGTATTAAGTATTTAAGATGTTAATTTATCACATTTGATGCTTATAAATAAAATTGAACAATATTGTTTTGTTGTGTCACCACAAGGATGATATTTTTCTTTTTTGAATATATGGAGTGCTAGGTTGGACTTAACTTAAATCATTTTAGTTCGGATGTCCACACACTTGACCATTATGATTTAAGAGGCAAAATAGAAGGAGTTACATAGTTGATATAATTGACAAGAGTTGTCTATCTATTTATTTATATATAGTTTGTTGTGTCACCACAAGGCTATATACATTTGAAATGGGATCCTTATTCTCACTAGCATATCTTTAATTAGATATTACCGAACTATATATATTGAGGGTAATATAGTTTGAAGAAAATTGTGAGAGATACCAATTTAAAATAAGACCTAAATTATTTTGGTAATTAATAAAAGAATGTATGTTAAAATGTTGTTAATTACAAATTCATTTACAGATTTTACAATGTCTAAATTACTATCACTGCGAAACATATTAGATGCTATTTAACCAGACCGAATTACTCGAATTGGTTAAGGAAATTGAGAATAGTTCTCATGGCTGAAAAGTTATCTTATGTCCTTAATATGTCTATCCCTGCAATTGTTGCAGACAATGCCTCTGAGGAAGACATTGCTATTTTTAGAAAGTGGCAAGATGATGCACAGTTGGCTCAATGCATCATGCTCACATCCATGAGTAACGAGCTTCAGCGTCAACATGAAACTATGGATGCTTCTACTATACTCTTGCACATCAAGTAGTTGATGGTGAGGAAAGTAGGACTTTTAGATATCAGATATCCAAGGAGCTCTTTCGATCTAGAATGACCAATGGCACTATAGTACAGACAAAAGTCCTTTACATTATCAATTTGATTGATCAATTAAGACAACGGGTTTTGTCATGGATGGAGAGTTGAGCCAAGATTTGATCTTGCACTCACTCCCGGACTCCTTTCACAATTGTTGTCAATTTTTCATATGAACAAGCTAGATATCAGCCTCGCTGATTTGCTTAACATGTTGAAAAATGTTGAGAGTCATTTTCCAACCAAGAAAGACCAAGTCTTACTGGTTTGCTCTTTCGCTGATTTTATATACTTGACTTACGTGAAAATAATTTTGCAAATTGAACAAACTAGTATAAGAAAAAGGAGATGATCATTCAAAGAGTTGAATGTATGTATTTGTTGAAATACAAGTGTGAATTATTTGAAATGTTCAAAGAATTCAGAAGTGAAACAAATTGACAAAGTATTAAGATTCTTTGATTAGATCAAGGAATAAATACTTGTGCAATAAGTTTCTAGATCATCTCAAATGGTTTTCTCATAATGGACACATCCTGATACGCAATAATTGATTGATGTATCTGAAAGGAAAAATCGTACCTTGTTGGACATGGTGCGGTCCATAATGATTTTACCAACATTCCAGTATCCTTCTGGGATAATGCTCTAGAAATGGCTGCATATCTACGAAAAGGTAATCTCAAAATCCGGCCCCAAGACTCCATAAAAGTTATGGATAGGGAGGATTCCTAATCTTAAGTATGTTAAGATAAGGAGTTGTCCAACTTATATGAAAAGGTTTCAAAGGATAAGCTTAGGACAAGATTTGACAAGTATAGATTTATGGGACATCCTAAAGTAAGTTTAGGTTATATGTTCTATAATCCTACTTAGCAAAAGGTGTTTGTTGCGAAACACGCTACCTTCTAAGATAAATGTGTTTATCATTAAAGGGGCTAGTGGGAGGATAATAGATTTTGAAGAGTTAAAGAACCACAAAATACTATAAGTCAAATAAGAAGAACCTATAGATGGACATATTATACCACAACCGAATCGTAAATCTAGAATAGTACCGAAGATACCTAGGAGGTATTGATTCATCATGGATGGTGATGATGAGGTATACATCATAAAGATGATGATCCAGTTACATACGATGAGGTAAGAGTTATAGACACTCAGAGAAATAGATTGAAGCAATCTTCTCAAAAATGAAACATTCGTTTTGATATGATAATCAAAAGAGTTTGATTTTATCAAAAATAAGAATGAACCTAGTGTGTACAAAAGGGTCAGTGGGAGCGTCGTGAAATTTGTAGTATTATATGTTGATATACTACGGATGAGGAATAACATACCAATGCTACAATCAGTAAAGATAAAGTTGTCTAAACATTCCTCCATGAATGATTTGGGAAGAGTATCTTAATTGGGTATGCAAATATATATAGATAGATTTAAAAGGATGCTCAGCTTAACCCAAGGAACGTATATTCATTTGATGCTAAAGTCGTTTAGCATGGCAAACTCCGTGGGATATCTCATGTTGATGAGCCCTGGAGTGTATCTCTCTTAATAGTCCCCATACACTCCTAAAAGAGAGATCACATGAGTAACTATCATGTATGCAATGAAATGTACGAGATCTGAAGTGATCAGTCATATTCTGGATAAGATCACTGTAAGACAGTGAAAAACATCTTAAAGTACTTAACCGACACTAAGGATGTGATTAATATTCATGGTGGGTCTAAATTAAAACTAGAGGCTTAATGACTCAAGTTTTTTAGCATGCACTCAAGACGACAGAAAATCCACTTTAAGGTAAAGCGTTACCTTGAACGGTGGTGCAGTGAATTGAAAAGGTTTCAAACAGCAAAGTGTTGTTGATTTAGTAATAAAGACAAAGTATATAGCTATAAATGAAGCTACAAGTTAATTGTTTAGATGAAAAGTTCATTACAAAATTAGGAATAGTTCCTAAGCCTCATCTTGGATCTAAACATGTGTTGTGGCACTTTCATTTGATTATAGGAATCATTGAAAGATGAGAAATCACTATAGAGATAGTGGACTCTTAAGAACAACATTACATATCCATTTACTAAAGCTTATACAACAGCAGGATAATCGTCACTTAGAGAAGAAGGGTATGAGATACCATGGCGATTGGCTTTAGTGTAAGTGGGAGATTGAAAGTAGTATGCACACAAGTCAATCATGTTAGATGATAAAGCATATATACTTTGTAACAATCTTATTCATTTATTAATAAAAAAGTATTAATTAATTAAAGGCTTTTAATTATCTACATGATGCAGTTTTATAATATGTGATAAACCCATAGTTTTAAGCAATGCTTTTAGAATAATGATGATGATCATTCTAATGAGATCTAAATTCTTTGAAAGCTTAAAACTAAAATAGTTCCCAATCGTTGGATTACTAAATTGGGGATTAGTGAATCCGGATAGATTGGTACATACGTTGCTTGCTCATTTGATGAGGATGATTGATCTCATGATCATTTGTGTGGAGACACTAAAGCAAGTATGTAGGTGCTTATTAGAGAATAAGTTCACTAAACGTGGCTCGCTAAGGAATACCTAATGGAGTTTTACTTTCCTGTCAATAGGAATTCCTATAGTGATAGTAGTACAAGTGATCCTTGGACTTGAGATCATCATAGTATCTTGTGTATGATGAGTTATACTTTGACTTATTCCTTAAGACCCTTAGGGTATATCAAAGGGTATGCTTGGGTATAATAAGTTGTACATGGAGATAATGTATGATCAATAAAGAATCTACCACTTCTAGTAAAAGAAGAAAAATGTCCTTATGTGATTCGATAAATGACAACTCAGTAGTCCTTGGCCAAGGCAGAATGAAATTAGAAAGGAGTTTCTAATTTGCATTATTTGGAGTTGTGCATTTAAGAGTCGAAATATATATAATTAAATAAAATAAGACTTGACAGTAATTCCATGTCTTATATTTAATTGGGACATTGTATGGTGGAAGGATTGAATTGTACGGTAACTATTTACTCAAAGGTTCTTTTATAATTAATGTTGAAATCTATATTATCTGGAAAGTCGTTGATCGCTAGGGAGGCTTATCCCTATTGTAAAATAAATATTATTGATTTAAATAAATTATTAGTTTAATTTATTTATTTAAATAAGATTAGAATTGTTCTAATTGATTTATTCACAACCGGTTTAATATGGAGAACCTAAAGGGTTACACCATAAAAGGAAGAATAATTATTTAAGAAGTTAATGGCATAATCGTAATAATAAGTTAAGTATATTTAATTTAATCTATGGTGATAGAATAAATTAAATAGCTTAATATTTATTATTTAATATTTTAGAAATATTAAATATAAATTAATAAGAGGAGTCTTATTATTATTATTATTATTATTATTATTATTATAATTCCTAAAGGAGTTTAGGAATTAATTAATAAAAGTACTCTCAAATATCCTAATAGGACTAGGAGGCAATTAATTAAAAGAGTTTAATTAATTATCCCTAATAAAATTAGGGAGCTTAATTAATTAAAAGAATTTAATTAATTAAAATAAAACCCAATTACTTAATTGTTAAGGATGGTTGTCCACATCTATAAATAATAGGAGTCTTATTATGGGTGTAGGGGTTGTTGACTTTTTAACAACATACGTAATTCCAATAGTTGAGAGAGTACGTCTTTTCTATAGAGATAGAAAACTAGGGTTTTGCCAAACACCCATCTTCTTGAATTCTTCTTCTTCCTTGGTGGATCATCTCTAGAGGCCAAACACTTGGGTGGCTAACGTTGATCAAAGGAAGGAACGAAACTCGGTGGATTCAAGTTGAACGCGAAAAGGATTGTAGGTGAACTTATACCTGAGGAAGCTCGAATCTTCAAGGGTATGATTCTTATTATTTCTTTTTCGTTTAATTAATAATTGTGCATAAAGGGTGATTCGGGTATATGGTTTGTAAAATTTTTAAAACTCTGATTTTCCACGTTTCCGCTTATTTTGTGCAATTTGATTGCGTTCATGAATATTACAAACCCAACACTTGGCTTGGTTTATGAAAATTCCTTCTCCAGTCTGCTTTACTTGCAGTCCAAGGAAGAAGTTCAGCTCACCCATCATGCTCATTTCAAACTTGCTCTACATTAGCTTAGAGAATCTCTTGCATAACTTTTCGTCAGTAGAACCAAAGATAATGTAATCAACATAGATTTGAACTAGTAAGACTTTGTCTTTATGCTTTCTAAGGAACAGTGTGGTATCTACTCTACCTCTAGTGAACCCATTTTCGATTAAGAAGTTAGTCAATGTTTCATACCATGCTCTAGGTGCTTGTTTAAGACCATATAAGACTTTATCTAATCTATATACATAATTGGAAATTGATAGATTGATGAAACCTGGAGGTTGTTCTACATAGACTTCTTCTTGGAGTTCTCCATTTATAAATGCACTTTTGACATCCATCTGAAAGACTTTGAACTTTATATGGGCAGCAAAGGCAAGAAAGATTCTGATGGCTTCTAGTATTGCAACAGGTGCAAATGTTTCATCGTAGTTGATACCTTCTTCTTGAGAATAGCCCTTTGCCACTAGTCTTGCCTTGTTTCTGGTGATGACCCCATCTTCATCCATTTTGTTTCTGAAGACCCACTTAGTTCCTATAACAAGATGACTCTTTGGTCCTGGTACCAATCTCCATACTTTTCTTCGTTCAAATCGCTTGAGTTCTTCCTGCATGGATTCTATCCAACTGAAGTCTTCCATAGCATCCTCTATCTTCTTTGGCTCTATTTGTGACAGGAAGCTTATATAAAAACATTCATTCTAAGTAGCAGCTCTTGTTTTGACTCTGGCACTCGGATCTCCAATGATTAGATCCTGAGTGTGATCTCTTTCCCATCTATTACCGGTTGGAACATCTGTCCTGATGCCTTTCTGTCTTAAATCTTCAAGGTCTATTTCTTCTTCTTGGAGTGGAGGCTCGCTGTCTTGCATTGACCTCTCTACGATCACATTCTCATGCTCTACGATTTCACTATCTGGCACTACGATCGTAGTGTTGAGCTCGACGACTTCATTCGTAGTGTCTGCACTATCGGTCGTAGTGTCTTGAGGCACTGTTTTTTCTAAGTCAGTTTCATCAAAGATGATGTGTATTGAGACTTCAACATTCAGTGTCTTCTTGTTGAACACCCTGTAAGCCTTCTTTGCCGTGCATGGCATATCCAAGAAAGATCCCTTCGTTTGACTTGGGCTGGAATTTTGTCAGATACTGCTTTCCATTGTTGAGAATGTAGCATGCACGGCCAAAGACATGGAAATAGCTGACACTTGGCTTTCTTCCTTTCCACAGTTCGTAGGGCATCTTCTTGATCGTAGAGTGTATGAGTGATCTGTTCTGCGTGTAGCATGTAGTGTTGATAGCTTCTGCCCGGAAGTATTTAGGTTGATGGGTTGCAGCTAGTAGAGTTATTCCAGCCTCAATCAAGGTTCTATTCTTCCTTTCAGCTACTCTATTTTGTTGAGGAGTTTGAGGAGCTGAGAAGTTGTGACTGATCCCATTGTCTGTGTAGAACTTATCCATTTATGAGAAATCAAATTCTCTGCCATGATCACTCCTTATGGCCTTGATTTTATCTCCTTTCTCGTTCATCACCAGTCTGAACATCTTGATTAATTCGGAGCTCGTTTCATCCTTTGAAGTTAGGAAGAATACCCGTATGAATCTGGTGTGAAATGGTCACTACGACTAGAGAGTATCTTTTTCCTCAAAGATGGTTGTTGGGATTGGCCCAAAGAGATCCAAGTGAAGCAACTGCGGTGGCTTGTCAATAGAGTTAGCGATCTTGCTCTTGAATGAGCTTCGATCCGCTTTCCAAGTCGAGCGAGCATTACATAGCCTTTCCTTCACAAAGTTGAACTTGGGTAGGCCACTACTTAGAGTCTTTTGATGCCGGTTTGGACATGCTTTTGAAGTTTAAGTGAGACAACCGTCTATGCCATAACCAACTTATTTCTTGGATGCTTTTGCGGAAAACATATTGTCTCATCTCGAGCTTAGTTGACCAAGATCCACCGTGTAGACATTTCCTTCTCTTGTCTCGGTTAGCTTTTTCGTGAGATGTCTTCAAATCTCGACTTGACATTGATTATTGAGGAATGTCACTTGATGACCCTTGTCACGAGTTGGTGATACTTAGAAGGTTGTGTTGAAGACCTTCCACATGGCTACTTTCTTTGAAGATCTTGCACCATTGCCGGTGAGAGCCATATGCTCTTGTCTTTCCCGAGCCATTATCTCCAAAGATGACTGAGGGACCTTCCTTTTCTATGTAGTTAGATAGTAGAGCTTTGTTCCCTGTCATATGCCTCGAGCATCCACTATCCAGATACCATGTTGAGGTCGTGGAGCTATTTTCCTGTCAAAATATTTGAACCTTCATTTTGGTACCCATATTTGCATGGGTCCTTCATTGTTAGTACCTTTGGGGACCCAAATCTGTCTAATCTTGGGTCTCACATGCATGGAGTTATAATAACATTTTGTGGCCCTATGACCATATTTATTGCATATGAAACATCTATTATGATGCATGCATGTGTGTGCATGATGATTCATCTTCCATTTGGACTTGTGTGGTTCTTTAGTTAACCTTCTGTTAAACTAATTCTCTTTCTTCCACGTGTCCTTAGGTTTCATAAATAGTGATGAGTGTGCCTTACCTCTATTGTACCTTCCCAGTTGATTCGTAGAGTTGGTCTTACTTGACTCTACAATTCTTCGAGGTTGGTGAGTAGAGGTTGGGTTACTCTTCTCCTTTATGAAGCCCAGGTCAGCGTGAGATCCTTTACTTCTCTGAGTATAACTAGAAATAGTAGAACAAGGTTGAACTGGCTCTTCCAACTGTGAGGATTTCACAAAGGCAATGCCTCTATCAAAACTTGAGACATTACTAGTGCTAGTTTCCATTGTCTTTTCCACACAAGGCTCTGAGATGAATTCCCCAAAGCCTAGACCTGTTTTGTCGAAAGTGCTTCTCTGACTAGAGAGCAGGCAGTCCATGGACGATGAGGATTTGTTCCATGCAGAGATAGTCTTGTCTAGGTCCTCAAGTTTAGAGGTTAGAATAGACTCTCTTTGTGCATTGAGTGTGTTTGCCTGTTTTAAGGTCTCATTCTCAGCCTCAAGCTTGGAAAGAAGATTAGTACTTAGAAGGGTTGTTTCAAGCTCTTCTTGAACTTTCTTCTTTTCCTCTTGAAGAAGTGAATGATCTTTAGACAAGACTCGGAACCACTTCATGTATTGATGTAGATCAGTAGTTATGCCATGCAGTGCATGTGACGCCTCCAAAATAGGTATACATCACCCATTCTGAGTCGCCAAATACATGGTACAAAAATAAATACAACTTGAAGAATATAATTGTAAATGCGAAATACGACAACACCTATCTTGTAAGTTTGAATACAAATATTGTATACTAGAGAGTATACAAACTCAAAAGGAGTCCTCATTACAATTATTCAAACACTATTTTACAAAAATAGTGAGGATCGCTAAAACATCTTTCTAGAACCATCACTCATTACCCATAGTTCTGCTATGTTCTCACCTCCCGAGAAAAATGGAACAAAAGGAAAAGGGTGAGCTCAACTAGCCCGATAAAGAATATTACGACTAAGATAATATACAACAAATTATCGTTAGTCTTCAACGAGGAAAAATCGATAAAATATAATAGACAACAAGTTTTAGATCAACAATCTGCAGTGAACAACAATCCATTAGAAGAGTCAAGTAGAAAGAATTCCACTATCTTCTAAGATTTAAAAGTCCATCATCAATATTTTATCCTCAGTAACAACAATCAATATATATCATTAATCAAATATTCATCTTTGCACTTTCTACAGCCAAAGATATTCATTTATATCACCAAATTGGTCATGTTCATCTCAACACATGTTCATCTTTGCACTCTACGACAAAGATATTCAATAGTTAATCATTTATCTTTTGCTACTACAAAAGCAAAGATATTTAGTAATATCATCATTTAGGACTGAGGATGATGAAAAATATTTTAAAGAAAACGAATCCAGTGAGACAGAAGGACAAATAGTAGGGATCGTATAACAGTTTATCCAAGATCAATAATACTCCATAATAACCAATTTCGAAGCAAAATTCAAGAATAAAGATCAAAACATGGATACAATCAAAGATAGTAACCATAATAGACATCTTGGACAAAAAGAAGAAAATTTCATTTTTTGATGAATAGTGCCGTATTCGTGAATAGTGCCGTATACGTGAATAGTAACCCCGACACAAAAAGTTCTAAATTTGATAAAAAGTTCATACCAACATTTTGGTATAATGATATTGAAGAAAATATCATTTTTAAGAAGAATATAACACCCCTTACCGCAAAATATCAGTACTTCTGATCGTAATATCGGTATAAGGTTGAAGGAAAATTGCACTGATGAATAGAAACTCACAAAGTATCTAAATACTCACAAAATACACTCAATAATCTAGAGAGAGAAAGAGAGAAAACTTGTTTCTAGTGTGATTTTCAATTCTAACTTAGCCCTCTATTTATAGGAATATGTTAGCACGCAGAAGCAGACTTGACTTGCAACCTGATAGCTTTACCTGCTACTATTGCCACCCACCATGTCGACGTCAGGATTTTTGGGTGTCCCTTTCCATTACGTGTTCTTTGGTGTTCTCATTTTAGGTCAGATTTGTTTGAAAAAACAAGTGAAAAAGGTCCGACATGTATAATGTCGACGAGGGGACTGTTAAGAGTCGCCATTGGTTTTTAAATGGTTGTACCAATACAACCGAGAAAAGGTTTGCACATTGACCCGATGATGTGACAACGATATCTGGTCGTGGCCGAGATTTAGTTTAGGGTCAGGGGACTTGGTTATGTGGGGGGAAGGAATTAGGCATCCCACGACATCCGTGTTACCACGGTGACCGCCTCTTTTCAAGAAACTATTATATGAGTGTGTGTGTGTGTGGGTCAATGTGCTGTTATATGAAAGTTGGGTGAGGCCTCGTTCGAACCTATATACAGGGGTTTGAATTTATGTAAAAATTCGGTTTTAGCAATATATGGCAATGATGTTTTATAAAAGAGGTTTTTAAACCACGATGCTCAATAGGAATTGAGACCTTTTACACCTCCATTTTATTAAGTGAGCGGCTTGGATTGATTTTATTTGACGGATCACGAGGCATCCGTATGAAAATAATACATCCAAAAAAATAATGAAACTTCCTCGTGGGTATGGAAACCATCGACAAAATCTGGACATCGCGAATAATTGACAAGCGCTTACGACTAAAATGTCCATCACGGGAACCGAATCTAGATCGAATGAGATGAATCTATGATCACATGATTCTAAGCGCCTGAGAATATTGCAATTTGTATAAAAGCAATAAGCGGTATATATATAAAAGCGGTAAATATATATATCTGACGACGGGATCACCAACCACGAAGCACCTCCATGGGGATCGAAATGTAAATAAAGTTATAAATACGGTCAACCGCCACAGAAGGAAACTCAAGGCGAGGACGAATGTAATGTAAATAAAGTTTATAAATCACGATCAACTACCACGAAGTAAACTCGAGCAAGACTAAATATAATGAAAGATGTAAAAGCGATCAAGCGCCACGAAGGAACTCAAGGGGATAAAATAAATAAATAAATATATATATATATATATATATATATATATATATATATATATATGTATAAATAATCGAACATATAAACGCATATGGATGTAAAATCCGGGCTCATCGAACATAGTTAAAGTCCACAGTTCATATATATATATATATATATATATATATATATATATATATATATATATATAAAACGCATATATCAAAATCTATCAGCTCATCGAACAAAGTCCGACACACGGTTGATATATATATATAAATATATAATAAACGCACTGCAGAATCAGAAGCTAGGCTCATCGAACAAAGTCCAACAGACGCTTAATATATATAATATATATATATATATATATATATTAAAGCGATAAATGCACGGACCAAAGTCTAGGCTCAATTGAGGCATAACTCGATAATGTTAGTCAATATATATATATATATAATATATATATATATATATATATATATATATATATATATATATATATATATATATATATATATATACAGATGGAATGAAACCACGGACCAAAAGTCCGAGGCAAAAAGCAAGCAACCACGACTCTCAGCGTGTAGAAGGGTGTGTGCAAAGATGAAGAAAAAGACTCTAAAGTGTGTGAGAAGGCTTACAATGGTGATAAAAAAGGGCTTCTATATCTTTAGAGTGGGTAGACAACTGGGCTTTTGTGGGTACAAAAGAGGCTATATATGAGCTCACATGTGTTTGAAAGTGGGAAAATACAACTTTGTATATGGCGAGTCTGAGCAAATTGTGTAAGGTTTCCCGTCTTTTTCTCTTAAAATCAGCACCCCAAGCCTCTTATTTATAGTAAAAAGGTGCAGGTGGCAGTGTACAGGGCGGGTTGGGTCGGCCCGGGATTACGGCTCATCGGGTTGGGTCGTCTCTCAATCGTGCACTCGAGACACTATAATATCCACTCGAATTTTGAGAAGTGCAATCCGGGACATCCGTTTGAGGTATTCGGGACCTATTTCGGACGCCGTTGTCGAGAGTTATGCGATGGCATGGGATTAGAGTTTGTCTGAAGTCTTTGAAGATGGGACGATGCCCTCCCGGTCTTGACTTCAACTTTCATTCGTTACCCCGCACAATAGTCACTCGGGGATTGGTTAGCCTTGTGGGACATTGTTGCGTAGAGGCGAGATGTGGCATCGTGTTGGGCCGAGATGGCGATGTTGCCCCTCACCGGTGTTATCTTTAGGATTGGGCGATAAGCGGACGTTGCTCGAGACTTCACCGAGATTGGGCTACTGCATTTGTTGAAGGTCCTCATTGTCATCTTTGAGGTGTGCTTGTCCTCCCGATGTTATTGTCGGGTTGGCATAGTGTATTTTATTATGAGTGCTGAGATTGAAGCTGATGGCATTTGAAACAAGCATTTAGGGGTTATCTCAAAGCGCATTCCTTGGGGTTATCACCAGGTTGGTGGCTATTCCCATGGTTGGGACTGAGACTTGATACCTCGGGGTTATCTCTGAGATTAATCGGCCTTCTCCGGTGTGTGTTCCGGTATTGTATCTACAGGTCTCGGGGTTAAATCCGAGGTTGAAACCGTTACTCCCAGATTACGATCCGGGGTTAATGTTGAACTTCCGGTAGTGTCTGGTATGGATTTGGATTGTCTTTCAGGGTTCTCTCTTAAAAGATGAATCTGTCCTCCTGTAATGTTAATAACGATGAAGTACGAAAAAATTTGAGTGTCTCTGATGCCCTCTTTATCATACTCATGGCGATGGCGATCATGGGTAGGATAAAGAATCCTAGACACTTGAAACGCAACAAGATAAACATGGTACTATGGATAGTAACATAATGCAAATGTATGATGCATGTGTATGGGGTTATGGCCCAACATGCTGGGGATGATTGCTGGTTCCCTGTTGCTTCAACTAGGGATTGGCAATACTGACCAGATCTGATGTGCAAGCCAAATCTGTTAGGATATTGGTGTTGGAGTTATCACCAAATTCCTGTGTTCTTGATAATGACTTGATACTGAAGGGGTATCTCTTATGTGTAAGAGATGCGTGGGGATAAAGCTTGATCTATTTGAGGATGTGTATAACATATTCCATCATCTATCCTCTTGGATAATGTTGACCTCTCTAGTTAGTATCGCGAAATATGTCATGATTACATTGGATTTATGTCATCAACAACAAATCTTTGTCGAGGATGCGACCTTCGTTAACGTGTGAATTAATGGCTGAAACATCCTGTGGGATATACTGCCAAGGTTGCTTGGCCTTTGCTGACGTGTGAATCAACGGCTGAAACTTTGTGAGGAGATCGTCAAGGTTGCTTGACATTCGTTGACGTGTAGATCAACGGAGCATTGCATTGTGACCCCCGCCGGGGATCTCCTGGGGAATATGAGCAGCTAGGTATGAGAACCTCGAACAGCTCTATAGCTCTGACAGGTTTAAACGCTATCGGCTGAAATAATGTCAAGGTTGCTTGACCTTCGTTGATATGTGTATTAATGGCTGAGCATGCGTTGCTACTCCCGCCGGAGATATATGTTGTAACCCCCGTCGGGGACTCACGTTGTAACCCCCGTCGGGGATCCACTGGGGACGCATGAATACGTACACAACTACCGAATGGTTTTTAACGTTTCGATGGGTTTACCTGCCATCGGCTGAAATAATGTCAAGGCTGCTTGACCTTCGTTGATAGAGTTGTCAACGGATGAACGTGTTGTAACCCCCACCAGGGATCTATGTTTTAACCCCCGTCGGGGACTCACGTTGTAACCCCCGTCGGGGATCCATGTAGGGTAACGACCGAGGTCGTGACATCGAACCTATATAAGGTATTGCCAGTATGTAATTTGTGACAACCGAGGTCATCAAGCAGAGTATACCTTGTGTTCACTACTGGCGAATGAGTGATGTCTTGATACTATGTGTGTATCGTCATACGTGTACATGCCAGTATATGGATGAGATAGATATAGGCGTTATCGTGGCGGTGAGAGCTCTCGGGGAGGTCGTACCATTGTACCTATGATCGTGATTGAGACCTTGCGATCGGCGTCTCTCTGCCAAGTATTTACCCATCGGTGTGTTTTTCTGGGAGTTCGATCATCTTTGTATGTGTGGTTTATGTCACACTTGGGACCGTTTGGTACCTTTAGGCAACCTGGTATTGTTTCTCCCATGAGGTGGCTATGTCGTATTCCTTTTAGCCATTGGAGTGTAGATGCTCGATCTGAGTCCGTATTTTTGGCAGATATCCGAGATCCATTTAGCATATTGCTGTGCTCGGGGCTTTGCTCACCATACACCTTCATTACTCATGCTCCGGGCATGAATTTCCTCCCTTTGGCTGGCTTGAGGGGTGTGACGACTTATCATCCATTGGCCGTGATGTCGCGGTTTGACTAGTTCTAGGATTTTCATCCTTTCGAGGGCGGCGGTCGTCGGCGCTTTCGACTTCTCGATACCTCTCGGTAGAGGGACCGATCTAGTGTATCGCTTCTTTGGGATCGGCGTGAGCTAGTTACTTTTCACCCGATCGTCCGGTTATTCCGCAGAGTACTCGCATGGATGGAGCGGAGTTTTTATCGGTGCAGCAGATATTTTGATGTCGGAGATTGAGTTAGGCGATGTAGAGCCTATAGGGACATTGATACCTACATCGAGGAGGATCTTTGTTGTTGGGTTGCCATCATTTCTTCCGAATTCTCCTAGTACCAAGATTACTTTTGTGATCCAAAGACTTTCGGCGCATAGTATTTAGAGCGAGTCTTCATCGATGACCTTTGAGAGACCAGATTCGATCTATGATGTCGATTGCTCTTGATGTGAGGGAGCCCTTATATTAGAGAGAGAGAGAGGCATTAGCTTCGTAGAGATCTGCATTGTTGTTGAGCGGGATGAGGCCAGTCGATTCGAGAGGCAGCGATGATAGTTGAAGCGGGATAGTCTTTATATCTTCCGGGATGTGGTTGTCACGAGATAATCTTTGCGGCGAGGTCCCTTACCACCGGGTATGATCGTAGAGATGAGCGCTTATATCGATGAGCATATGGTCATTATGCGGATGGCTCTGAATCTGTTGGGTCGTGTGGATATTCTTATCCGAGAGACTATAGCTTTACCTCCTTCATCCGAGAGGGATGCCATGTTGGTCTTGCTAGCTTCGCATGTACCTCGATTAAGTAGATGAGCTTGTATTTACACCTTGCAGACTAAACTTAGCCATTTTGTCATGTACAGTTCACATTGTATATATATCAAACAGCATTATATATGATAGGGAAATATATTTTTGGATCACTTCCCTTTTAGATATGCCTTGCTATTTGCTTGATATTTTGCTTTCTTTGCTTGGGGCTTGTGATCTTGATGAATTACGAATTCTTCCTTGGTGGATGGACATTGAGTTGTCTTTGGATAGTTCAAGAATGGATCATCGATCTATGTATATCCCTACCATCTTTGGTGTCTTGGGACTTGTTTTGGAATGGAAATGTGGAGAGGAGTGTGCCTTTCCCACTGAGATTGACCGCACCACGATGGTTGCCGATGACTTCTATTTAGGAGAAGCTGGTTAATTACACCTCTTATGGTTTAGTATTGCTCTTTTTGAGGTATGACCATGACTTAGATGGTCGTAGAATCTCTATTTGGGAGGAGTTCGGTAATTCCATCCCTTTGGTCTAAAGCCGAATGAAATGTAGTGGATTAAAGAGAATCCCAATACCGTGACAATGGTTTGTGTTTTGGTAGGGGTGAGACCGCACCATGAATGGTACGCCTCGTACTCTATTGAAGAGGAGATCGGTCTGCGTAATTTGAACTTGGTGTAAGAGGTTCAATGTATATATGGGCGATATGGTGTAGGAATGTTTTTGGTTGTTTTGTTTTTGTAAGGAGAAGAGGGTAGAAATGTTTTTGTTGTTTTGTTTTATTGCGGTAGGGCCATGTAACATGGTTGCCTCGTACTCTATTGAAGAGGAGATCGGTCGACGTAGTTCGACCCTCAGGGCGAGAAGAAAAGCGTAATCCCATGTGTAGCTAAGAGTGCGGGGAGGAGAAAGTTTAATCCTAGGTTGAGGATAAATTGCAGGCAGGAGAAGTTTGATCCCATGTATGGGTAGCCAAACTGCGAACGCAAGAGGTTCAATCCGCGGTGGGATAACCTAAGTTGTATGAGAGCAAAGGAGAAAGCCAGGCTGTTGGATTGAAGAGTATGTTTCCCTGAGGGGCAAAGTGTAGCAAGTTATAGGTGGTAAAGGGTTAAAGAACCGGAATGACTGGTGACCTGATGATGATGCACCAGGATGTTTTACGGTTACTTGGACATATCTGGATTTCACGGTGTCTGAGTTGATGAGTTGTGGAAATTCATCGCCGTCCATATCTTGTAATCTGAGAGTGCCTCTTGTCAATACTTCTTTGACAATAAACGGGCTTTCCCAGTTAGGAGCGAATTTTCCTTTGGCATGATCTTGATTGTCAAGAATCTTCTTCAGAACCAAGTCATGTTGTTTAAATTACCGTAGCCGGACCTTTTTGTTTTAGGATCTGGCGATCCTTTTCTGATATAGGTGACCATGGAAGATAGTCGCGGTTCGCCTTTCGTCTATCAGAGACAATTGGTGATACCTGTCTTGTACGCATTGGTTTTCATCCGGTGGCGTCGATCAACACTCTGAGAGATTCCATCTCAACTTCTATGGGGAACCTTTGCTTCCATCCCATAGGTTAAAGCGTGAGGGGTTGCCCGGTTGAAATGCATTGTGGTTACAGTAGGCTAGTAGTAAGAGGCAACATGTTAGGCCAATCTTTGTGGTTGGCTGACATTTTTTGCATAATCTTCTTGATATTTTTGTTAGCCGCTTCAACAACACCGTTCATCTTCGGACGATAGATGACAGAGTTAAGATGTTTGATGTGGAATTTACTGCATAACTCCTCCATCATTTTGTTGTTGAGGTTTTTGGCATTGTTTGACACAATCACCTCTGGTTGTCCATATCGACAAATGACATTGTTTCTGATGAAAGCAATGATGACTTCTTTAGTGACCCTGGGGAAGGAGGCTGCTTCTACCCACTTGGTGAAGTAGTCGATCATGGTGAAGATAAATCGGTGACCATTACTGGCTTTAGGCTCAATGGGCCCAATAACGTCCATTCCCCACATTGAGAAGGGCCAAGGTGAACTCATATTGTGGAGCTCCCGTGGAAGGGCGTGTATAGCATTCCCATGAATCTGGCACTGATAACATCTTCTGCCGTGGTCGTTGCAATCAGATTTGAGAGACAGCCAGTAATGTCCCGTCCACGAGGACTTTTTTGACAAGGAGGGGCCACTCGTGGGGAGCCCACAGACTCACCATGGATTTCATCCATAAGCCTTTGGGCTTGATCTTTGTCTAGACACACGAGGAGACCTAGTCCTACATCTCTTTTATAGAGCGCATCTCTACTCGGTAGAACTTCATAGCAAAGTCGATGGATCCGCCTTTTCTCATTCGGGGCTCGCCTCGGTGGTATAGATCCATCTCGCGAGATATTCCTTGATATCTTGATACCAAGGAGGTTGGATGGGAGGTAGCTCATCCGATACTTCTCCAACGTAATTCCCATAGGTTTGGGGCCTTGTCGGCAAATGACATTGTGGCGCTTGGCAAGTGTTCCTTGTCGATATCATGCGAATCAAGGAGGCCAAAGTTGCTAATGCATCCGCGAAATCATTCCTATTACGAGGAATGTGTAGGAAGGAGATTTCTTCGAACTCCAAAGCTATCTCCAAAACCTGCCGATGGTAAGGCAGTAAATGTAGTTCCTTGGTTTGATAAACTCGGTGGATTATCCGATTACCAACTCCGAATCTCCAGAGATGATTAACAGCTTGATGCCCATTGAGCGGGAAAGTTTTAGCCCCATGAGATGACCTTCATACTTCGGTAGTATTATTGTGGTGCTTGACAAACCGTAATTTGATGGAAGCGGATCTCGCTCCCCAATGATCGATATACTAGAATTGCTCCAGCTCGTAACCTTCCATGTTAACAGCTCCATCAAAATACATCTTCCATGATTGGCGTGTATTATGATTGATGGTGTTCTTTGCCTTATCATTACTCCTTCATCGGGGAAATATGTTTCAAGGGTTTGAAATCCCCAAGGTGCACGGCGATTGATCTCTGCGATTCCTTGACCTTTGACGGACTTTTGAGTCACATATACAATGTCAAATTGTTGTAGGATCAACTGCCATCTGAACAGCCGGCAATTCAACATGGGTTTGTTGAACACGTACTTGAGAGGATCCACGCGGGATATGAGATGGGTTGTATGACCATGGAGGTAATGCTGTAACCTCATGGAAGCCCATGCTAAAGCACAACACGTCTTCTCGATTAGAGTGTACTTGTGTTCACTGCTGCTGAACCTTTTGCTGAGGTAATAGATAGCTCGTTCTTGGCCTCTATCGTCTTTGTGTCCCAGCATACAGCCTATGGCATTGTCACTTATGGACAGGTACATGAACATGGGAACATCATCCCTGGGTGGTACCAAGATAGAAGCTTTGACTAGTTGTTTCTTGATTGTAAGGAAGGCATTCTGGCACTCATCATTCCATGTCATGGAGGAGTTCTTCCTTAATAACTTGAAGATTGGCTCACAGGTTGCTGTGAGTTGGGAGATAAACCTGCTGATGAAGTTGATCCTTCCCAAAAATCCCCGTATTTCCTTCTCTGTCTGAGGAATGGGTATTTCTGTGATGGCTTAGATTTTGGTAGGATCCAGCTCAATTCCTTTGTGGCGGACTAGAAATCCTAGCAACTTGCCTGACTTGACGCCAAAGGCGCACTTAGTTTGGAGGGGATGGAGAAGGTAGGTGAGGATGGGCGGGAGACTAAAAAGGAAAGAAAGAAAACGAAAAGGAACGGGGGGGAACAAAGCCGGGCTAAAATCCTAGAGAGAAGGGAGAGTAAACTCTAGAGAGAGAGACTACCCCATTCTAGCTTCTGGTTTCTTCCTTCTCCTTCTCCACCTCCCTATCCCTCCCTTCCGGCCTCCTCTTCTCTAACATCCAGACTTCATCTTCCCCCCCCTCTCCCCAGCTCATTCTCTTGCCTCTCCCTCATTTCCGTACTTTGGTGTCATGGTCGATCATCCTCATCTCTCCGCTGGAAACTCGGAGAGTAGTCCTTCTCGGGATTTGCTGGCAGAGTTTGGTGTCTCCATTCCAAACTCTCCTTTAGCCTCTGTTGCCTTGGAGGAATCTGAGCCTATTCCCTCGAATGTTTCTATCGATTCGATGAATCTCATCTGCCTTTGCTTTCACCGAGGAGACCCTTGGTCCTGCCACTTCCTCGATGCAACCCGAAGATATCTTTAAAGCAGTTCATTACTTCACTAAGAATGACCGTGAAGAAGCACTTGCCGAAAGAAGGATGAATGCCAAGCTGATGGACTATATATACATTCCAGGACTTCCTCTCGAAGATGTTAACAACCTCTCTTCTATCGGGATATCTGCTGCGTTAGCTAATGCTCGTAAGGTGTTCGATTCTTGTCTGCTGCAAGGCTAGCAAATGCTCGCAAGAGACTATATTATTGCCTCTCTGGGAGTCCTCGGCTCTGATTACATCCCCCCTCCTTGAATGCCCAGGCTAATGTTCTTTGGCTTGCCTATTCCCCTAAGTCCTGAGAGTTCGGTGAGTTTGCAAATTCAATTAATGAGAAGAACTTGGGGTTGAGCTTCTTTCCCCTTGCCGATCAAGGGAGTGTTACTGTTAACCCCCAATGGAAATCCTTGACTTGGCCTTAATAAATGGTCTTCTAGCCTTGTTGGTCAATTTATCCACTCGAAGCTCCCGTTCAAGTTGGTTGAATCTTCTGCTAAAAAATTATGGGGGCACCTTGGATTGACAAAAGTCTATCTTCATGATAAGGGGTACTTCTTATTCAAATTTGATTCGGTGATAGAAAGAGACAATGTCTTAGCCTCGGTTCCATGGTACATAGCTTCCAAGCTTCTTTGCTTCAGCCGTGGCAGGAAGGGGCTAATTTCAGTATAACTGATAGTAGCTAAGTTCCGATATGGGTAAAGTTCAGTAATATCCCCTCTCTTACTGGACAAAGGAAGGTCTAAGTTACCTGGCAAGTGCAGTTGGTCGGCCGTTATTTGCCGACAACATGACTTCTAAGTTGGAACCTATGAGCTTTGCTCGAATATGTATTGAGATTGAAGCTTTGTCTTCATTTCCCGCCTCCATCAATCTTTGTTGTATTTGGACAGGATTGCTCGGGTTGAAGAAACCGTAGCCGTGAAAGTGGAATATTGGAGCAGGCCACCCTCCTGTTCTAAATGTAACTGTTTCGGACATTCCCTTCTCAAATGCCCGAAAACTAATTTTCAGTGGGTTCCCAAACACTCTCGACTCTCTCTGTGAGGCCCCTTGTTCCACTATTCCTAGCACAACCAAGCCCTCTCCTCCTCCAGGACCCCCAGAAGGTTCATGGATGCCGTTTAAAAGGACTTAAAAGCTCTTCCTCCTCCCTTCCAAATTTCTCTTTTTCTCTTCCACCAACGCTTTTTCCCTATTGCTCCTCCCTTATTCCCGGTGATGAGTCTGAATCTCCCTATTCCCCTAATCCTTTACTTGATAAGCTTAAGCAAGTTGATGAGAAGGAATGCGGGGACACAAGCATAAGACTAGGCACAGAAAGGAGCCTCTTCAGAGTTCTAAGAAGAGGAACAAAGGTCCAAGGGGTCTTCCCCTTCTAGACTAATACTTTCCCCATTTTTATGACATTCTTTTGTTCATATAATGTCAGGGGTTTAAATAAAAAACCAAAGCAGGCTTTTGTTCGCAACTTTTGTTAGACAACCATATCTCCTTTGTGGGCCTCATTGAGACCAAGAATAAAAGCTACAAATGCTTGCAGAATATCGCGGGCTATCTGCCGTAACTGGGTTTGGAATTTTAACTATGACTACCACCCGAACGGCCGGATTTGGGTGGGCTGGGATCCTTCTAATTGGAGAGTGGATGTCCTATTTCAATCGCCCAAGTTTCCCACTTCAAGCTCTTTCCTCTTTATGGCGGTTTATCCAATCTTGGCTTCTATAGTCTATGGCGTAACTCTATAGTTGAACGTCGTCTGTTGTGGGCTGACCTTAATTCCTTGTCCTCCTCGGACACTTGGTGTATTCTTGGAGACTTCAACACTATCAAGAGTGTCTCTGAATCGGAAGGTGGTGATTCTTCTTGGGATACGGGTATGGCTGACTTTAACGACTGCTTAGACACTATTGGTGTTGCTGATATTCGTCTTATTGGGCCTTTGCACACCGGTGGGCTGTCGGTTGCTAATCCTATTCATAGGAAGTCGGATAGAGCAATGGGTAGCAGTTCTTGGTTCAACGTAATGTCCGATTCCCTAGTCACTTATGGTCCTCGTGGTCTTTTCCGATCATTGTCGATCTTGCTTATCTTGGTATGCTTCTTGGAAAGCCAAGAAGCCATTCAATTCTTTAACTTCATCTTTGGAGTTGGAAGGGTTTGACACTCTTCTTTGTCTCGGATTATTGGAGTATCGTAATTGTGGAAATCCTTTTTCATCTTTAATGAGAAACTTGAAGATTCAAGTGCGCCCACAAAACCTTGAACTCTTCTAACGGTAACTTATCGAGGAATGTTAGCACCCTTCAGGCTCAGCTGGTCACCGTTCAGCAATCTCTTCATGCAGATCCCTTAAACTCTTGTCTGCTTGCCCTAGAAGACATTTCTCTCAGTCCTTATGGAAAGCATTGGCTCTTGAAGAATCTCTCTTGCTCCAAAAATCCAGAGCCACTTGGCTTGCCCAGGGCGATAAAAATTCCAAATTTTTTGCCAATGTTATCAAGAGTAATTGGAACCACAAAAAAATTCTCTCTATTTTTAATAGCTCTGGTGTTCTTATTGAGGATCGGTAGGGTATTCAAAGAAAGTGGCGGTGGACTATTTTCGGGATCTCCGGATCCTCTCCTCCTACTTACCCTCGGTGGTGATCTTCCGGAAAACGCTTACGTTACAAAGCGGATTACTCTCGCCAGCCATTTGCTAGCTTAACTACTCCAATTCTTGATTACGAAATTCTTGCAGTCCTTGATCCATGAAAAAGAATAAAAGTCCGGGGTCTGACGGTTTTAATGTTAATTTCTTTCTCCATTCTTTGGGACATTATAGGCCATGATTTCACCGCTCTTTCCACCACTCTTTCTTCATCTCTGGGCACCTTCCGTGTGGAGTTAATGCAACAAATATTGCCTTGATTCCGAAGACGGATAATCCATCCAATATGTCGGATTTTAGACCTATTTCTTCTTTGCAACACAATCTACAAATGTATAGCAAAGATCCTTGCCAATAGGCTCAAATCATTCTCCTTCCCCTATTGACCATGCTCAGGCTGCCTTCATCTCGGGGAGAAGCATTAGTGACAATATCCTCCTTGCATAGGAGCTTTTCAGGAACTACCACAGACTTTCTGGTCCTGCCCGGTGTGCTCTAAAAATTGATATTTGGAAAGCCTTTGACACTGTTGACTGGAGGTTTCTCTTGGATTTGTTGGGCCTTCTTAAATTCCCCCCTATTTTCATTGGCTGGATTAAAGAGTGCATCACTACGACTATGTTTTCTATCAAAGTCAATGGAGGTCTGTTTGGCTACTTTAAAGGAGCGAGGGGTCTTAGGCAAGGGGATCCCCTGTCTCCTTACTTATTCGTTCTAGCTATGGAAGCCTTCTCCATGATTCTTCACAAGGAAACTCATTTGCCTAATTTCAAGTTTCATTGGAAAATGAATCGTCGCAACATATCCCACGTATGCTTTGCATTGATGATATTCTCATATTACGCCATGGCGATATGGCCTCTGTTTCTATTATTCACTCGTGCATTCAATCCTTCTCTATGTTTTCGGCCTAATTCCTAATGCTCGTAAAAATCATGTTTTCCTTGCCAATGTCCCAAATGATGTTAAGGTAAGTATTAACTTGTTGTTGGGTATTCCTTTTGGAGTATTACCAATCGATTTCTCGGGGTCCCTCTTATCTCCTCTAAGCTCTCCCATTCCGATTGCCAACCCTTGATTCATAGAATTCTTGCGAGTTTCCTCTTGGACCTCCCGATTCCTCTCTTATTACGGTAGAGTTCAAATTGATTAAAACAAAGTGCTTTTTGCAATCCAATCTTTCTGGGCCTCCCATTTTATTCTTCCTAATTCAGTTCTAAGAGCCATTCAATCTATCATGTGTAGATTCCTTTGGAAGGGCCTTCTCTCCTTGGCGTGGTACAAAAGTCTCTTGGAAGGATTTGTCCCTTCCCTTTGTGAAGGTGGTCTTGCAATTAAGAACCTTCTTGATTGGAACTCAGCTCTCATTATTCTCCAACTTTTAAAGGTCATCTCCCCATCTTCCCCCTCCTTGTGGGCTAACTGGGTCAAATCAGCAGGATTCTGTCAAAGACCAATTTACGGTATATCTCAAATCCTTGGGTGTTCATGGATCTCGCGTAAAATCCTTAAGCTTAGTTCCATAGCTCTCCTTTCCTTACCTATAGAGTTGGGAATGGAAATTCCTTGATCTCTGGTTTGACCCGTGGTTGAATGGGCTACCTTAAATCCTCTCTCCTTCTCTGCTCTCCAACTCCGAAATCCTGTTTAATCGCGCATTTTTACATCATCTACATGGGTTCATGGTCTTTGCCTTCGGTAATCATCATGATGTGCAACAATTACGCACCTTGTTTTCATCTCTTCCTAATCCTTACGATCTGGGGACTTGATTCTTTGGGACAACCCAAGCGGTGAAACATCTCAAAGCTTCCACTATCTGGGAATCTATTCGCTTGCGTGCTCCGAAAGTCCCATGGGCTAAATTGCTTTGGTTCCCTCTCCATATCCCCCGATTCTCCTTTACCCTGTGGCTTGCTCTTCGGCACAGATTACCCACTAATGATAGGTTCTCTGCTTACCATAGCTTCCGTCCTATGACTGCCCTTTCTGCGCACAAATCATGCTGAGACATTCTCTCATTTGTTCTTTGATTGTCCCTATTCTACATCGATTCTCTCTTACATGCTTGCCTTGAATGCGGACCAATGTTCCAAGGAGTCGGGATAGTCTGGTGGACTATATCATTCATCTTAAAGGAAATACTATTGATTCGATATTTTAAAGTCGTCTTTTCCACCACAGTTTACAAACTTTGGGCGATTAGAACTCTATTGTCCATAAAAATGTCAAATTGCTGTGAATGTTTTGGCTAGGAGATTATTAATATCACTAAGTCAAGGCTTTCTTCTTTCCCCAAATTCCTCAAAATTTCTTGCAGACTAGGCTGTCCTAAGTATTTGGATGTGAGGCCTGCTATGTAGTCCATTTCATGGTTCTTGGTTTGGTCTTCTCTGCTTGAGTGTTTGTTAACTCTCGCTAAATTCAGAATTAGCTTAGCTTCCATGGGGTTTGGCGATTCGGTCTCCTTGGCGCGATTCGGCCTCTGTTTTGGTTTGGTTTGCTATTGCTTCTTTCCATGTTGGGTAGCATCATTAGTCCATAGGTGGGGTTCGGCTTTGTGGCGATAATGGTGCAGGTTTTGGCGTGGTTCTTCCTCTTGTCTTCGTGAAGTTTGGGGATTTGGTTCCGCTTGAGTTTTGACTTGGCTTTGGGGTTGGTCAAGATGGTTTGGTCCTCTCTTCTTGGCTCTCGTAGTCCTCCTATGCTTGACATCCTCTTGGCTTGCAATGCGATGCTTGGTTGATCTTCCCCCAGTTTTCAAACTCAGGCGGTCGAACTTCGATTGTTCTTAATCATGCCAAATTACCTATGAGTGTTCGGTTTCCATGGCGATTCGACCTCTTCATTTGGCGTGGTTTAGCTATTATACTGTCGCTTTTTGGGTTGGTAGCCTCTTGATCAGTGTCTGGGTTCGGCCTTGTGGCGATAAAGGTCTGGTGGCATCCACTTGGCATCTCGGCTCGTCTTGAGGTTCTTCCCTTGTCTTGGAAAAGGCTGGGGATGTTGTTTTTAACCGGGGTTTGGCTTGACTTGGGCTTGGGGTTTCGACTTGGTTTGAGGTTCGGTATAGATGGGTTTGGTCTCGTAGTTCTTCATATGCTTGACTTCCTTGACTCTTTATAGCGATTCGGTTGATTCCCCCCTCTCTGGCTGCTTGGTTTCACGTGATTGGTTGTCTATGTTGTTTAAGGTTTCATGCTTGTATTTTCTATTGTCCTGCTTAGTATCGCCTTGTTCTTTCTTTTGGCTTGGTTGTTAGTCTTTTGTTGTCCATTTTGGGGGTTGTCCCATGTGGTTCTTTCAAAAGCTTCTGGGGTATGCCCTTTTCGATTGTTTTTTCTCTTCTTTTTCTTTATACAAACAAACTTAGTGAAAAAAAAAGGCGCACTTAGCTGGATTCAACTTCAAGTTGTACTTACGCAACCTGTTGAACAACTTTCTGAGATGGTCTAGATGGTCATCCTCCTTCCGGGACTTGACAATGATGTCATCCACGTAGATCTCAATCTCTTTATGCATTAAGTCGTGGAAAATAGCCATCATAGCTTGTTGATAGGTAGCTCCGGCATTGATGAGGCCGAATGACAACCGTCTATAGCAAAAAGTTCCCCAAGGAGTGATGAAAGGAGTCTTCTCATGATCTTCCTCGGCAACCATGATCCGATGGTACCCATAAAGCAATCAAAGAAAGGAGTACATGTCGTATTACAGATATTGTCAATGAGAATGTGGATAAATGGCACGGGAAAGCTGTCTTTTAAGCAAGCTTTGTTCAAGTCCCGGTAATCCACGCAAACTTGCACCTTCCCTCCCGGTTTAGGCACGGGTACAATGTTGGATATCCACTTAGGATATGTAGACACCATGATGATGCCGGCTTGAAATTGTTTCACAATTTCTTCTTTCACCTTTAAACTCCACTCAGGTTTCAATCGCCTGAGCTTTTGCTTGACTGGCATAAATCCATCTTTAATGGGAAGGCGATGAAGGACAATGTCAGTGGATAAACCCACCATGTCTTCATGAGACCATGCAAACACATCCTGGAATTGGGTTAATAGCGTAACCATATTATTCTGTTGGTTTGGGGTAAGGTCTGAACCAATCTAGATTAACTTAGGGATTTCTAAGGTTTCGAGATTGAAAGAAGTGGTTTGATCAAGGTTGGGTTTGGGTTTGTCTTTGACCCATTCTTGAATTTTTGGAGGCACCTCAATGTCATCCTGGAGATCCATCAAGGCTGAATTCATCTCTACATCAAAGGTACAATCCTTGCGTAGGAGAGGCATCGTGTCCAAATCTGAGCACATCTAAATTTAGAGTCCCTGAAACAAAATATGCTTTCACTTAGTATATATGAAATCGTTGATCATACACAATGTTAGCATATCTTGGCAAAATAAACTACTAATCTTGTGTACAAAAAAGTAAGCGATTATTGTATCTGAGGCGAAAAAAATTTACGCCGCTTTACCCTCGTCGACCAAAGCAAGGAATGTTATCCCAATTGGTAAGGGTAAAGTCCGGGTGGACCGTAGTGATGGAGGTATTGTCATCATCCTCCTTGTCCCGAATGATGGCCATTACGTCAGGGCAATCATCATCTGGGTAGTATCTATTGGTATGTTCATCATGGACGATGATGTGCATGCCCGACATTATTCGGACAACGTTTTCCTTAATTCTCCGCTCCTCTTCTTCGATTGCGGGATCTGGAATAATGATTTTCTTTTCCTCCACCGGTTTCGGCTTAGGAAATAACATGGCCATGACATTGGCTGGCACCTTTACTGGAGGTTGTGCGGACTCGGAATTTGAAGGCGAAGCCAAACGCCACATGATTGAAGCTGAAGGAATCTGTTGATGCTTATGAGGATTCCTGTGACTAGAGATGGCAGAATAGCCTAGTCCAGCTGTTCTAACTTGCTTGGTTAATCGAATGGGGTCTTGGATACCTGCCATCTTTACCTAACCTCGTCTCCGGCTTATGACCCAGCGACATCATTTCTTGAGTGGTGACATCACCTCGGCGAAATGTGGGGTTCGAGCGATGGTGCTCTCAATAAGCGTGGTATTGGGTGTTGCTTATTTCAAAGCATGAAAAGCCGGTAGTTCTACGTCTACATTGGCATTGATGAACGGAATGTCCCCATCTTGAGGAATCTCGTTCAAGATTGACCGTGACTCAAAGCTATTGTTGATAATGTACTTCAATTGTTGGTGAAGAGTGGAGGGGCCGCTTGACCATATGGATCCATGGTCGTCCCAAGAGCATGTTGTATCCCGAATCTATCTTGAGCACATAGAAGGATCGCGCGAATGTATGAGGGCCAATTTCATTTGGCGGCTCAATTACTCCAACCGAAGTTTCTGGTGGGCTCCATCAAAAGCTTTGATGATAGTATGGCTACTCAATTCGGTTGAGATTGATATTCATCTTCACCATGGTGGCATATGGGCGAGATATTCGAGAGAGGAACCTCCATCTATTAAGACTCCGGCCACCATATATCCGGACGACAAAGAGACCGATATGTGTAACGACTTGTAATGGCCGGGTCCCTTCCGGATGGTATGTCATCATCAGTGAAGGATATCACATTGTTGTTGAAAATGTGATCAACCATGTGTTCAAATTTTTCTGTATCCACTGATGTTGGAAGATAGGCTTCTTCCAAAACCTTTAACAAGACCTTCCGGTGATTCTCGGAAGTTAGGACCAAGTCCAAAATTGATATTTGTGGTGGAGCTTCCTTCAAGCTTAAAACCACCGAGGCTTCGTTATGACCCACAGCGCGGAGGAATTTTTCAATCTTCTCCATGGGTATTTTTCCCTTTGATTTGATGGTGGGGTTCATCACCCGATGGGGAAGATACAGTGGATTTTCCTTCGACACTGCAGCAGTGGTATGTGAGGTGGATCCTTCACCTTCTCCATAATTCCACGGAACCTTGCGCAAGCTAACAATAGGATATTATGCACTGCATGGCAAGTTGATTGGCTCGGGAGCGGCCACTTTCAAAGGATTGTTTCCTCCATTGAGCTAAATTATCGGTGTTGTGAGAACAATATTAATCCCTTCAACTTCAGTAGATATCACTGCTACCACACTTTTCCACTTAGTAGGGCCTGCATTCTCACTTGCACGTAACATAGTGTCGTTATCTGCCAAGCGCAGTACACCACTGTCGATTAGATTTTGAATAAAGTGGCGGAGTGCCCAGCATTCTTCTGTGTTGTGACCGCGAGACTGGGAGTGGTATTGACATACTCCATCAGAGTTGTATCGTCCCGAACGGGGGTTGATTGGAGGTAGAAGGGAACTGATCCTTCCTTCATTGATTAACATGTGAAGGATTTCCTCCATGGGTTGGCCCAAATAGGTGAATTCCCGTTTGTTGGCGAAATCCAAGCGAAGCTTTGGCATTTGCTCTCTTTGTCACTTTGTCTTCCAAAGATTTCATTTTCGTAAGGGGACGAGGAATATTCATGACGATTGGTAGGAGGCTGCATGCTCTGGTGATTAATTGCCGAGTCACTTGATCTTTGATAAGTCACCGATTCGCGATTGCTCGATTTGTTTGTAGAGAGCTTTCATCTTTCATTCCATTGTGAATCGGAACTTAGCATAATCCCATCTGTCATCACCATCTTTGATGGTGCAGGGGGAATCACAAATGAAGTTGGAACTCACATCCCACCGCTCCAATTAATCATGTTGAACTCTTCTTCTTTGTGTTGAAGAAGAGGGTTGTCTTATCTTGTGAAATTGATCGGGTTTGGTGACTACGATCTCTCCATTATCTATTAGGTCATTTATCTTGTGTTTCAAGGCCCAACAATCCTGAGTATCATGTCCAGGTGCCCCGACATGATAAGCACATTTCCTAGCAGCATTGAAACACCGTCCCATTAGGGGTTTGGTGGTGGAAGAAGAAGATCGTAATTTTCTTCTATGTTGTCGGAAGATTAAGAATGTTCTCGAGGGTATCCCCTAAGGGTGTAAACACTCAATGGCGTTTGACTTCTCCACCTTTTGGTACTGGAGGGTTTGCAGACTGTGCTGGAAAGGGAGTGTAGTTTCTCCTTTGAATGGGCATACTTTGATTGCCTTTTTGTCCCTGTAGTATCAGGGAAACATCTTCCTCTTTCTTTTTATGGACCCTCCGTGGGTTGTTCCCATAATTTCCAGATTGGATGTGATCAGCAACATCTTTGAGTGCGGCTAGGTCTTGAATCTTTCCTGACTTCAACCCCATTTCAGCCATCTCCCCATGTTTAACCATTTCAGAAAAAGCGGTTTGGCGATGTGGCTAAAACTCTCTCATAGAAGGGAGCTTCTTGTATACATGAATGTCATGACCATTTACGATTCGACATGGCGGAGACTAACTTGGGTAGCCAGGAGTCTCCACCTTTGAGCATACTCTCTGAAAGACTCGTTAGACTGTTTCTTGATCTTCGTAATCTGATACCGATTAGGGACCATTTGAGTTTGAAAACTGTATTGAGTGAGGAAGGCATGTGCTAGCTCTTCCCAGCTGTGGATTTTGGAGTTATCTAATCTTGTGTACCATGAACGGGCTTCTCCAGTTAGACTCTTTTGGAACAATTGCATTATGAGCTTTTCATCCTTTGCATAGGATCCCAGTTCTCCAATAAAGACTTTTAAATGTGTATAAGGATCTCCTAACTTGGTCATATTTTTTCAAGTCGGAGAGTTTAAATTTTTCTGGGTAATGAACACCAGGAAAAATACACAGATCAGCATATGAAACACTTTCGTGCGTTCCAATTCCTTTGATAGCGCGAAGGGTCTCTTCCATTTGGAGGACTTTCTTTTTGATGTTACCATTGTCTCGATCTTCAGTGGAATGGGCAACATCCTGCGTTTTGTTGGTCGTATCCAACTGCGGCTCTGGTATAATAATGACCGGAATTCCTCCTTGTGTGGAGGGCTCAGTATGTACGGGTATTTTCTAACCCTGTGTAGACTGGTGTAATTCTTTTAATAGAACAGCCAAATCTGTAATCTGTTTACTTAACCCGTCGAATTCTTTGTGAGAAACTGGATTAAGTTCAGTCTGGTCGGATGAAGACATGATTGACTGTAGGCCTGTTGCCTTTTTGGACTTTGACCGGGTAGTAGGTCCGATTGATTCCCTGCGAAAGACTAGCATAGTTTAGTCCTTAGGGAAGGTGTATAATGACATGCTATGTGATGTGTCCATTTTAGGAATTTTATCCTGCAAAACGGGTGTCAGCTGTTTGTAGCATGTATGTGGACATATTGCTTCATATTTCTCATTACATGGAGATAGATATGGAATGAAATTACAAGTAATTGTGTTTACAAGTAATTGAAATGAGATCATGAAGAGACTTTCCTTCGTTTTGGGTTTATCAGAGGCTGACCTATCTTAGGTTACTCTCGCGTCTTTTTGGTATGAAGGTTCCCAAATCATCACAATCTACTAGACGGGAAGTTAATCCGGTCTTTCAACTGGAGCGAATTTGGGTGGTGCCTTTCCTGAGCCTCGAAGAATTAGTCTTCTCACGAGTCCAGTAATAAAACACCGACGGGATAGCCTCCTGGCGGAGGGACCACACGACATACATTCACATACATCGTGTCTCACCGTATGAAATGATGACATGTGCGAAGCACTAATATCATAAGCAGTTTATAGTGCGAAGCACTAACATCACACGCAGATATGATGCGAAGCACTAAGCTCAAACAAGACATGCATTCGTACACATTCATCCAATATAAATGCAACATCCACACACAAGCATATAATCAGTTTTGAAAAGATTGTAGTAGCGGCTTAATTCCTCTTACTGGAGTCCCCAGCAGAGTCGCCACCTGTCGACGTCGGGATTTTTGGGTGTCCCTTTCCGTTACTTGTTCTTTGGTGTTCTCATTTTAGGTGAGATTTGTTTGAAAAAACAAGTGAAAAAGGTCCGACATGTATAATGTCAACGATGGGACTGTTAAGAGTCGCCAGTTGGTTTTTTAAATGGTTGTACCAACACAACCGAAAAAAGGTTTGCACATTGACCCAGTGATGTGACACTGATATACGGGTCGGCGAAACCGAGATTCGTTTAGGGTCCGGGGACTTGGTTATGGGGGGAAGGTGTTAGGCACCCCCCGACATCCATGTTACCACGGTGACCGCCTCTTTTCAAGAAACTATTATATGAGTGTGTGTGTGTGTGTGTGGGTCAATGTGCTGTTATATGAAAGTTATTCGAGGCCTCGTTCGAACCTATATACACAGGGCTTGAATTTATGTAAAAATTTAGTTTTTAGCAATATATGGCAATGATGTTTTATAAAAGAGGTTTTTTAAACCCTGATGCTCAATAGGAATTGAGACCTTTTACACCTCCATTTTTATTAAGTGAGCGGCTGGATTGATTTTATTTGACGGGTGCGAGGCATCCGTATGAAAAATAATACATCCAAAAATAATGCCGACTTCCTCGTGGGTATGGAAACAATCTAAGGAAATACAGACATCGCAGAATAATTTACAAGCTACTTACAGCTGAAAATGTCCATCACGAGAACTGAATCTAGATCCAATGAGATGAATTTGTGATCACATGATTCCTAGGCGCACAGAATATTGCAATTTGTATAAAAGCAATAAGCATGTATATATATAAAAGCGGTAAATATATATATACAGACAGGATCACCAACCACGAAGCACCTCTATGGGGGATCAGAAATGTAAATAAAGTTGTAAATACGGTCAATCGCCACGAAGGAAACTCCAGGCAGGATAAAATAAATAAATAAATATATATATATATATATATATATATATATAAAGCAATAAACGCACCAGACCGAAGTCTAGGCTCATCGAACAAAGTCCGACACACAGTTGATATATATAAGTATATATATATATATATATATATATATATATATATATATATATATATGTAAAAGCGAATAAGCGCGCATCTGCATCAAAGTCAGGCTCATCGAACAAAGTCCAGACACAGGTTGACACATATATTGATATATATAAGTATATATATATATATATATATATATATATATATATATATATATATATATATATATATATATATATAATACGCAATAAGCGCACGATCGAAGTCTCAGGCTCGAACAAAGTCCGATGACGCTTAATATATATATATATATATATATATATATAAAGCGATGATGCGCACTTTCGGACTAAAGTTCAGGCTCAATCGAGGCATAACTCGATAATGTTAGTCAATATATATATATATATATATATATATATATATATATATATAATATATACAGACTGGAATGAAACCACGGACCGAAGTCCGGGCAAAAGCAAGCAACACGACTCTCAACGTGTAGAAGGGTGTGTGCAAAGATGAAGAGAAAGACTCTAAAGTGTGTGAGAAGGCTTACAGCTGACTGATAAAAAGGGCTTCTATATCTTTAGAGTGGGTAGACATTGGGCTTTTGTGGGTACAAAAGAGGCTATATATGAGCTCACGAGTATTTGAAAGTGGGAAAATACACTGTATGGCGAGTACAGAGCAAATTGTGGAGGGTTTCCCCGTCTTTTTTCTCTTAAAAATCAGCACCCCAAGCCTCTTATTTATAGGCAAAAGGTGCTGCAGGTGTACCTGCGGCTCAGCCGCAGGTGTACCAGAGGCGGGTCTGGTTGGCCCGGTTCTGTCGGGTAGGGTCGTCTCGAAGTACGTGCACTCAGGAACTGTAATGTCCACTCAGATTTTGAGAGGTGCAATCCGGGCATCCGTTTGGAGGTATTCAGTACCTATTTCGGACCGCCGTTGTCGAGAGTTGTACGATGACATGGGATTAGAGTTTGTACGAAGTCTTTGAAGATGGGACGATGCCCTCCGGTCTTAAAGCTTTAACTTTCATCCGTTACCCCGCACAATAGTCACTCGGGATTGGTTAGCCTTGTGGGACATTGTTGCGTAGAGACGAGACGTGGCATCGTTTTGGACGAGATAGCGATGTTGCCCCTCACCGGTGTTAGTGCCGGATTTGACCGATAAGCAAACGTTGCTCAGACTTCGCTGAGATTGGACTGCTGCATTTGTTGAAGATCCTCATTGTCATCTTTGAGGTGTGCCTGTCTTCCCGATGTGATTGCCGTGTTGGCACAGTGTATTTCGTTGTGAGTGCCAAGATTGAAGCTAATGGCATTTGAAACAAGCATTTCCGGGGTCATCTCTGAAACTGCATTCCTTGGGGTTATCACCAAGGTTGGTGGCTATTCCCATGGTTGGGACTGAGACTGGATACCTCGGGGTTATCTCCGAGATTAATCGGTCTTCTCCAGTGTGTGTTCTGGTATTGTATCTGCAGGTCTCGGGGTTAAATCCGAGATTGAAACCATTACTCCCAGATTGCGATCCGGGATTAATGCTGAACTTCCGGTAGTGTCCGATATGGATTTGGATTGTCTTTCAGGGTTCTCTCTTAAAAGACGAATCTGTTATCCTGTAATGTTAGTAACGGTAGTACAGAAAATTTTGAGTGTCTACACACCACATTTGAAATAAAATTCAGCATATTTCTTCACCAACCACAAGTGGGGCCCACCAATTCTAGAATTTTCTACCAAAATCATTTATAACCTAATTTCCGAATCAGTCACCTCTTAAAATTCATAACAAATCATACGTTCATTTTTAACGGTTCAAAATTTGTGGACATATACTCAACTTATATATGTATAACATATCCAAAAATCCCAACGATCCAACGGTCGGATTAAAAATTATAACTCATAAATATATCTCAAAAATCTTTGGTTTAATTTTTAATACCTTCATTCAGACAAAAATACTGATAAAACACCTCAACATTAACTCTTTCATTTTTAACCACAATAAATATATCCAACATTTATATCCACATAAAATAAATATTTCTTTATCATATGAATCAATAATTAATTATTCGCAAATAATATTACAGAATCACATTTATGAGAACCAGGCCGTTCCCAGGAAAGAGGGGCTTTCCAATAAGAATTTCTCCTTACTGGTGCGCAATTAGGTGACCAAACCTCTCCTTGACAGAACTTTCTAGACATTGCCAATAATGCTATCTAATAATATTATTCAAATAATATGAATTATTGATCTGATAATGGGAAATACTGTGCAGTGACAATTATTGAAACAACAATAATATAAAATATCAACGCAACAATTATTGAATAAATAAAATAAAATATTAAACAAGAACTCTGTAATAATTATTGAGTAGTGCCTTCTTACATAAGAATCAATAATTCATTAATCTTTATGATTGATTATCGGGCTTTTTCTTTTGCAATGAAAATTCATAAGTAGTTGCAAAATTTTGAAAACAAAATTAGTTAGAAATTAGTTGCAAAATTTCTAACCACTGATTTCTCCTCATCGTGGCAACGAAAGTTTTTTTTTGTTGCTATATTTAGATTGCTAATATGGACCACATTCATTGGCAACAATTTTTATTTTAGTTGCATATTTTATACAACTTTTTTAAATAACAACTATTAAAATGTTGCCTTAAATTAATATAATAATAATAATAATAATAATAATAATAATAATAATAATAATAATAATAATAATAATAGTTGCCTTTTAAGCCAAAATGAGAGAAAAAGTGTGTTGGTCATTCTTAACATATAGTACTTGGTATTATTTAGTAGTATTTTGGAGTCTGAAATTAATTTTTTTTTTGTTGGCAACTTTATTCAGTTCACCCGTCTCTTCGAATTACATGCCAAATTAGTTGAGCATAAAAAGAAAACTATGAATGATGACTTTTAAAAAAAAAAATCTTTAAAGATCTCTATGACTTTGACTGCTTGTTCTACAATTTCCGGTATATGCCTTCAGCGACCCTGGTCTAAAGTATCCATGATTTATTCAGCACATAAAACTCAAAACAACATGAACAGTAGTTACTTTATCAGCAAAAATGAACACCAGTTATTTATACAGCAGCATGCTAACAATTACCAATTAAGATACAAATTACTAACAATGACAATTTTTAACTTAAACAAATTTGGGGGTTGAGATGTGGGAGGAACTGTCTACGATCACTGGAACTTTACAACCACACAGAAATGTCATCGATGCTCTTCCTTGCAAGTGCCTCTTCGGTAAGGTGTTTTGCATGCTGATCGAGCATCCTTAATGTGTTTGATACAATCCACGGCTTCTTGATTTGACAAAACCTGATACCACATGATAAATGTATTAAACCTGATCCAATAATTAAGAACAAAAGATGGTTTTAAAGCAGCCCACATTTATCGATGTTATGCCAATTAACTTAGTTACATCAATTGTTCTTGATAACTTGCTAGACTAATCATTTAGCACTGGCAAATACTACCACTCCAATTGTTTCCATCTTTCATAAGTACTCCATGTAAGCCTCGATCAATTTTAAAACAAAAATTCATTGCAAAATAAAAAACTGAATAAAGAAATCAAATTGTTTCAGAGATGGAATTAAGAAACACTATTACATCTGTGATCTAGAGTAGAATGATTTGCATATGTATGCAACCTTCAAATGTAATTGTTTTTCTGTTATGTAGTACTACACGTGTATCAGAAAATGGAATTACATTAGAGTTGCAAATGTAAGTTGAGCTCTACCAATTAATCAATGAATATTTGAATAAACTTGTAATACATCATTAACATGATTACATTTGCAACTCTAGTTTTAATTGCTACTGTCAAATGTAATACTTAATTAGTATTCTTTGAGGTGCCATTCAAATATCATTTCAAGACATGTTTTTACTTTTCAAGATAAAAATAAACTGGACTTCTTATCAAAATATAATTTCCTTTTTAATTCCATACTCTAGAATTACCACTGCCATCAAAACAACTCTCAAATCACAATTTTTCACTGTATTTTCCCAAATATTTGTAACTTGTAAGTACAAAATGGATGATAATGGTGATTGATCAGCCATAAAGAACATGGCCAAAAGAATCAGCAACTCAGGGATGAAATAAGAGAGTCACATATTAGAGGCAACTGGAAATTTATGGTAGTTATAATGGGATGTAGACTTACCAAAATTCATACAGCTGCAGACACACATCAAGCAAAAGCTATATCTGACTGTAAGACATACTTGACACCCTTCGTAATGTTCCCTGCTTCATGCAGCATAAACATGGCCCCGTGAATGTGAAGCAGAGCCATCCCTTCAATAGGAGCCACCTACAAAAAGTTGCATCATTTGTGTCAGTGAACACTGCTTAATCTACACTATGCAACTTACTGTAAACCTATAAGAATGCAGAACTATCAGGGGGAGAAGATAATATGGCTAAAAATATTGTAAGAAACAAGACAAAGAGTGTGTAGTGTGTGTGTGTGGTGAGAGAGAGAGAGAGGGAATTACAGATCTAAATCTAAATGGCGATAACATGGTGTAGTTTTAACTCTCTGAAACCTATCATTAGTATGGAGTTCAAATTATAACAGGTGAATGATATCTTGAGTAATGTACTCGGGTTAGGATAGCAGTGTTAGTAAACATCCTAGCATTGAGTTCCTGCCAAATTCTGTAGACAACAGTAAAACTAACGTGCAAAAGGTACTTACCAAAATTGGATCTGAGAGCAGGATATGATATAATCATTGATAGCTGACCATCCTGTACTAATACTTTTGGAGGTTTGCCATCAGTTCCTCCCCACGTAAGCCACATCGCCTTTCATCGGTCTTGGAATTTGGCTCTGCTGCCTCTGTGTTAGTCTCACTTGGTCTAGGTTCATCCTCAACCTCAGCATTCACTTGCTCTGCAGCTTCATCTTTTAGGTCTTCCAGTACAACAATCTGATGTCAATCATCCCAAAAAAATATATTTACTAATAGATAATACAAAAGTTGTTGCTAGACCACATTACAGAAAAACAGACCCAAATTCAAAAAAAGCCTTTAGTGGTCTTAGTACAGTACCTCATACCACATTGGTGTGTCTTAAAAGCAAAAATTAAATCAAATCATCCATTATACTACCAATTTTTGGCCTGAAACAAGTTAAGAACTGTAATAATAGCAAACCATCACCTACAACAATAGCTTAACTAATATCAATGTGAGAGTACTACTCTCAACCTGAGACATTGCATAGCACTCTTACAACATTCGTAGTACTTAACTGATTTGGTTGCTACAGAGTTTGATCAACAGCTGGAGGTTGCTGAAACTAGTTTCCAAATGGTTCAAGAAAATCAAACAATTTTTTTGTGATGGTTGACAAGAGAAAAAGACTGAGATTGAGAAATTTTGAGAAGAATAGGTGAGTGTTTTAATATAATCAATTCATCAAACAACTGTAGGCAACCTAGTGAGATGTTAAATGTAATTTATAATTGGGACGCAATACATACCACAATATCAAGCCCGACCCGATTGCTAGTGTAGATGATCTGACTTCCCAATACTTTGGATCATCTTCAACTGTCTGAAGAATACAATTAAGATTAAACTTCATACTACCCTAACCTCATAAATATCTATAAGCACATGCATTAATTACTTGAAGAACTAAAAGAAGAAAGGAAAAGCAAACGTCATTTAAAGTTCATATATACTGAATCGGTAAGAACATGTAGCCAACATAATCTTTTCCAATATAGTACATCCATCAAGTTTAAAGTGGGGAAGAATTTCCATAACAGCCTTGTCTCTTTTTTAATGAAAACTCGTGGAAACAACTATGATGAACATCAGGACATGGTCAAACACAGTAAAATAACAAGTTCAATTTGAAAATCCACAAGTTTTGAATGGACTATTTGTTGTGCTCGATGAAAAGACTATCAAAACCATTGAGAAATATAATTTTAATTTGACAAAAGCGAAGATGCCTCGGAAAACGAGTAATGTCAAAATGCATCAATGTGACAAACTAAGTGAATAAAACAGGGAAAAACTCACATTAACCAATCAACCACCCAAAATGCGAAGAAAAAATCAAACCATCAACTACAACAATGGATTAGCTAAATCAAATCTTTCCATCATATTTAACCAAAAATTAGAAAATCAAAATCCAAATACCATCCATTATACTATAAATTACTGATTTACCAAGTCTAACATAAAGTTCAACATTAATATCCAAAATATTAAGTAGTGTTCACAACAAAAGTTCTAACAGTTTTGAATGTTCATAAATATCGATCAAGAGTTGTTTCCATCTCTTTCTGTCCTTGAGCTGCTGTTGCCTTGAATTAACTGTAGAAATTGTGAATTGTCGGCTAACTTGTTAAGTAAATTCTCAAGATTGTCCATCCGTTTTCCTTGTGCCTGAATCGTTGCTTCAAGCTCTTCAATTTTTTTGTGAGACGCTTCTAACTCTGCTGCCAATGCAACTTTTTCTTTATTAATAGATGAAGACTTCTCTCGCTTTCGAGGTCCTAATCCAAAGCCAATCAATCTCCACGCCTTCTTACCCAACACTCGAGTCATAATCTCCCTTTTGTTATTATTGTCAAAATTTCCAGATTATCCGTTCATCTCGGAGGTGCATTCGGACTTAAGTAATTTCATTTCATTCTCGTGAAATTAATAACAAATGTAACTAATTCATTACATAATCCCAAATTTAAAAAATAAGATAAGGTTTGTATAACTTACGATGCGACTTCATTTCCGTTTTTATCCGATCGTTTGTTTCCTTTTTTTACGATGTGTGCTCTTGTAACCTTGATTGGATCTCCCTAAAAATCAAATTAGAATAATTAATAACGAGAGCATTATTGTATAATTTTACGTACAAGGAACATGAATTAAGGCTTAAGTATCTGGTTTTTCTAGTTTCAAGCATAGCTTGTCAGTTTGTGTTTCTAGTGTTGTGTTCACTGTCTCAGGGTCATTATATACCATCTGATTTTCAGTACCCATCTCCACCACAGCCTACATAATCTCAAATAAATCGACTCCACAAAATAACTTATTCTGCGCAGATATAAGGCTCAATAGTCCCAAAGATTGCCTCAAAGAGGTCAACCACCGCAATGAGACATCTTTGCGAGACTCGGTTTAGGCCCACATCACTGCATTTTTAATAGAAACGATTCGTTACGACTTCCACCTCAAATCTGAAGGCCAATTTTGAATCACATCCGGGGATGGGTACACTTCTTCTTGATCCCAACCTACACTCTCCCCAAGGAAATACATATGATGTATGTATGATGGCAAAGGGGAAGGGCACATCATCTCTTGTGAGACCCATTTTATGAATAAAGATTTAATTTTCTCGAAATATTTTTTTAATATTATGGTGTGGATTTGAGATAATGTTATAGTTGTGGGTAGTATTTATAAATTTTGCAAAAGTCACGAAGTTGTTGTATAATATTCGATTGGTGGGGAATATTCGTTTTAACGAGGAATATTCGTATAACAAGCACAATCATTGGTGGACCCCACAACGGAATTATTGTCGGATTGAAAAAACGACAAAAATATTTTATGGAAATAACGGCGGAAGTTTTATCGTTAACTGTTGAAACACCCGGTGTTAAAAGTATAATAATACGCGTGGTTGCATAGTAGCACACGGTATTGATTATTGATGCTTATGTGAGAAGTCACTCAGTATTGTTCAATCGGGTATTCGGGACACTTTTTGTGTCAGAGTACTATTCACGAGTTATTATTCACGGGTTACTATTCACCTAAATTACTATTCACCCAAATAATATTCACTCGGGTATTTGGGGTATTTTTCGTGTCGGAGTACTATTCACGAGTTACTATTCACGGGTTACTATTCACCCGATTACTATTCACTCTAGTATTGTTCACTCGGGTATTTGGGACACTTTTTGTGTCGGAGTACTATTCACAGGGTACTATTTCTGAATTACTATTCACGGGGTACTATTCACCCGAAAAATATATTCTTTTCGGTCCAAATCATTTTTAAGTACAATATTATTCCATGAAGAGATGTGCTAATTTTTTAGACCGTTGGTTGAAATTATAATAAAGGTGATAAGTTTTGTTTTTTATTGGTATTATTAATGTAATAAAACAAAAAAACTTTTATATAAAATGAATACTTTTATAAAGTTATTACATAAATAGAATATATTATATTCTATTATGCTTAGTGTTTTGCATACTAATATCTTTTATATAAAAGCAGAATACTTTTATAAAGTTATTTGTTTTATTATACAATAATTAGAATATATTATATTTTATTATGCATAGTGTTTGTATAATTACTGCATAGTGTTTGCATAGTAAAATCTTTTATAAAGTTATTAAACTTTTATTAGATTATAAATAGAATATATTATATTTTATTTAAAAGATTTTGCTTTAAATATGGACCATCAGTTAAAATAAATCGATACGGACCAGATTCGTTCATGAATTAGTTACTATCTGGTCCATTTTTCTATAAATAGAAGCTCATTCCTTCATTATTTCTTACAAATTCACTTTGAAACTCTAAGAGAAATATAGAGAGTTCTTCTTAGAAGAACTTGGCGTATTTCTTTAGAGTTTAAGAAAGCTTTGAAGCGTAGTGCAAGTTTTCTTGAGTATATCCTCGACCTTTAGTATTACTTCTTTCAAGGAATGATATACTAATATCCAAAACTGATTAAACTGAATATCGATTTACTTTAACTGACTATCCATAATTAAAGCAAAATCTTTTAAATAAAATATAATATATTCTATTTATAATCTAATAAAACGAATACCTTTATAAAAGATTTTACTATAAAATACTATGCAAACACTAATACATAATAATAATATATATATTTTAATTATCATCTAATAAAATAGATAACTTTATAAAAGTATTCTGCTTTTATGTAAAAAGATTTTACTATGCAAAACACTATGCTATACTTATGAACACTATGCATAATAAAATATAATATATTCTATTTATAGAATAACTTTATAAAAGTATTCTTTTTATATAAAAAAGATTTTCAGTATTATTACATTAATAATACCAATAAAACTGAGTGACTTATCACGTAAGCATCAATAGTTAATACCGTGTGCTACTATGCAACCACGCGTATTACTGTACTTTTAACACCAGGTGTTTCAACAGTTAACGGTAAAACTTCCGCCGTTATTTTCATAAAGTATTTTTGTCGTTTTCTCAATCCGACAATAATTTCATTATGGGGTCCACCAATGATTGTGCCGTTGTACGAATATTCCCTGTTAAAACGAATATTCTCCGACCAATCGAATATTATATAACAACTTGCGTACTTTGCAAAATTTATAAATATTACCCACAACTATAACATTATATCATTTTTACTCCATAATATTCATAAATAATATTTATAGAAAATTCATCTTTATTCAAAAAGTTAGGGTTTTACAATCTCCTCTTCTTATGAAATTTCACCCACGAAATTAGGTTACGTACCTGGTATATTGAAGAGGTAAGGATACCTTGATTTCATTTCAGATTCTAACTCCCAAGTCATTTCCTCAACATCGTGGTTTCTCCACAAAACTTTGACTTGAGGTATAACCTTGGAGCGTAGAATATGTTCCTTCTTATCCAAGATTTGAACAGGAACCTCTTCATACGTCAAATCTTCCGCTATTTCATCCGGTTCTAACTCAATAATGTGGTTCGGGTCTTCCACATATTTACGTAGCATGGATATTTGAAAAACGTTATGAACACGAGACATACTTGGCGGTAAAGCGAGTCTATAGGCCATAGTTCCTACTCGATCGAGGATTAAAAATGGGCCGATAAATCGAGGATTGAGCTTTCCTCTCTTTCCAAATCTCGTAACTCCTTTCCATGGAGCAACACGTAACAACACATGATCTCCTATATCGAATTCCACATCCTTTCGATGAAGATCATCATAACTCTTTTGTCGATCTTGTGAGGTTTTTATACGTTGCCGGATCGTTTGAATCTTTTCTGTAGTCATACGTACCAACTCCGGTCCCAACAACGTTGCTTCACCCACCTCATCCCAAAGATCTTTGAGAATGACATTTTCTTCCATACAACGCTTCAAATGGAGCCATGCCAATACTTGCTTGATAAGCTGTTGTTGTAGGAAAACTCCACCAATGGTAAGAACTTGTCCCAACTTCCTTGAAATCAAGGACACGAGTCTTAATAGATCTTCAAGAGTTTGAATAGTCCTCTCCGATTGTCCGTCTGTCTCGAGGATGATATCTTTGAGCTAAATCATAAATCGCGCCCATAGCTTTACCGCAAACTAACCCAAAATCTTGAAGTGAATCTTGGGTCTCGATCAGAAACTATGGATACTGGCATACCATGCAGTCTTACAATCTCATTTATGTACATACGAGCAAGACGTTCAAGTGTATAAGTTTCTCGTATCGGTAAAAAATGAGCAGACTTGGTCAATCTATCAACAATGACCCAAATCGCATCTATACCTTGAGAAACTTTAGGAAGACCGATAACGAAATCCATGGTAATGTGCTCCCACTTCTATTCTGGAATTTCAAGTGGTTGCAATGGACCTTTTGGTACTTGATGCTCCGCCTTGACTCGTTGACACGTTAGACACCTTGAGATAAACAGTGCTATCTCTCTCTTCATATTGCCCCACCAAGATGTATGTCAAAGATCATGATACATTTTGGTACTCCCAGGATGGATTGCAAACGGTGTGTTGTGCGCCTCCATCATGATTTTATACTTTAAATCAGGGTCGTTAGGAACACAAAGTCCGGAGTTGACTCAAGTATTCCTTCTTCATCGATTCTTGCTTCCTAAGTCAGTACCTTCTTGCACTTTCTTCCTTATACGCATAAGCTCCGATCCAGAAGCTTGAGCATCTTTAACTTTTATCAATTAAAGTCCGGTTCTACTCAGTATATTTGCCATCATTACGTGGGTCCCTGAGTTTTATCTCTATCTCCATCCTTTGCAAGTCTTACAAAATGGGCCTTTGCGTTGACAATATTGCACTCATACCGCGTATGATATTATCTTCTACTCAATGCGTCAGCTACCACGTTCGCTTTTCCAGGATGGTATTGGATGGTATGATCATAATCTTTCAATAGTTCAAGCCAACGTCGTTGTCGCATGTTGAGTTCTTTTTGAGTGAAGAAATATTTGAGGCTTTTATGATCCGTAAAGATCTCCACTTTCTCCCCATACAAGTAATGCCTCCAAATCTTTAGTGCAAAGACAACAGCTGACAACTCTAGATCATGAGTAGGATAATTCCTCTCATATTCTTTGAGTTGTCGTGAGGCATAGGCTATGACTTTCCCATGTTGCATGAGAACACATCCTAACCCTTTGCCCGAAGCATCACTGTAGATGACAAATCCCTCCGAACAAAATGGTATTGTCAGAACAGGTGTTGAAATGAGTCTCCTCTTGAGTTCTTGAAAACTCTTCTCACATTCCTCGCTCCAACCGAACTTTATATCTTTCCAAGTCAGCTGAGTTAGTGGAGTAGCGATTCGAGAAAACCCTTCTACGAATCTCCGATAATAACCAGCTAAGCCGAGAAAGCTACGTACTTCGGTCACTGATTTAGGTTGCTCCCAGCTTTGAATAGCTTCAATCTTTGCTGGGTCAATAGATATTCCATGACTTGATACCACGTGCCCAAGGAATGCTACTTCCTCAAGCCAGAACTCGCATTTCTTCAACTTGGCATAAAGCTTGTATTCACAAAGCTTTTTAGATATCGACCTCAAGTGTTCCTCATGATCTTCACGACTTTTGGAATAAATAAGGATGTCATCAATAAAGACGACCACAAAGTGATCCAAATATTCCTTGAATACTCGGTTCATCATATCCATGAAGGCAGCAGGAGCATTAGTCAATCCAAAGGACATGACTAGGAATTCATAATGCCCGCATCGGAGTTCTGGCGCCGTCTTTGGAATGTCATCGGTTCTAATCTTCAATTGGTGATATCCGGGAGCGAAGATCAATCTTTGAAAAGAATTTGGCTCCTTGCAATTGGTCAAACAGGCCATCAATACGTGGCAATGGGTACCTATTTTGATGGTGACATGATTCAACTCCCGATAATCAATATAAAGTCGCATACTCCCATCTTTCTTTTCACGAATAGAACAGGAGCACCCCAAGAGAAGTACTAGGGATGAATAAAACCGATGTCTAACAATTCCTGTAGTTGGGTCTTTAACTCCTGAAGTTCAATAGGAGTCATTCGATATGGGGCTTTGAAAATAGGTTCTGTACCAGGTTCAAGGTTATAAAAAATTCAATTTCACGCTCTGGGGGTAGGCCAGGAAGTTCTTCAGGGAATACGTCAGGAAATTCATTAACAATAGAAATATCATTCAAAACTGACGTATTTTTGTTTAGATCCGTGACATGAGCTAAGAAAGCTTGACATCCGTTTTTGAATAAGCGAATAGCTTTATGGCTTGAGATGACAGTGATTGATTTTAATGGTTTGGTTGCTTGAATTCGCATAATAGGTTGGTTAGGAATATGAAAGCTAACAACCTTACGAAAATAATCAATTTTTGCATGATGTGTAGTTAACCAATCAATCCCTAGAATCACATCAAATGCAAATATTTTCAAAGAAATAAAATCAACAGGTAACGTGCAGGTGCCGATTTGAACTAAACAAGACTTATAAACAGTGGATGTAATGAAGGTTTCTCCCAACGGAGTTTCAACAGATAAGTCAAAGTCTAATTTTTCCGGAGTCAAATTTAATTGTTGAGCGCAAGTAGGAGAAATAAAAGAATGGGTAGAACCAATATCAAATAAAGTATAGACTTCGCTAGAGTTTATGATAAGCTTACCCGTGATGACCTCGTTCAGATTCCTTGCTTTCTGGGAGGTCACAACAAATGCTCTCCCTTGCACCACCGACTTTGACTTTTTTTCGGACTGACTTTGGTGCCTCCATCCTAGCTGAACTTGTCTTCGGTGAACGACAAAATAGGGCTAGGTCACCTTCTCTTCCACAATTATAACACGCTTTGGATGGCATCGCGCAGTTTGATCGATAAGTCCTCCCCTCTGCATTTGAAGCATATGATAGGTGGTCGTTCTCCTTCCTTAACAACTGCAATCTTGGTCTTGGCGTCTTTCCATCATTGTTGAATCTCCTCTTCTTGAAATGTCCATTCTTATTGTTTTGTACGATTACCACCAAATGTGGTTACCATTTCTTACTGTTGATTCCTCCACGCTTGTTGTCACCGCTTGATGATGCGCTCTCACTGGTATTATCATTTTGTCGTCTGCTCTCTTTTGGTTGCGTTGACTCGTTATCGCTCTCCACCAACTGAGCCCTATTTACAACATCTGAATACAACACACAGTTTATGAGAAATAAGATATTGACGTATCTCCGGTTTCAAACCTCTTAAAAATATTCGCGTCATTCACTCCTCATTATCCACCAAGTGGGACCTGGCCGGATAACTCAAAATTTAGCCTCGTATTGCGACACGGTCATATTGTTTTGCTCCAATTTGATAAACTCCACCTCCTTCATGTGACGAATACTTTCGGGAAAGTATTTGTCATTGAACAAGTCTTGGAATTTCTCCCAAGACATCTTTAGTACGGCAGGTTGAGTACGTTTTATCGATTCCCACCAGTAATCTGCCTCTCCGCGCAACATAAAAGCGGAAAAAGGGAACCTTTTGCTCCTCGGAGCATCCCAAGACATCAAATATCTTGGTGATCTGCTTTATCCATGCTTTCGCCATAAGTGGTTTTAGCTCTCCCTTAAACTCCGGTGGTCCCAACTCCTTGAATCATTTAGCGGTGGACCGTCAGAGAGTTTCCATGTTTCCACCTATATTTTGGGCAGAGAGCAGCTCTCATTTCTTTGTTGCATGAATTGCTTAAAGCCTCTGAACAATCCATCATTCATCATTTGGTCAGTGTTGTTGTTTGCATGAGGATTGTCGCCTTCCTGATGCACATTCTCCTGATTATTGATATGTGGAGACTCAACGGTCTCTTGTGCTCCATTGCTATTCTCAACATTTTCGAATGTCATTTTCAGATACTGCCACAAAACAAAGGTTAATTGACATGTAACATAATATCTCTAAACTCTGACCAACCAATTTAAATACAAAATAAATTTAAGTAGGTCATACTATTCCCCGATCTCCCTCCTAGATCTAGTCTCACATCTTAGCCAGGGATCATATCCCTAAGCTTTGATACCAACTGAGACGTCCCTAAAATTAGGTTTACATCACCCATCTTGGGTCGTCAGATACATGGTACAAAATTCCAATACAACTTACTAATACAACTGTCGTGTACAATACAACAAAACATAACTGTTAGTTTGAATACAATTATTGTCTACTAGAGATTATACAAACTCAAAAGGAGTCCTCATTACAATTATTAACACACTATTTCACAGAATAGTGAGGACTACTAATGCTATCCTCTGGACCGTCACTCCGTTCCCCAACTAGTCCCTACTATGTTCTCATTTCCTGAAGAGAACAGTGAAAGAAAGGGTGAGCTCAACTAGCCCAGTAAGAAATATCATGACTAAGATAATGCAGAATAAATTATCGTTAGCCTTCAACAGTGTTAAACTGATAAAATATAACACCATCAAGTTTAACTGCAGCGGATCAAGCAATTCATTAAAAGAGTCAAGTAGAGAATAGAATCTACTATCTTTTATGATTTAAAAAGTTTTTCATCACTTTTATCGCTGAGACTCAGCTTAATTAATAATCCACATCATCCCTGCACTACGGCCAAGGATATTCATTAGGGTCACGACCAAAAATTCCATGCACTACGGGCCAAGGATATTTGTGTATTCATTAATGGTCATAATCATGCCAACAACTGTCCATTAATGCACTACGGGCCAATGAGAACTTTTACCACATCATTTGTAACATTACGGTCATGATTACACCGAATAATCCCTGGTCATAATCATACCAAGTCCATCCATACTTTACAGAATACATGTATTGACTTTCAAAAATATAAACATGAGGATGATGACAATGATATAAAAATTCAATAAAACAAGTTCAAGAATTAAGTTATTCAGGAACTAATAACGTCCAAATTGTCAACATGATACTGCTTTGTAGAGTAAAATTCAAGATTTCTCAGAAGAATATTTCCATGAAAAATACTGGATGAAGCGCAAATATCAAGGATATTCCACTAATTTCATGGAGTATAGAAGTCAAAATTTTAACCAACTGAGAATAATAAGGAATGGAATAACAACAGAAATCACCATGCATGCGGTACTTCGCATAGGCAGGTTATTCCAACAGAATAATAATAATGGAACCAGGTCAGGTGAAAATCACAATCAAGCGGGATGTTCCAAATGTAATAATAAAGAATGAAATAATAAAGATGAAACCAGTCCCATGTAAGCACGTATATGATGTTCCAACGGAATAATAAAGACGAGAATAATAAAAAGCGGAACCAAGTCCGCCAGATAGCAGACAGCAGACGTGATATTCCAATGAGAATAATAAAGACGGAATCGGTCCCACAAAATGCATGAATAGGATATTCCAAATGAATAGTAAAGATGAATAATAGAAGAATGTCACCAAGTATAGGGTAGATCATATATATCTGAGTTATTCCAAATGAGAATAATAAGCAATGGAATAACAACAGTTCTCTTCATGAATAAGAAAGAATAACACCCCTTACCGTAAAAGAAACCAATATAAAAGTAGTTAAGTAGCGAATACTTTTCTTCTATCTCTCTATAGTCTCTCTCTATAGTTTCTCTCTAGAGTTCAATTGAATTAAGAAAATAATGAAGGAATGAGCTTTATTTATAGGAAAATGGAATGCATAGTAACTAATCCATGAATGGTCCATAATCAAAGCAAAATCTTTTAAATAAAATATAATATATTCTATTTATAATCTAATAAAACGAATAACTTTATAAAAGATTTTACTATGCAAACACTATCAGAGCACTATGCAAACACACATGCATAATAAAATATAATATATTCTAATTATTGTCTAATAAAATGAGATAACTTTATAAAAGTATTACATTTTATATAAAAAGATTTTACTATTCAAAACACTATCACGGGCACTATGTATAATAGAATATAATATATTCTATTTATAGAATAACTTTATGAAAGTATTCTGTTTTATATAAAAAGATTTTTTGTATTATTACATTAATAATACCAATAAAACTGAGTGACTTATCATGTAAGCATCAATAATTAATACCGTGTGCTACTATGCAACCACGCGTATTACTGTACTTTTAACACCGGGTGTTTCAACAGTTAACGGTAAAACTTTCGTGAGTTATTTTCATAAAAAATATTTTTGCGTTTTCTCAATCCGACAATAATAATTTAGTATTAGGGTCCACCAATGATTGTGCCGTTGTACGAATATTCCCTGTTAAAACGAATATTCCCCGACCAATCGAATATTATATAACAACTTGCGTACTTTGCAAAATTTATAAATATTACCCACAACTATAACATTATATCAATTTCACTCCATAATATTCAAAATAATATTTATAGAAAATTCATCTTTATTCAAAAGTTGGGGTTTTACAATCTCCCTTCTTATGAAATTTCATACGAAATTAGGGTGCGTGCACTGTATATTGAAGAGGTATGGATACCTTGATTTCATTTCGATTCTAACTCCCAAGTCATTTCCTCAACATCGTGGTTTCTCCACAAAACTTTGACTTGAGGTATAACCTTGGAGCGTAGAATATGTTCCTTCTTATCCAAGATTTGAACAGAACCTCTTCATACGTCAAATCTTCCGCTTATTTCGTCGATTCTAACTCAATAATGTGGTTCGGTCTTCCATATATTTACGTAGCATGGATATGTGAAAACATTATGAACACGAGACATACTTGGCGGTAAAAGCTAGTCTATAGGCCACGCTTCCTACTCGATCGAGGATTAAAATGGGCCGATAAATCGAGGATTGAGCTTTCCTCTCTTTCCAAATCTCGTAACTCCTTTCCATGGAGCAACACGTAACAACACATGATCTCCTATATCGAATTCCACATCCTTTCGATGAAGATCGGCATAACTCTTTTGTCGATCTTGTGAGGTTTTTATCGTTGCTTAGAATCATTTGAATCTTTTACGTAGTCATACGTACCAACTCCGGTCCCAACAACGTTGCTTTCACCCACCTCATCCCCAAAGATATCTTTGAACGACATTTTCTTCCATACAACGCTCGAATGGAGCCATGCCAATACTTGTTTGATAACTGTTGTTGTAGGAAAACTCCACCAATGGTAAGAACTTGTCCCAACTTCCCTTGAAATCAAGGACACAGAGTCTTAATAGATCTTCAAGAGTTTGAATAGTCCTCTCCGATCGTCCGTCCGCTGCGAGGATGATATGCTTAAGCTAAATCGTAAATCTGTGCCCATAGCTTTCTACAAACTAACCCAAAATCGTGAAGTGAATCTTGGGTCTCGATCAGAAACTATGGATACTGGCATACTATGCAGTCTTACAATCTCGTTTATCTACATACGAGCAAGATGTTCAAGTGTATAAGTTTCTCGTATCGGTAAGAAATGAGCAGACTTGGTCAATCTATCAACAATGACCCAAATCGCATCTATACCTTGAGAAACTTTAGGAAAACCAGTAACGAAATCGATGGTAATATGCTCCCACTTCTATTCTGGAATTTCAAGTGGTTGCAATGGACCTTTTGGTACTTGATGCTCCGCCTTGACTCATTGACACGTTAGACACCTTGAGATAAACAGCGCTATCTCTCTCTTCATATTGCCCCACCAAAATGTATGTCGAAGATCATGATACATTTTGGTACTCCCAAGATGGATTACAAACGGTGTGTTGTGAGCCTCTATCATGATTTTATACTTTAAATCAGGGTCGTTAGGAACACAAAGTCTGGAGTTGACTCAAAGTATTCCTTCTTCATCGATTCTTGCTTCCGGCATAGCACCTTCTTGCACTTTCTTCCTCATACGCGCCGGCTCTCCGTCCAGTAGCTTGGAGCGGCTTTAACTTTATCAATTAAAGTCAGTTCTACTCGTATATTCGCCATCATTACGTGGGTCCCTGGAGTCTTTATCTCTATCTCCATCCTTTGCAAGTCATACAAAATGGGCCTTTGCGTTGACAATATTGCACTCGTACCCGCATATGATCTTCTACTCAATGTGTCAGCTACCACGTTCACTTTTCCAGGATGGTAATTGATGGTATGATCATAATATTTCAATAGTTCAAGCCAATGTCGTTGTCGCATGTTAAGTTCCTTTTGAGTGAAGAAATATTTGAGGCTTTTATGATCCGAAAAGATCTCCACTTTCTCCCCATACAAGTAATGCCTCCAAATCTTTAGTGCGAAGACAACAGCTGCCAACTCTAGATCATGAGTATGATAATTCCTCTCATATTCTTCGAGTTATCGTGAGACATAGGCTATGACTTTCCCATGTTGCATGAGAACACATCCTAACCCTTTGCCCGAAGCATCACTGTAGTTGACAAATCCCTCCGAACCAGATGGTATTGTCAAAACAGGTGCTGAAATGAGTCACCTCTTGAGTTCTTGAAAACTCTTCTCACATTCCTCGCTCCAACCGAACTTTGTATCTTTCCGAGTCAGCTGAGTTAGTGGAGTAGAGATTCGAGAAAACCCTTCTACGAATCTCCGATAATAACCAGCTAAGCCGAGAAAGCTACGTGCCTTCTATCATTTGATTTAGGTTGCTCCCGACTTTGAATAGCTTCAATCTTTCTTTGGGTCAATGCCGATATTACATGACTTGATACCACGTGCCCAAGGAATGCTACTTCCTCAAGCCAGAACTCGCATTTCTTCAACTTGGCATAAAGCTTGTATTCACGAAGCTTTTGGAGTATCAGCCTCAAGTGTTCCTCATGATCTTCACGGCTTTTGGAATAAATAAGGATGTCATCAATAAAGACGACCACAAAGTGATCCAAATATTCCTTGAATACTCGGTTCATCATATCCATGAAGGCAGCAGGAGCATTAGTCAATCCAAAGGACATGACTAGGAATTCATAATGCCCGTCTGGGAGTTCCGGCCGTCTTTGGAATGTCATCGCTCTAATCTTCAATTGGTGATATCCTAACGAAGCTCAATCTTTGAAAAGAATTTGGCTCCTTGCAATCGGTCAAATAGGTCATCAATATGTGGCAATGGGTACCTATTTTGATGGTGACATGATTCAACTCCCGATAATCAATACAAAGTCGCATACTCCCATCTTTCTTTTCACGAATAGAACAGAGCACCCCGAGGAGAAGTACTTAGACCGAATAAAACCGATGTCTAACAATTCCTCGTAGTTGGGTTTTTAACTCCACGAAGTTCAATAGAGCCATTCGATATGGGGCTTTGGAAATAGGTTTTGTACCAGGTTCAAGGTCATACAAAATTCAATTTCACGCTCTGGGGGTAGGCCAGGAAGTTTTTCAGGGAATACTTCAGGAAATTCATTAATAATAGAAATATCATTCAAAACTGACGTATTTTTGTTTAAATCCGTGACATGAGCTAAGAAATCTTGACATCCGTTTTTCAATAAACGAATAGCTTTATGGCTTGAGATGACAGTGATTGATTTTAATGGTTTGGTTGCTTGAATTCGCATAATAGGTTGGTTAGGAATATGAAAGTTAACAACCTTATGAAAACAATCAATTTTTGCATGATGTGTAGTTAACCAATCAATCCCTAGAATCAAATCAAATGCAAGTATTTTCAAAGAAATAAAATCAACAGGTAACGTGCAGGTGCCGATTTGAACTAAACAAGACTTATAAACAGTGGATGTAATGAAGGTTTCTCCCAACGGAGTTTCAACAGATAAGTCAAAGTCTAATTTCTCCAGAGTCAAATTTAATCGTTGAGCGCAAGTAGGAGAAATAAAAGAATGGGTAGAACCGATATCAAATAAAGTATAGACTTCGCTAGAGTTTATGATAAGCTTACCCGTGATGACCTCGTTCGGGTTCCTTGCTTTCTGGGAGGTCACAACAAATGCTATCCCTTGCACCACCGACTTTGACTTTTCTGGGACGGCCTTTGGTGCCTCCATCTTAGCTGAACTTGTCTTCGGTGAACGATAAAATCGGGCTAGGTGACCTTCTCTTCCACAATTATAACACGCTTTGGATGGCATCGCGCAGTTTGGACTGATAAGTCCCTCCCCTCCGCATTTGAAGCATATGATAGGTGGTCGTTCTCCTTCCTTAACAACGGGTACTGGTGCTGACGTCTTTCCATCATTGTTGAATCTCCTCTTCTTGAAATGTCCATTCTTATTGTTTTTTCATACGATTACCACCAAGTGGTTACCATTTCGCACATTGATTCCTCCACGCTTGTTGTCACCGCTTTGACGATCGCTTCTCCTTTGGTATTATCATTTTGTCGGCTGCTCTCTTTTGGTTGCGTTGACTCGTTATTGCTCTCCACCAACTGAGCCCTATTTACAACATCTGAATACAAACACAGTTTATGAGAAATAAGATATTGACGTATCTCCGGTTTCAAACCTCTTAAAAACATTCGCGTCATTCGCTCCTCATTATCTACCAAATGGGATGCAAACCGGGATAACTCCGCAAATTTAGCCTCGTATTGCGACACGGTCATATTGTTTTGCTCCAATTTGATAAACTCCACCTCCTTCATGTGACGAATACTTTTGGGAAAGTATTTGTCATTGAACAAGTCTTGGAATTTCTCCCAAGTCATCTTTAGTACGGCAGGTTAAGTACGTTTTATCGATTCCTACTAGTAATCTGCCTCTCCGCGCAACATAAAAGCGGCAAAGGGAACCTTTTGCTCCTCGGAGCATCCCAAGACATCAAATATCTTGGTGATCTGCTTTATCCATGCTTTCGCCATAAGTGGTTTTAGCTCTCCTTTAAACTCTGGTGGTCCCAGCTCCTTGAACTGTTTAGCAGTGACCGTCCGAGAGTTTCCAGTGTTTCCACCTACATTTTGGACAGGAGCCACTCTCGCCTGCTGTTGCATGAATTGCGTAAAGCCTCTGAACAATCCATCATTCATCATTTAATCAATGTTGTTGTTTGCATGAGGATTGTCGCCTTCCTGATGCACATTCTCCTGATTATTGATATGTGGAGACTCAACGGTCTCTTGTGCTCCATTGCTATTCTCAACATTTTCGGATGTCATTTTCAGATACTGCCACAAAACAAAGGTTAATTGACATATAACATAATATCTCTAAACTCTGACCAACCAATTTAAATACAAAATAAATTTAAGTAGGTCATACTATCTTTGATACCAACTGAGACACCCCCAAAATTAGGTGTACATCACCCATCTTGGGTCGTCAGATACATGGTACAAAATTCAAATACAACTTACTAATACAACTGTCGTGTACAATACGATAAAACATAACTGTGAGTTTGAATACAATTATTGTCTACTAAAGATTATACAAACTCAAAAGGAGTCCTCATTACAATTATTAACACACTATTTCACGAATAGTGAGGACTACTAATGCTATCCTTCCGGACCGTCACTCCGCTCCCCCAACTAGTCCCTCGCTATGTTCTCATTTCACAAGAGAACGGTGAAAGAAAGGGTGAGCTCAACTAGCCCAAAGAAGAAATATTATGACTAAGATAATGCAAAATAAATTATCGTTAGCCTTCAATGATGTTAAACCGATAAAATATAACAACATCAAGTTTAACTGCAATGATCAAGCAATTCATTAAAAGAGTCAAGTAGATAATAGAATCTACTATCTTTTATGATTTAAAAAGTTTTTCATCACTTTTATCGCTGAGACTCAGCTTAATTAATAATCCACATCATCCCTGCACTACGGCCAAGGATATTCATTAGGGTCACGACCACAAATTTCATGCACTACGGGCCAAGGATATTTTTGTATTCATCAATGGTCATGATCAAGCCAACAACTGTCCATCAATGCACTACGGGCCAATGAGAACTTTTACCACATTATTTGTAACATTACGGTCATGATTACACCGAATAATCCCTGGTCATAAACATGCCAAGTCCATCCATACTTTACAGGCCACAGATGACTTTCAAAAAATATAAACATGAGGATGATGACAATGATATAAAAATTCAATAAAACAAGTTCAAGAATTAAGTTATTCAGGAACTAATAACGTCCTAATTGTCAACTTGATACTGCTTTGTAGAGTAAAATTCAAGATTTCTCAGAAGAATATTTCCATGAAAAATATTGGATGAAGCGCAAATATCAAGGATATTCCACTAATTTCATGTAGTATAGAAGTCAAAATTTTAACCAACTGAGAATAATAAGGAATGGAATAACAACAGAAATCACCATGCATGCGGGTACTTCGATAGGCGGTTATTCCAACAGATAATAATAATGGAACCAGTCGTGAAAATCACAATGCGGGATGTTCCAACAGAATAATAAAAATTAAATAATTAAGACTAAACCAGTCCCATGTAAAAGCATGACGGGATGTTCCAACGGAATAATAAAGAGAATAATAAAAAGCGGAACCCCAGTCCCACAGATATAGCACAAACAGGATATTCCAATGTAATAATAAAGACGGAATCAGTCCCACGTAAAATGCATGTATGTGATATATTCCAATGTAATAGTAAAGAGACGGAATAATAGAAGAATGTCACCAAGTATAGGGTAGAACAGCGTATCTGAGTTATTCCAATGTAATAATAAGCAATGGAATAACAACAGTTCTCTTCATGAATAAGAAAGAATAACACCCTTTACCGTAAAAAGAAACTGAATATAAAAGTAGTTAAGTAGCGAGAATACTTTTCTTTATATCTCTATAGTCTCTCTCTATAGTTTCTCTCTCAGAGTTCAAATGAATTAAATAAGAAAATAATGAAGAACGAAAGCTTCTATTTATAGGAAAATGGAATGCATAGTAACTAATCCATGAATGGTCCAGATTGATTTACTTTAATCGACGGTCCATAATTAAAGCAAAATCTTTTAAATAAAATATAATATATTCTATTTATAATCTAATAAAATGAATAACTTTATAAAAGATTTTACTATATAAACACTATCATCGAGCACTATGCAAACACTATATGCATAATAAAATAAAATATATTCTAATTATTGTCAATAAAATGTATAACTTTATAAAAGTATTCTGCTTTTATAAAAAAGATTTTACTATGCAAAAATACTATGCAGAGACACTTTTACGCAACACTATGCATAATAGAATATAATATATTCTATTTATAGAATAACTTTATGAAAGTATTCTGTTTTATATAAAAAGATTTTTTGTATCATTACATTAATAATACCAATAAAACTGAGTGACTTATCATGTAAGCATCAATAATTAATACCGTGTGCTACTATGCAACCACGCGTATTATTGTACTTTTAACACTGGGTGTTTCAACAGTTAACGGTAAAACTTTCGCCGTTATTTTCATAAAGTATTTTTGTCGTTTTCTCAATCCGACAATAATTTCGTTGTGGGGTCCACCAATGATTGTGCCGTTGTACGAATATTCCCTGTTAAAACGAATATTTCCCGACCAATTGAATATTATATAACAACTTGCGTACTTTGCAAAATTTATAAATATTACCCACAACTATAACATTATATCAATTTCACTCCATAATATTCAAAAATAATATTTATAGAAAATTCATCTTTATTCAAAAAGTTGGGGTTTTACACCTCTGCCCTCTATTCCTATCCTTTATTATTCCAAGTGCAACACACTTCACATTAGGTTTAGAAAGGTCGATATCGAAGCGAGCCTAAAGAAAAAAATAATCTAGCAAAATTAACTAGTTCATGAGACAAAAAACAGCAAAATTAGCCTATTAAACTCTAATCCATGAATTCAATTGTTACTTGCACCTTTTATCTAACAAATCATATATCCTAATGAGTGTCATTCTCCATGGATTTATAGACAAGGTATAAAACAAAAACTAATTGCCAATAAGGACAAATGCAGACTCAACTATGAATAACAATATTTGACATAATTTAATATTATGCATCTTGCTTCAACCCTTGACAATGATTCTTCAATTACTCCCTCAGTAATATCCTTGAACTTGGTATTCATTGGGAGGTGGTGGCGGACCATCAATCCTATCTCAGACGACAACTTAGGCGATTACTCAGAGGATCTATGGGCCTTCCTTTACTAGGTGACACATTGATAGCCAACTTATTTCCTTTTGACTTGGTGAGTTTCTCAAGACCAATACCATGAGTAGGTAGGTCGCGTATTTTTTCTTTCTTTGAAGATGAAGTTATTCAAAATATTAGATGTCAAAAAGTAAAAGGAACAACAAATTAACAAGAAAACAATAATTATGTATATCATATATATATATATATATATATATATACACACACACACGTGTATAACATATGTCTACTAAATGGGTTTACATAAAACTCACATTGTGCAGACCCTTGCTCATCGGACGTCGGTGTCGGGCCACATTCTGTTGGTGGGGTAGAATTTTCACCAACTATAGTGTCATTAGTACGTTGCATCGAGGTAGAAATAGGAGTACGCACTTCATTCTCATGACCAGCATTGGCATTCGGTGAACGTGCAATCATTGAACGTAATTTGCTTGTTCGACCCACAGGTGATGGTTGAGCAGATCGAGTTTGTGATCTTGTGATTGGGCTTCTTGGAGGACTTGATGTCAGCAAAATTCGTGATCTTGTGATTGGGCTTCTTGGAGGACTTGATGTAAACATAATTCTTCTTTTTACACGAGGATTTGAACCTTTAGTTAAGTTTAGTTCAACTTCTTCATTATCCTCAAAGACATCAACATTTTGCGAGGCCAAATATTTTCTTGTTTGAGCTGCTCCTTTCCTCTTAAATCTAGGGCCAGACATTTTGAAGTACCAATTATGCAAGATGAGTAAATTTAAAACTACATAATCGGATCGATTATATGTATTAGTAAATAAGACATGTATAGTACTAGAATGTAATACTTAAGCATGTCGTACATCTCAAAATCATCATTAGGTTCACCATGCATGCCTAAATTCACACATCCAAAAGAAGCTAATTCATTTATTAAAGTGTAACAGCAGAAACCCAAATCAATTAGATAAAATGAGTGGAATATTCCACTACTTAATTTGCCCAACAACAACAATAGTTATGTCAAATCTAAAATGGAGTAGCTAAATGGAAATGTAAATCTCTTTTGCATTTCTTGAACTATTAATACAGGCAAGAGAGTAAAACCTATATTTTACCTCTAAAAGCACATGAAGAGAAGTACATAAACTCATCAAGCTAGACCAAAATCAAAACATAAACCACATCGATCCATAAATAATCCACGATATTTACTCCATATTCAACATAATCACAAATAAACTGATTATAAAAATAAACAACAATATAAATCGAAGTCAATAAGAAGATACTTTCCTGACCTGCGAAAAAAACCCTCGCCAGTTACACCAGAAGAGACCTAGCCCTTATTTTGGGAATAAGTGAATGAGAAGTGAATGAGAAGAAAGGGTAATATATTAATTGGAGCAAAATATCATATATATCTTAGCGCTAAATGATTTTTGGAGGGAAATATAATATATTGGAGCAAAATTATAGCGGGGATAAATTTATAATAATATTGTGACTTAGATTAATTAATATCGATGTCTCTTAGACTAAATATAAATAAAGAAAAATTTAACACTTTTTACATACATATTTGTAATATTAGAGATGAAAATAATTTCTTTTCTATCTCCGGACTTGTGATATACATGATATTTATTAAAAATACATAATAATATTGTTAATTTAATAGATAATTATTATTATTTTTAGATAATTAGTACTCTTAAATCATATATTAAACGTCTTCATTTGATTTTTGTTACGTGAAATTGACCATTTTTAAATTATTTTTTATAAAAAATAAAATATCATCTATCGATTATGATCGTAATAAATTATGGATAATTTACTACAATTGTCAAGATTCAAATTTTAAAATTTATGTATAAATAATTTTAAAATTATTTATTAGACCATAAAAGTCACATTATGGAGTTTATTAGGAGTATTATATAGATAATTATTTATACGTCTACTAATTTATAAATAATATATTTTGCATAAACAATAAGGTGTTGTTTGTTTACATTTGATTGTCTCTTAATAGACTACCTCTTATTCGCTAAGAGGCATGATGCTGTTTATTTTTTTTCTTTGTTTCTCTAATGCCTCTTAATCGATAAGATGTAAAATGAAATCTTAATAATTAAGAGGTACCTCTTAATAAAATTTTTTTATATAAATATATTCAATAATATTATGCACTCATTTTTATTAAATTGAATATTTAAAATTATTAAATAAAATTTTACCCTTTAAAATGGTAAAATAGTGTCATTAAGAGATAATATACTTTTTAGTTATCAAACATTTTTTTAGATTCAAATTTCATAACCATTGAGATGATCTAATTTATTAAGATATCATAATCATTTAGATCTTAATTCTCGATTTATCAAACACAACCTTAAGATAGAATATATATATATGATTTCATTCTTTATTTCATCTTATTAATGTACCCACATATGCCATTATTTAATATTATATAATATCGATATAAATTATATATATATATATATATATATATATATATATATATTATAGTTATAAGTTTAAGTTTTAATATTGATATAAATTTATCGCCATTCTTTATTTCTTCTTAAAAATGTACTCCCTAAATCTTAATAAGTGTTAATTTTGTAGTATTGTTGATGTAATATTAATAAAATTGTGATGATAAACTTAAAAATATTGTCATAAAAATTAAAACCATGTTATGAAACTTAAATATTTGTCAAATATAAACGTGTGGTTAATTATATTAAAAATTAAGACAATCGAATTTGATTTACTTTATTTTTATTAATACTTATTGTACAAATATTTAAAAGACTACCTATGTTCCAAAATTTTAAATTTTTTCGTTCATAAATATTTTATACATTCCATTCCACTCCATATATAGAATTGGGTTAAATTTCATGTAATTCAGTAAACAAAATATTAATTTCAACATTGATATATTATCTATATGACTGAATGATCTTATGTAGAAAACGTCTGTTTCACTTATCATATCACAGATGCATATAGTTTTTGTATATTTTAAATGATTGGGGATCACATGAAATTTTTACGGTCAAAACTTTAGGATTATGTTTATTTGAAAAAAATATTATTGGGATTTGAATATTTATATTAATTTAACATTACTTATGAATATGTTCTCCCATGATATAAATTATAGTGAATATAAATTATATTATATATAAATGCATTAAAATTTTAACAATATTAAATTTAATTTTAATAACACTATTTACGTAACTTACAATATCGATTATGGACTATAATAATCTATAAAGTAAATATATTTCCACTACTTTAAAATTTAAAATTTCATACATTAACCATATCATAAAGAAATAGAAAATTACAATATGATGGTGGCGCTCTTATGTGGAATATAGCACAAAAAAAAAACATATGTTTTACAAAAAGAGTAAAGTTTGAGTTTATTCTTTAATTTATAATATACTACAATTCAAGTTGTAATGTAATTAATATTTTAATATAATTTTTATTCTTAATAATATTTTTTAAGTAATTTAAATTATTAATTATATTAAATTGAATATTAACTTATAATAATTTAAAAATTAAAATATTGTTAATTGACAATAAATAAAATTATAATAATATTACTTTTTTTTGAGTAATACTATAAATGTTTATTTATATTACTTTTTTTATTCTAAAAAGAGTTATATTTGAGTTTGTTATAATTAATTTATAATATCCTAAAATTTAAATTTATTAAAATAATAATAATTTAAGGATAATATTCCTTCTATTTTTTTTTAAATAATGTTATCAAACTCTGTTTTTTGGAACTGAATCCCTAACTTACCAAACAGTTGTTTGGTGTTATATGGAAGAAAGAGGCTAATTTGGGTTTCTCCTTTCTTAGCAAAACTTACGAATAACAATTTCACAATTTGGATTTCTTCTCCTTCCTTGCGTAGTATAGCCAAAACTCACATCCATCCTATCCGTAGTTCACTTGCACTCATGTCCTCCATCACAGGCACATGTCCTACTTCTCTCCTCCATCCGTAGCTTCGCTTGCACTCAAGTCGATCCCATCCGGGTTCTAGGGTTATTTTTCTTCTTCTATTCTCTTTCAATTCGGTAAGAAATCAAATCTCAGTTTATTTATTTCTTAATATCTGCACTTTGTTTATTCATTTGCACTTAATCAAATCTGAAATTGGGTATATGTGATGATCAAATCGATATTGGTAATATGTCATTACCATTTGGCTATCACACCTGCTTTTTGTTGGATGAAATACGTGTTATTTTTAAGTTGGATGAAAATGTTGCTCTAGTCTTTTGAATCATGTGGACATTTGTCAAATATTATGCACTTTTATCATTTGATTTATTTTCAATCTTGTTGTACTGATAAGGTTATGTTAATTTTAAATATGTGGAATATTCTACTTGCTAAATATTCTACTTGCTAAAACTGGGTAGTGCAGAATTCAAGTCAAAAGTGCAGAATTTAAGTGTAAAATTTTAATTCAAGGAAACAGTGCGCTAGCTGTTATATCACGAACACAAAATAACAGAGCCCTGAGCAATTTGACGAAAGGATTCCAATATCAATCTAATCGGTTTTATTACATAACCAAAACCCCCAATCATAGCCATGGTTTTAGTAGATGAAAGTGCATTTGCCCTCATGTCAATGGTACTTCAACTTAAGAGATTTTATCAACTGGGCAGTGCATCAATTGCTATAACTTTGTCTGCATCCACCAAAATAATAATGGTCTCACTGTTCTTCCCTCCCCCTCCCTCTCCCTCCCTCCCTCCCTCCCTCCCTCCCTACACCCCAAAACCACTTGGTTCCCAAATCCTTCCAAAGAAACTGACATATTTCAAAACATTTCTTGGTCATGTATGTGGAAGGAGATGATGTACTTTTTATAGAAGTGGTGACAGGATACAAAATACCATGTCTGAAAATATCAAGGTCTTCCCCTTGATATAAGAAACATCAGTCTGAATGAAATGTGAAGGAACAATAGAAACATTCTTCTTCTCTCGTTTTCTCAAGGCTTTCACATGTTTCGGTTTTTCATCCTGCACATCTCCGTTATCTGCCTCCCTCTGTGTGGTACCATTACTTGAATGTAACAATTCTATAAAAGCTGCAATAAGGGAAATAAAAGTGATTGAAAAATAATTATTCAGAGAAGCTTACAATTATTTAAGATCATCAAATATATACTAAAGTTATGACGAGAGAATAAAAATAGAAGGAAAACTATTAAAAACAATAGTTGGACCAGATTCTAACTTCCGTACAAAATAGATGTATTTTATTTACTCACACTGCACATCAAGGCATTCATGCCAAGGCTTATCATACAATTTACTGCATGTTTGCTGAATGTTAACAAGTTATTTATAGTCTGCAAATATGAAAGGGGAAATGCAGATAATCACTCCAATGTCACAAAACCTTTAGTCTTTTGATATTCCAAACAGTTTATCTGGTGTTGGTCTTATACAAGTTCAGATTTTCTGATTGTGTGTCTCAACTCTTAAGCATGTCGCAAACACATAATAATATCTTATTAAGTTACCTCACTTGCAAATTTGAAAGACACACGAGTTACAAATCAAGCTTTATCTGATTTTTGTGTATTGTGTTATTATTTAAATCACTGGTTGAGTTGATGTAATTGAGTTGATGAATAAATTTCAGGTTGAACTTAATTTCATGGATAAGAGTTGGACGCATCATGAGCGTATATCATCGACTTATCGCAATGGGGTCAAAAGCTTCATTGAGCATGTACGTGCAACATTTGGCCCAACAGTTGACATTAGATGTCCTTGTATCAAGTGTATGAACCTATACACTAAAACCCAAGAAGAGGTGTCTTCACATTTGTGCATAAATGGGATAATGCCTTCTTATGATAAGTGGATTTACCACGGTGAACCCATTCCACGTATACCCAATGAACATGGTCAGAATATTTTCTCTCAAAATGAGGAGTTTATGGACTATGATTTAGATGGTGATGAGGATGAAATTGAGACACTAATGGAAGATATTAATCGAGGAACCTTTGCTGTTGGTGGGAATGAAGATACCTTCCAAAATCGAAATCATACCAGATTTGAACAAATGCTATATATGTTAGACAAAGAGTTATATCCGGGATGCCAAAAGTACTCCATTTTGTCATTTGTTATAAAATTGCTGCATTTGAAGGTTTTCAACCATTGGACAAATAAGTCCATAGACATGCTACTTGAGTTGATTAAAGATGTTCTTCCTGATGGTGCGAATTTGCCAAAATCATACTACGAGGCAAAGACAATGCTACGTGAAATTGGCCTTGGATACCTTCCAATACACGCATGCAAGTAAGTAAAATAACATATCAAAAAGTCCTTAAATATAACACTCATTCATATATATTTAACCTGTCTCATTTTTGTTGAAGGTATGATTGTGCCCTTTTTTGGCAAGAAAATAAGGATTTGGAAGAGTGTCCAGTATGCCGGGAATCAAGATGGAAAGTTAATGATGGGAAGGGTAAAAAAATCCCACACAAGATTTTGAGATACTTTCCTATAAAACCGCGGTTGCAAAGACTTTTTATGTCAAAAAAAATTACAAAAGACATGCGGTGGCATAAGGAAAAACTTATTTCAGTAGAAGGTGAACTGAGGCATCCAAAGAGATTACAGATCGTGGAAGGAGTTTGATAGAAAGTATGAATGGTTTTCCAATGATCCAAGAAACATTCGTCTTGGCCTAGCCACGGATGGATTCAATCCATTTGGAAATATGAGTTGCTCATATAGCATGTGGCCGGTAATACTCACTCCTTATAATTTGCCCCCTTGGATGTGCATGAAGGAGCCCTTTTTCATAATGTCACTTTTGATTCCTGGACCAAAAGCACCAAGTAATGAAATCGATGTTTATTTACGTCCTTTAATAGATGATCTTGTTGATTTATGGGAACAAGGAATTCAAACATATGACTCTTATACTGGGTGCAATTTCAACATGCATGCTTCTGTTTTATGGACAATTAACTATTTTCCTGCACTGACAAATCTTTCTGGATGGAGTACCAAAGGGTACATGGCTTGTCCAACTTGCAATGTAGATACACGCTCGACTAGGTTGAGGAGTAAAATCTCTTACGGGGGGCATCGTGCATTTCTCGGTCCTAATCATAGGTATTTTTAATACGTAACTTATTTTAATTTCATCTTCATATTTTTCACATAATTTACTTCCTATGGTTTATCTTGCCCTTGTAGGTGGAGAAAGAGTTTAGACTATGATGGAAAGGAGGAACTCCGTAGACCACCTAAGATCCTAGGTGGATCAGAAATTTTACATCATGTAGAATCAATCAATTTCGGGGATTTTGGCAAGCATCCGAAAAATGTAAGTATGAATAGAGAAAGAAAGCGAAAGAGGACAACAACTCCATCGAAGTCTAATTAGACAAAGAAAAGTATTTTTTTAAGCTACCATATTGGAAAGATTTGAAGGTCAGACATAAGCTCGATGTAATGCACATCGAGAAGAATATTTGTGATAACATACTTGGGACATTACTAAAGATTGAAGGTAAAAATAAGGACACTTACAAGGCTCGACAAGATTTAGAGGATATGAATATACGTAAAGAGCTACACTTAAGACCACGGGGAGATAAGTTTGACAAGCCACAACCAGCCTTTTCTTTTTCTTTTTCCAAAAAGAGAGAGACATTCTCTTGTCCTTTATACTGATCATCAAAATTCCTAGATGGATATGCATCAAATATTGCTAGATGTGTTAATACAAGTGATAATAGCATGTCGGGATACAAGACGCATGACTGCCATGTTCTTTTACAACGATTAATCCCTGCTGGAGTGCGAGGGAATCTTAATGATGATGTGGCAACAACATTAACTGAGTTGGGTGCATTCTTTAAAAATCTATGTAGTAGGACACTAAAAGTGGATGACTTAAGAAAAATGGAGAAGGATATTATAATTATCTTATGCAAGATTGAGAGGATTTATCCACCGGCCTTCATTGATATTTGTGTTCACTTGGTTGTTCATCTACCACAAGAAGCAATGTTTACAGGCCCTGTATGCTATTCGTGGATGTATCCAATTGAAAGGTATGTAACTATATATTTCTGGTTATCTATGAACTTTATAGTTGTGTCATACTTAATTTCGTAATTTTTTTAAAGGTATCTATGCACGCTGAAAAAGTACGTAAGGAACAAAGCACATCCAGAAGGATCAATTGCTGAAGGGTATGTCGCAGATGAATGTTTGACATTTTGTTCCTTGTACTTACCACGAAGTGAGAGCAAGTTCAATAAAAGGATCGTAATCCTGATGGAAAAGTTAGAAAAGATGCTCTTTTCATCTTTTCTCAAAATGTTAAACCATTAGGTGGTTTTCTTTTTGACTATCTTGATTCCAAGGAGATTCAAATGGCTCATTGGTATGTCTTGAATAATTGTGAAGACGCAAACCTTATATTATGTAAGTTATACATTTTATCATTAAATTATTCAAATAATTATTACTTCATACTACTAGTTTTTGTACTAATATTATTCTTGTAGGGAATGTGAGGAGGAATTGAAACTACCTTACCAAAACAACATCGAATTGGAAAAAGATTTCCTCGATGGTTTAAAAAGAAGGTAAAATAATATTTCTTCCCCTTTTAAAGTTGTTTGTTGCTATTTGAAAATCAATGATTAATTTAAATTTTTTCCTCTAATAGATTCATCATCTTTGGAATACCACATCAAATGTCATTAGTGATCAACTATTTGCATTAGCAAGTGGTCCAAATTCTGAGTATGGAAATATAAAGGATGCATTGTAAATGGAGTAAGGTTTCTTGTCAAAGATCGTGACAATCGTAGGCAAAGCCAAAATAGTGGAATAACATGTGAAGGAGAACACGATGGGAAAAGTATCGACTTTTTTGGCTTATTAAATGATATTATCAAAATAGAGTATGGAAAAGGGTATAATGTGTTTATATTTTCTTGTGAGTGGTTTGATTTATCTAATCAAAGCGTATGGGTATTAGGAAGGATACACACTTTACAAGTGTAAATATAAGTAGCACATGGTATAGAAATGACCCATACATATTAGCTTCTCAAGCAAAAACAAGTTTTTTTGTTGATGATTTGAAATTAGGTCAACTAGAAAAATTGTTCAAAGGTTTAACCATCGACACGTATTTGATGTTACGGAGGATGAAATGGAATAGATTGAAGAATATACCACTAATAATGTTGTTAACCTTGATGATGACTCACCCGATATTGACATTGTTGTTCAAGATCGGGATATAGGCCAATGAATGAATAGAGATGATGTTGATCCGAAACAATAAATAACGGTTATCTTAAGACAAAGAACTCAAAAAATTAACATTGAACACAATATCTTATTGGATGGAGACATAGATGATGATGTCGATGAGGATGATTTTGAGGAGGATGAATTGACGAGGGGTGTAGTGAGGATGATACACACAGATTATCGTAGTGAAGAAGAACAAAAAGTATGGATGAGGAGAGAAAGATGATCGAACTAGAATCAAATAAGGTATGCCTTTCATCTTATCAAAGTTGAAACATTTGAATGATGCTTAATTATTTAGTTTAGTCGATTATCGTTCGGTTCGTTCTAGTTCGTGTCCGAACATCTCATTCTACCAGCTCCTTAGAACAACCTTTGTTTGCCCGTTCTAATGCAGCTGGTCGTCCCAATTTAGGAGTCAAGGTAGTTCCTATTATACCTCAAAGTGTAGCTTTGTCACTTGGGCCAAATGCACCTGAATAAAACTTGGTATTATTCTACTTCTTAACTTTGATTTATTGACTTAAATATGTTATTGGTTTATGTTATTACAAATTTTGGTCCTCTAATTTTTTGGAAGCATGATGTTTAAATAATGATGGGTAACGAGACTTGAGTGGTCCTCAACCTCTGTACCACTGTTCACATCAATTGCATGCACTACCCTACTGAAAATCGCGTGAAGTGTCAATTATCTAAAATTCGACTTGAAAGGTTGTTTTTGCTAGTTTCCTCATTGTTATTAGATTTTTTTTAATATATTCCTTTCCATGGCACAATTGATAAAAAAATGTGATGTGAACGTCCACCTGGTGCTAATATATTTATCTACCACATTCCTCAAGAATTTGGTGATCAAGAGCTTGCAAATGCATTTCAAGCATTTGGTAGGGTCTTGAGTTCAAGATTTTTATTGAAAAGCAAGTTCGACAAATGTTTGATCATCTTTATTATACTTTTTGATTAATAAATTACTGTCAACTTTTTTTGTGTGTGCCTCTAATCATCCTTCCATAAAGAATTTATCGGTTATGACTCACCAAAGAAATGTGATTAATATGATGAATGGTTGCCGTTAGGTGGTAAAATGTTGAAGGTTTCACTTAAAAGAGACAACAAACAAAACAAATCGTCTTTTAGGTAAGCTCGGAAGGAAGCAATATATCTTTTTCGTATGTGCTCACAATCAACCTAAATATCAAATGATATACTTTGTTATTCTTTTGGTTTATTGATCTTGACAAGTGACACTAAATATGCTTATTGGTGGAAATTTAGTGATGATCTTGAAATGCTATAATATTATTATATTATGTGCCAAAGACATATTATTATAGTTGTTTATTAAAGTTTCTAATCTGAGGGTTAGTGATGCTTGGTGTGAATCAATCCTCACACCCATCACCGAAGCTATGTGATTTTGGGAGTGCAAAGATGTTGGTAAGTTTGTTTTCAAAAAAAACATGGATTTATGTTTTTGTGTGTAGTTTTGAAATCCATTGGTCTTGTTGCAGAGAAGCACGGTGAACCAAATATATCATACATCATTTCATGGAATTATATAGCACTAGAACCGATCTTTTTGGGCTCTGAGAATACACTACTACAATTGATACATCTTGAGCTTTGATGAAAAAGAAGAGGTCTTCTTTGATATTGCAAGTTATTTGTCGTCGGAAGAGTTGTGGAATTGGTTCCAAAATAGGCGGTATGCTCTTAGAGCAAAAGCAACTAAGAATCTTGGGAAATTAAATGTGTCATTTCGCTTTCGGATGATTCAACTATAGCAAAAAGTGTGCCTCGAGTCTCTCAACCAATACCAACTCCATTAGGTTGACTTGATTTGGGATTTCGTTTTAAGTTGCATGTTATTGTATATATCAATAACTCTGTTTGGTTCTTTGTAATATTTGTAGTATTCGGTTCTAAGTTTTTATCCTTCATTGATTTAGTTACAGTGAGAAATGTGCCTCAAGCCCCTCAACATCTGTCTGCTCCTGCAGGTGAGATTAAATTTTGTCATGTTCAAAGTTCTAATTCACTTCTCTTTTTCTGAAATGTTTGGCATAGACATGTCAGTTGTGGAAAAAATTTCTCTACTTGCACCGATGAGACATAACATCGATCTCCCATTCTTTTTGCTCTATATAGTCGAGATTCATTAGCTTCTGGGATAGCACGATCGAGCAGCTGTCTGACTGCAGTTGAGTAGCCTAAGAATTTATTTATTACATTTTAATGTGTTGGTTCACTATATGATTGGTTTCATTACATTTTTACTCTTATAATTATGAGTTCTTCACTGATTAATTAGAGTGGAGAGAAGTCGAACAATCTTTACAATAAAGAAGCAAATATACTTGACATTTCCTCTAGGATATTGCACCTTGCTGGTGATTCATTAGTTCCTAAATCCATCAAGAAGACCTGTCTCAAGGTGCCAAAGTTCTTCAATGATAGACAAGAAATATATTCCAAATTGTCGGTGGTGGAGTACTTACTATTATTGACCAGTTATACTCACAGAAAATACCTTTTAGCTCGTGTAAACAATAGTCTTTTTTTCGCATCAATCATTAAGGAGCACAAGGAATAAGAGTTGAGTCTATTGATAGAGGACTAGGAGTAGTGATCATAATAATATCAGTTTCTTTGATGAGAAATCAACTAGAATATTATATGGTTTAGTCAAAAGAAAAATGTGTCAAAAGTCTTCAGAGCAGAAGCCTAAAATATATGTGCATGCATAAACATTTGTGCTTCTGTGGCGATTGCTCATGTGAACACACATGTTAGCGAGGCACTGAATATTTGTACTATTTTTTTGAGTGTGGGTGGGGGGAATAGTTGCATGGATGCAGGTCGAGTTACTTGTGCTTTATTTTTTTTGGCGAGATGTCTGCGATGAAATAATACGACTAGAAGAACTGCGTCAGAAGGTAAAGAAATTTGTAGTTGTAAATGTTGAAATGCTATATCCAACATGGCTTAGATATTTATTGAAATTTTAGGTGCTTTCTGGAGATATGAAGACAATTACCTACCTGGATGTGGAGCAAGAGTTAGTATGTGTGCTTTGGAAGCTATATATTTGTATCTAGCAATAATCGCTAGTACTAACCACGTAGCAACTCTATTGTCTTTGTGTATTGATTTTGGCACTAAGTGCCTCTGGTGACCTATTTGCTTCATTTTCCTGACTTGCTATTATATTTAAATGTGCAGGAAGACTGCTTCTACGACCTGCCTTACAATACTGGTATCAAATTTCCATGCTACGTTTACGGAAGACAAGGGACGAAATTATGAAGTGTACTCACTCTATATATTTAGATATATACTTTGATTGAAGAATTATGGTAGCTTTAGATGGTTAATTGTAAAGATAATGAATGATTATGTAGTGGATGATTTTATTAAGTTAATAATATTTTAGTTTTTTGTATTTTTGCCATTATTTGCTATGGGGACATTGAGCCAGCTAGGTACACAAAAAGAATGTCAAATTTTGATTTGGCAACAATATAATTCGTTACAAAACTATTGAACAAGATTTAATATAGCAATAATTTTTTATACATTTAGTAACAAATTTTCGTTGCTAATGACATTAAAAATATAATATTTGGCAACGAAAAATTAACATAATAACAACGGAGAGGATATTGTTGCTAATACTAAAATAAAAAGGCAACATTTTTAATCGTTGCAAATCATATCAACTTTCGTTGCACATATAAAGAAACGGCAACATATAATGTCATTGCTAATCGACGACTTTCATTGCTATTGAAAAATAACTAGCAACAAACATTTTCGTTGCTGATTCAGCATAATGTCATTGCCAAATAATCTAATTAGCAACGAAAATCGTTGCTAAAAAGTTTACATTCTGCAACGAAAGCAAGCTTAGGCAACAATTTTCATAATTTACTGCAACGAAAAATGTCGTTGCAAAATGGTGTCAATTGCAACGAAAAGGCATGGTCTTTAAAAAAAAAAGAGTTCATTTCGTTGCCAATTAGAAGGCTTTTGCAACGAAATGGGCTATTTAGCAATGAAATCTTAATTATTCTGCAACAATACATTTTGTTGCTAAAGGATCGATGTCTCTCTACGAAAGCCAAATTTCGTTGCAAAATGTATTACTTTTGGCAACGAAAAAAATACATTCGTTGCGGAACAAATAGCAACGCTAATTGCGCAACGAAAGACGCAACAACAGTAAAGTCGTTGCTAAAACCCTTTAGCAACTAAATTTGGCACCTTTAGCAACAAAAATCAGTTGTTGTTTAAGCCCCCTTTTTTGTAGTGCATATATACTGTGAGTTTCAATACAAATATTGTAGCGTATATAATAAGACAATATTCATACTCAAATTATTACAATGCCATATAAAGTACATCAGCAAATATTTCAAGTCTCCAAAGGAATACGAGAAAATTTATGTCATTCTCATTCTAATGGAGTGCCTTTTTGAAGCTTCCAAAATCGAGTTCGCATCACCCTATTTAATTCATCAAATATAACCATTAACTGATGTATAAAATATGTCACGCACATTTTAAATTCTTAGTACAATTATTATGCCCCACCGTTTCATAATTTGATTAGGATTTCGACTAATTTGAAACACCACTTTATACTCACGTCCTCTCTGCTAGTCCCAACTGCACTTTTATTTCCTGAAAGGGGTGGTGAAGTAAAAGGGTGAACACAAATAGCCCAGTAAAGAATATCATGCCTTAAGATAATTAAATAATCAAAATAATTCATATATTTAGAACATATGGTAGAAGATAAAAGATTTCAACAATAATAACAGCAGAATCAACAATCCATTAGAAGAATCAAGTAGAACATAATGTCTACTATCTCCTCTAGATTAAAAGTCCATCGTTAATATTTCATTCTTGTAATACACATCAACAGTTCTTTGTTATACCCAAGATAAAGAGAACTCTCATCACTTATCTTCACCTGAACCACAACAGATTATAATTAAATCACAATTCATATTTATAATCTGGTAAATCAACAGTCCATCTTTGCAATACAAGCCTAAGACATACATCTGTAAAATCAATAACGCTGAGACTCAGCTCAATAGTATCACGACCACGAATTATCCATGCACTACGGGCCAAGGATAATCATGTTTTCACCAATGGTCATTATTATACCAAAAAATCCTTGGTCATAATCATGCCAATCAACTGTCCATCTTTGCACGTAAGCCAAAGAGGATTTTTACCACATCATTTGTAACATTACGGTCATGATTATACCGAATAATCCCTGGTCATAATCATACCAAGTCCATCTATGCACTACGAGCCAAAGATGACTTTTACCACATCATTTGTAACATTACGGTCATGATTATACTGAATAATCCCTGGTCATAATCATACCATGTCCATCTATGCACTACGGGCCAAATATGAATTTCAACACAATATAAGCATGAGAATGATGACAATGATATATAGTGAATAAACATGAATAATCAGAATAATAAGATAACATAGATCTTAGTGATTTTCAACTTAATTATCCAGAGTCCAAATTGATAACATAATAATAGATGAAGCACAAACTATTAAGGATATTCTAATCCTTTCAGGACTTTTCACCATTTAATGATAAACTGAATAAAAAAATAATAATATCTTACCATAATATGGAGTATGAAAGAAAATGATATTCTTTTTACCATAAAAATGATACCCTCTTACCACAATAATGATATCCCTTACCTTAGCATGTGATTTGATTCTACTTTCTGTGAAATTGATCAACATAAACAATGCTTGCATTCCTTATCTACACTTGGAGTAACATTACACTCAATAGAAATACTCACAATATTATACTCACAATATTGTAGTAAAAGAATTCTATATTTTTAGTGTAGTGATGGTGTGTGTTTAGTTGCTCAACCAGGCAACCTATTTATACTGAAAATTTAGTAAACAATTAGCACACCCGCTTTGACAAAATAACCAAACGAGGTATATAATAATGGTAGTGGTGGAATTTATGGTCCCACCGAGAAAATTAAACCAACTTGTACACATTTTAACAAAATTTGTTCAATAATAGAGTTGTGGTCCAGACTACTTTAGAAAAAGTAGAGTGTCGGCAAGTCATGCCAAACTTACTTTTGTAAAAAAAAATAATTGAACAAACATCTGTATATCATACTTATCTTTAATATATAAACACCATTTATTCATCAATTATTTACGCATTTTCAATCTTTCAACAATTATTCACAATTATTAACAAAGACTCACAACACTGTCAATTGGTTTAATTATATCATATCAAATAATATTAGTCACTGTGAAATAACTACTGTGACAATTATTGAATAAAAGACTGAGTGACTTCTTACATAATTAAGAACCAATAATATGAATCACTGTGCAATAATTACTGTGACAATTATTGAATAAAATACATGGTGACTTCTTACGTAAGAATCAAATCAATACCTTACTATAAACAATTTAAATTCTATTAAAAGTAAGGATCAACACCAAATCATATTTATCTCAAATAACATATAAACCAACTAACAATTCATTATTCATTCAAGTTGTCTTTATTTATCGCATAAAATCATTATTCATATTCCAAAACTTTAGAAGTGAATAAAACTTGAGAATTCTAAAACCACATATATGATAATCCACTATTCTGGTATTATCACCATTTTTACTTTAACAAAAATATTTAACTCATTCGTTACTTGTGTGTTTATATCCCGACACCTCATGAGCTTACTAACACTTCTAAAATCTTTAAAATAATATTCTAATTTTTCCAAACAATTTTCACATTTTTCAGATTATCCAACCATTTTCTATAATTACTTCTATTTATAAAAACTATCATTTACTAGCTTTAAAATAGAAATACTCACTCCAAATACATGTATATCTTTAAAACCTCATCAATAGTAATCTTATATTATTATAATATTTTTCAAAGAAAATTCATAATTTTCCACCATCAATAGAATTTCCTATGAATTTTTTCTATTTTAAACTAACCATAAATAGCTTAAAAATACAATAAATGTTTCGTTATTCAATAATTTATCAAACCTGTCCAAAAATTATAAAATAACATTATAATATTTTTCACCAAGTTTCATAATTTTTCATCATTCATAGAATATTCTATGAATTTCTTCTATTTTTAAACTAACTATAAATAGTTTAAAAATACAATAATTACTTCTGCTTTTCAATAATTCATCAAAAATTTACAGAAATTTTAAGATCATATTATAAGCATTTTGTAAAAATATTTCATCCCAAATAATTTTCCTGATAAATTAATTTAAAAATTATAATATTCAGAACTTCAATAAATCATAATAATTAGCAATTTTATCAACAAAATACAGATCTTATGTCCTTTCCATGCAAAATTTAATTCTCTACAACTTTGTAGAAAAAGGTTTTTCCAAATTCTGACTCTAACATAGAGAGAAAGGCTTACCGAAAAATTCTACTTGATAATTTCCGAACCAGTTACCTTACGAAATTCACAACAGATTATACGTTAATCTTTAACGATTCAAAATTTGTGGACATATACTCAACGTATATATGTATAACATATCCAAAAATCACAGTGATCCAACGGTCGGATTAACAATTATAACTCACGCAATAGAGCTTAATAAAACTGATTTTTTGGACTATGAGTCCTTCGGACTAGTTTCACTCAAACTGTCACCACGAAACATTCACAAAGAATTTTTGAGTGATTCCAATTTTTGCAGTTAGCTTACTTCCAGGGCTTTCTTTTGATATATGCTCATCTCCTAACTCATTATACACAAAGAGTTATGAATTTTACAAAATCAAGTAGTAAACTAGTTTTTAGGAAAATTTCCAGATTTTGTTTTTCATTTGATTTCTTTCTTTTGATTCATATTTATACAAGTTTAAAACTTGCAATACATACCTAAGTATGTACTCTTTACAAAATCTATAAAAACAAATAATCAAGATTAAAAAAAAATACCTTTCTTGATTTTCTTTCATTACCTCTCTCTCTCTCTCTCTCTCATTTCTTCCAACCGAGAGAATGGGATGAGTGGAGGAAATCTTCCATTATTTTCTCTCTTTCCTTTTCTTTTTTTTCTTTTCCTCCCTTTCTTCCTCTTTTTCTCCTTCTTTTTCTTTCTTTCTTCTTCCTTCCCCACATGTCTCCCATATGATTTTTGTCTCTCTCAATCTTTATTCTTCCCGTGATACTCCTCACTCAGCCGCCCACATGGGCTGAAAAAAATATTCCTCTTCCTCTTTATTTGCATATTTATCCGTTTAATTGTTTATTTGACAATTTATCAATTTAACATTTTAAAATTTTAGAATAATAATCCTAAATTAAATTATACTTTTATTTTATAAAAGTCGGGGTTTTACATTTGGTTGGTCAGGTTGTTGGACCACAACATCGCCACTTTCGATCAAATTTTGGATTTTATGTTTTAAGGACTAACAATCTTGTGTATCGTGTCCTGGAGACCTTAAATGGCAAGCATATCTTTGACTTGGATTGTATCTTTTACTTTTTGATCAAGAGGTGGAGCCAATTCGGTAATTTTCTCTCGATTAATTAAGAATTCCAATATGTTTTCACAGAATCGCCCGATGGAGTGAACACCAGATTTTACATTCTTTCAAATTTTCTATTTTTGTCTTGGTATTGGTTGAATGCAGCCTGTTGTTGAAATTGCAGATCGCCTTGCTACTTCCAAATGGGGGGACTATAGGTTGCTCTCCTATCTTGCCCCCTGTAAAATGAAGGATACATTTTCTCATCAATCTCCATAGGATACTTCACTTCCAATTCCAGCTTCTCCATTGCTGAAATTAACTCCTCCTGTACGGTTAACAACATCAGTTTCTCCCGACCCTTTCTACTTAAGGCGTCGGCCACCACATTTGCCTTACCCGGATGGTATAGAATCTCACAATCGTAGTCCTTAATTAACTCCAACCACCTTCTTTGGCGCATATTCAAGTCTTTACGTAAAAAATATATTTCAGACTCTTGTGGTCTGTATATATTTCACACTTCTCCCCATAGAGATAGTGCCTCCAGATTTTCAAAGCAAAAACTACTGCAGCTAACTCCAAGTCATGGGTCGGATACCCCTTCTCATAATCTTTCAGTTGTCGTGACGCGTACGCAATGACTCTGCCATTTTGCATGAGCACACAGCCAAGTCCTTTGTGCGACGCATCACTATATACCACAAAATTTCCTGTGTCATCTGGAAGAGATAACACAGGGGCTGAACTTAACCTCTTCTTTAATTCTTGAAAGCTTTCCTCACACATCTCCGTCGAAACAAATTTCATCGATTTTCTAGTCGATTAAATCAATCGGGGTTGCGATCTTAGAAAAATCTGAATGAATCTTCGTAATAACCCTTGACCCAAGAAAACTTTTTACTTAAGCGGCGTCTTGGTGATCCCAGTTAATCACAGCTTCGACTTTGGAGGGATCCACCGAAATTTCGTCCCTATCGATCACATGTCCAAGAAATTGTACCCTTTCAATCTAGGATTCACATTTCGAAAATTAGTGTACAACTTCTCTCTTCTCAATGTCTCTAATGTCACCCTCAAATGTTCTTCATGTTCTTCCTTGGTTTTCGAATGTACCAAAATGTCATCTATAAATACCACTACGAATTTGTCCAAAAACGGCTTGAACACTCCATTCATTAAGCCCATAAATGTGCGCAGGAGCATTTGTTAGACCAAATGACATTACCGAAATTCGTAGTGGTAGTATCGGGTTCGAATCTTTGTCTTGGTACATCTTCTCGTCTCACCTTCAGTTGATGATAACCACTCCTCAAATCTATCTTTGAAAAGTATCTCGCTCCCTTTAACGATCGAACAAGTCGTTGATTCAGCGGTAATGGATATCTATTCTTGATCGTGACCTTATTCAATTCTCTATAGTCGATCAGAGAGCCGCATTGTCCCATCTTTCTTCTTCTGAATAAAATCGGCCTCCCCCACGGTGATACGCTTGGTTGGATATACTTCTTGTCTAGTAATTCTTGTAGTTGAACCATCGACTCTTTAATCTCTCTACGGTGCCATTCGGTATGGTGCCTTCGATATTGGAACCGTTCACGGAGCCAAATTGATCACGAATTCAACCGCTTCTATCTAGTGGAAGTCCCGGAAAATCATCCTAAATACGTCTGCGAAATCCCTCACTCTTGGTATCTCCTCTATTTTCTGATTTTCTTTACGAATATCGACTATGTAAGCTAGATATCCTACACGACCTTGTCTTAACAACTTCGACTGCATCATCGTCGAACTGACTTGCTTGTCTAGGCGACTAACTACCATAAAACACAACCTTTGACGGAGTCATAAGGTTAATACGCTTCTTCTGGCAATCAATTACCACCCCATAATTGGATAACCAGTCCATACCCAAGATAATATCGAATTCTCCAAGTCGAATAGGGATAAGATCTACATTCATAATGTTACCCTTAATATCAACTCTACAGTTCTTGTGCACGTACTTAACAGGAATAATTTCTCTATTCACAATTTCTATGTTCATGGGGTATTCTAACTCATCCTTAGGCAATTCTAAGTTCTTGGCAAAGTCATCGGATATAAATGAACAAGTAGCACGAAATCGAGATAATACATAAGCATTAACTTTATTGATCGAAATGATACGACACCACATCGCGAGACCGCCTTTGCATCTGAATCATCGTGTTGAATGTTCTGGCGGTCGGTCGGTTGGTTGCAGTTGGTCCTGTGATAGTTAGAGTACTTCCACCATTGTTTCCTCTATTCCCTCCTGATCCTGTTCCTCCAGATCCCTTCTTAGGACAATCCCTTGCAAGATGATCCTTTGAGCCACAAGTGAAGCATGCACCCTTCTTTGGTTTAGAACAGTTAGGTGCTATGTGGCCTTCCTGACCACAATTGTAGCATACTCGTTTTCCCTTCATGCAAACTCCCAGATGAGCTTTTTCGCAGGTTGAGCACGCTTCAATCTTCTTCTTTTGCCCTCCTTGTTGACTTCCAGCTGACGAGTTATCGGACCACTTTCTCTTCTGATTATTATTACCTCCCGTGCTACTTCCACCAGTCTTGTTAATTCCTTCATTTTCACTCTTTTTCTTCTTCTAATCCTGATTATATTTAAATACCGCATCGCTTCCACCTTCAGCGAGTATGGCCTTCTCTAACACTCCAGCAAAAGTGTTCAATTGGAACATTGACACCTTGCTATACAACTAGGGCTTCAGTACCTGCTCGAAACGTCTTGCCTTTCTCTCGTCAGTATGCACTTGATATGTGGCGAACCTAGCCAATTCTTTGAACCTTACCGCATAATCTGCTACGGACATATTCCCCTGTTTCAACTCCAAAAACTGAACTTCCATTTGGTTTTGCGAACTAGTCGGAAAATACATCTCGAAAAACATCTCCTTAAATCTCTCCCAGGTTATTACATCTTCTCCTCCCCGTACTTTGTTTGCCTGCCACCAATAGTCGGCTTCGCTTGACATGAATGTTGCATATCTTGGTCTTCTCGGTCTTCCCTTACTCTGGTGACGTCAAACACCTTCTCCATCTCCATAACCCATGTTTGAGCTTCGATTAGGTTCATAGAACCTTTAAACTCTGGCGGTCCCACCGCCTTGAAATCCTTGAACGTGGTGTTTGGTGGGGCTTGTGGTTGATTGTTAATTGCTCCGCCCGATAAATTCACCAATTCTTTGAGCAGAATTGACATTGGTGTTGTTGTTATTGTTATTCGTTGACCCTTCACAGGGTAATTCGACGATTTGGTCGTTCTTCTTGGCGGAATTTTTCTATTAAATAAACGGTTTATTAGAACTTTATTTATTTCTCTAAATAGTTAAGGCATTACTCAACAATTTAACATATCACTTAACACATCATCTCAAACAACTTGATATATTTGCATTCAAATCAAAGTTTTAACATTAAACGATAGCATAACTGCTATTTACATCAACTATCCTGGAATAAAGAATCCACAAGATTTAAAACATTCAAATATTCTTTCGTTCATAAACACATCAGAATTTACATATAAAAACTAATTAAGTCTTTCATATAATTAAACAAATTCTATCACTGTTTGTCAAGGCGCTGGATAGCCTTGCTACATTCCTCCCCCATGATGCGGCACATCGTTCTACGATCTAGCATATATGATGGTAGATCCTCAAACTGGATTGGATACTTCCTAACTCGATCTTGGACCACATTCATTGCATTTTGTAGTGTAGAGTATGTCTCCTCAAGTTTAGCCTTCTTCGCATGGCGATCATCTTACACTGACGATCGTGCGCAGGCGTGACTCTAAGTACCCAAATTCTCCTCCTCTACTATGGCAAGCCTCTCAGGGTCTCCTTGAGATCCTTCTTTAACTTCTCTATTTACGTGGACTTATCCTCGATCGACCCTTCTTGTGAACAGATCCCACTCCACGTTTCCTAAGCGTGTGTGAAGAATCACAATCTCTCATCCTTCGCTTTCATAGTAATCTGGCGACTAACCTTTGCTCGGTCAAATCCCAAACGGTATCCTGCAACTCTACGCTACGATCATAGAGTCGTCATACATCTCTGCATCAATGGAGTTGGTGGGAACTCCTCTTCTTCCTCTTCTTCTTCTTCTTCCTCGGGATCCTCCTCTGGATCGGTCTCCGGCTCATGCTCCCGACCAACGAGCGGTGATCATCCGGAGATGACTCTCTCTGTCAAGTTGTTCCCCGACGACATGAATGTCTCTTGGGGCTCCTCCTCTATAGGTAATCGGGTTCCTCCTCCCCATTTCGACTAGCTCCTCCAATATCCGACATCCACGACAACAAAATTTTAAGTTTTAGTTACTAATCCGTGCTAGCGAACACATAGATTAACACATAAGCACATAAAGTCTTTTATTATCTTTAATGAATTTAGAAATTCATTTCTTAGAACTCGATAAGAGTTTACCACTACTATGTTCTCGATCTCCTACAAGGCTACTACCTAAGGTTGTTCCCCCCACCTAAGGTTCATAACCTTACAGCTTTGATACCAACTCAGCACACACCCCAAATCCGGTACTTCAATTCCACGGGATTTGGTGTTCACTGTACAAATATCATCTATCTATCTACCCATAATAAATGCAAGCCATGCAATAGATAGAATAAAAATCTTCCCTTAAGGGTTACAACATCTGAATAATAATAATACAATCCCAGGTTAAACTAACCTTAAACATCATCGTGAATCATAAACAAATAAGTCTTAAATAACATCAATAACTCAAGTCTTAAACATAAATACATCATCTAATAAAATAACAAGTCTTCATCACTTGCTAACTTTGCCCTTGCCCTTACTAGTGGAAGGTTCATCGGTTCTTTCGTTCTTTACTGCAATGTTATTATTAAGCAAGAGTGAGCACTATTGCCCACAAGTATAATAATGAAATAACGATTATAATAACATCTTGAGTAAATCAAAAACATCCGAATGAAAGCTCAACTTTTGAATCAAGAATGAATAACAAGAATCAAAAGAATTCTGAGGGTCATAAGACCTTGAACTATGTCCTAGGTTATCAAGGGTTATACTTGAAACCTTTAACAGTCATAAGATTATTGACCTTTCTTCTCGTACTTAGGGGGATCATCCCTTAGTACCATATTGTGCACAATATCTTAACGCTAACGCATAAGTAAATCTTTTTGAAGGGTTGTTCATCTCAGTTTGACATTCGAGTCCGCACCAAAGGAAGTTTGGTTTGGATAATTCAATAAGGGTTCTAAAATTTAGAACGTTCATCAACTAAGGACTAGTTGAATCAATAAAGTTCACTAGTCTAATAAGGTTCAACAATAATGATATTCGATTTGAATAATAATCTCAAGAAGTATACAATAGAATAATTATTGTATAACTGAATCATGCTTTGAAAAGATAATAAATCTTTAATATAACAATTGAACTTGAATAATAGTAACGATAATTTACTCGAGGTAACTAATAACTTGAACAATAATGACAAGTAGGGTTAGGAAACTTGCAAATGTCGTGAAGCTAAACGATTACTACTTGAATTCACCACAAATCCTACACACATACCATATGTATTCACAACATTCATTAGTTACATTTTCACTTAATTATTTAATATAAACTCCACTTTATTTAACAAATAATTACCCTTCTAATTTAATTACTTACTTAAATTAGAATATTTTCATTCTCTTACTATTATTACACTCGAATAAATTATTTCATAATAATTTTCATCGAATATTTATTTTATTCCATAAATATCTCAATTAAAATATTTACTTTATTTTATAAATATTTTAATAATAATTTTCATCGAATATTTATTTTATTCCATAAATATCTCAATTAAAATATTTATTTTATTTTATAAATATTTTAATAATAATTTTCATCGAATATTTATTTTATTCCATAAATATCTTAATTAAAATATTTAATTTATTTTATAAATATTTAAATAATAATTTTCATCAAATATTTATTTTATTTCATAAATATCTCAATTAAAATATTTAATTTATTTTATAAATATTTTAATAATAATTTTCATCAAATATTTATTTTATTCCATAAATATCTCAATTAAAATATTTAATTTATAAATATTTTAATAATAATTTTCATCAAATATTTATTTTATTCCATAAATATCTCAATTAAAATATTTAATTTATTTTATAAATATTTTAATAATAATTCTCATCAAATATTTATTTTTTTATTTTTTTTATTATTTTTTTTAACCGTCGGGGCGGGGTAATTTAGTTTGGTAACGCCACGAAGGCGAAGTTACCTGGGCTCATTTTCTGTAGTTTCTGCAGTTCTGCAGTTCGCTAACATAACAAGGCCAAAAATCAATCACAGGTAAAATTATACATGAATATGGTCATAACTTCCAATTAGTTATTTTTACACGAATTTAGACATACCCAATCATTGTAATACATATATAATGATTACTTAACCCATCTAGCATGATTTTTAACAAGTTACAACACATAATTTGCAAAATCAACACATTTACTTCCACTGTTCTTGATGTTCTTGAAGGTTTTGAAAATAAAACATGAAAATTGTCACTCTGGGATTCGTTATAACAATCAATCCGTTTATTTAAACTTTGGTCTCTTCAGTATCAACATGCATAATAATATCTGAGTGTAAAATTTAGGGATAATATCGTTCAATACATAAAATATCACGTATAAGGCCATAAGGCCAAAACCCATACTCTACGTAATTTTGTAGAAATCATATACGATGTAATATTATGAAACTGATGATATGGAATCATGCAATATATATATAAAATACGATTTGATACATCTTAACCCATAAATAACTCATAAATATTACTCCTTTCTCAATCATAGAGGTTTTACAGAAATTTTGAAAGCCATTTTCTTATAAAAACTTAATGACGTAAAATAGAATTTGGGAAGGAGAATTACCCATAGTATAATTAATGGAAGATGAATTCCTTCTCAGATGACTCTCACAATCCTCTTAACAACTCTGACTTCTCAACTCTTTCTTGTATTTCTCTCTCTATGCTTTCTAGACTTAAGCAAATAATGAAGAAGAAATAAAAGAATACGTAAACTAAATAATGAATAATCGACGCGTTGGTGGTCAGTTACCCGATCATGGGTTAATCGCCCTAACTCCCTTTAGTGCCATGTTTGCCTAGCTAGAATAGGTTTCAAAAACAATTTAATTTAATAAAACTTTATCACATAGTTAATTCATGTCACACCCACTGCACAATAATCAAATATCTTATTTAATATAAATAAAATATAATAACTTCTCATAAATTCACATAGTCATATATTTAATTTCTCATTTAATAATAATATTAAATTATTAAATCTCTAATTAATAATTTAATTAATTGAAATAACATAGGCTTATTAAATATATTTCTTTTAATTCAATAAGCTCACATAATCACATACTTGAATAATAAAATTCTCCACATTAATTTAATAAATATAACACATATAATTAAATTAATCTATCACAACTTCATCAATAATTAATTAATCTAATAATTAATTCATCGAAAAATATTTATTCAATCTAATAAATATTAAAATTAAATTACAAAATTACGGTTGTCACAGTTTTACATAGATTGAACGAAACAAAATCTATCTTTCACTCTCAAATGGTCTGATTTCTCTCTCCTGGACTCTTTCATTTTCTTTTTCTCTCTCTCTATCAGCTGCTAGGGGCTGTATTAATAAACTCGATCAGCCACGGGTGGGCCCCGCTGTCTCAATGTACATGCACTCCGATCAACGCCCAGTCTACTTGAACCTTCATAACTTGAAATCCAGGAATCCAATGGAGGCATGCCATACCTTTCTAGAAAGCTCTTTTCGAGAGCTACACAATGAGATGGGGCTTGACCTTTTTCGAATTTGGGAAGATAGGTTCATGACCACTTCAAGTCTTCATAGTCAGTCCGTTGAGCTGTCTGTCGCAGTTTTCACAAGGGATTGCTGTGATGGTTCTTTTTGACATAATTCACAGTAGCTTGATCAATTTTGATGTTGAGTTGGCAAAATTACCCTTTTTCCCTTTCGGGTTGATTTTCGGTCTTGCTGTGCTGCAATTGTCTTTCCTCAAGGTTATTTTCGGGGTTTGACTATTGTTGACTCTGTCTTTCCTCAGGGTTATCTCTGAGGACTGATTTTGTAACAACCCAGAGAATCCAGATTGTCCAAGATTTAAGTTTAAAGAACTAGTTATTAATAAAAGGAATTTTTATTAATAATATTATGTGTTATGTGTTTATTAATTGTTATAGAACCTAGGATGATTATAAGTCGGGAGAATTCTGGCTACGAGCTAGATTCATCGAGTAAGAATTTTTAAGACGAAAATAAAAATTTTCCAGGAACAAAAATATTTTTGGGGAAAAAGATGAAATAAACACTATTCACTCGACGAAACCCTAAGGGTTAGGGTTTGAATAACCTAGGCCATTCCGAGAGTTCGGTATGTCGAAAAGACATTTCGTCGAAAGATTTGACGATAATATGTCGTGAAAAGTTAAGTAAATAGATAAAAGGTTTTCTCAAAAAACGTGCAAAAATAGGACGAAATAAAAAATGACGAAAAGTACTGCTATGTACTTTTCACTCGTTTAACTACGCTAGGGTAAAATGTGAAGGAAAACGCTTAACGCCAAAAAGTTTTTTTTAGAAATCCGAAGAATACGTAAGTTAATCGGTAAAGGAAAGACGAAATATCCAAAAATATTTGGATTCCGAGAATCGCAGTGTTTAAAACTGTCGGACGAAACCCGAAAGACGGAACCACGAAACTTCACAGGGATGTTTCGTGAATAGTAAGGAGGTGTATTGAGGAGGTGGAATAGTATGGAGGTGTGAATAGTAAGGAGGTTCGGGGGGCAAAATGACTAAAATGCCCCTAGCCTTGGTTTTCTGTAAATAGTAAGCTTAATTCATTTAAATGGGATTTTGAAAATCCTATAACATGAGAGAGAGTTCAGATGGGAGAAAGAAGAAGTGAAGGAGGTGGAAAAGTTGCTCGTGAGCAAACTTTGTCCGACGAAAAGAGATTAAATGAGAAAGGTAATACGAAACCTAGTCTCTTATAAATTTTCTTTAAGTTTCTATGTTTAAAAACATAATTTAATGAAGATAAGGATTAGATGATGTTAGGGATGATTTCATATGGTTGAAATCATGAGAAAAGAAGAAATGAGAATTTGAAGTTATTTTTAATAAATTTCTTAAGGAAGTGTAAGATTCGTAATGAATTAGAACGATCCGAGTGGATTATATGAATGAGTAGGTGAAATAAATAAGGAATGGTGTTCTATAACATCAAATTCCAAGAAAAAGTGAAATCGTAATCCAAAATATCGATTAAAAATGAAGAACGAACGAAGAACACGCGAAGAACACGAAGAACGTTGTTGATAGACAAATTTAGAACCATCGTAGGATAATTGTTGTTGATGGACAAGTTTAAAACCATCACATATAAGTTAGATGCTTATTTCTTGGTTAGGAACGGTAGAAACGTTCATGAAGAATGGATTAAAACTTAGTTATAACGAAGTTATGGCGAATATTTCGTAAATGACGAACGAGAATTAGAAAGTTAGTAAATGAACCCGAACGTGTAGGGTTTCATAAGGAAGTAAGAGATTGTAGAAAATGTGAGTCGTGGACTCAAGAACAAATGAGTTCCAAGTTCGGATGACCGAATTACGAAAGAACGAACGAAGAACGTTAAAAACGTAAAAATCAACGAAGGGTGAAGATCAAGCCAATCGAATAGCACGCTAACGTATTTAGAACGAAGTTCTGTCTAAGGGGTATTTAAGTACGTAAGATAACGAAGAGAATGGCTTTGGAACGACTTCGTTCCGAGTTATTATGAGATCGGGAAGTAAGCGTCTCAAATTGGATTTAACACTTAGAAAGCTTTCTAGGGTTAGGGCTTGGCGTCGCGGCGCTAGCCATGCCTTGTAGAGTGGCGTTCGCGAGCCATGCACCGTGGAGCCGAATGCGAAACTCTCATGCCATGGCGCGAGAGATAATGAAGAGAGGAAATGCAGCTACCAGTTATAGGAAAAAGCTAGAGAAGAGCTTTTAACTGCTCAGCTCTTGAGGGAAACGCAAGGGAAGATAAAGAACATAATGTTCAACTAATGTAACACTAAATCTAATGATTTAAACCTTTAGTAAAGGTTGAACGGAAAGATTAAACAAGATTAAAAGAAAAAGAATTTAAGCGGTAGATTACGAAACCGATATCCAGGGACCGTAGTTACGATAAACGAACGTGGAGGATTGCTATGATTGTGATTCCTTAGACGTTAGGCGACGAGGGTAATGAATAACATTTCGATGTTATGTCATGATAATGGGAGATAAGTGTAAAGCGTATAGACGCTATGAACACAACATTGTTGCGATGAACGATTGGTCTTAGCATACAACGATCAGTATGGCTTCGACACTAAGAACGAGTAATGAACATGAGGTTCATGTAATGGATAACGAATGTATTAATAAGATATGAATTATCAAGAAAGCCGTAATGAATTAACGGTAATAAGATTAATGAAAGCCGAATGTGAGTCGATAAGGAATGAATCCTGGGGTATGGCATTTAGTTGCCAGAAAGCCGTAAAGAATAAGAAATTGACTTAACGAACGTTATAGTTAATGGTTCAGATAAGTTTAGATTGAAGTACAATCGTAACCTTTGATGGTTGACATATGGGAGCTGGGCTAAACAATTCCTTCAGAGAGCAAAGGTATATACGAAATTGGCAACCGATCTAACTCACTGTGATGGTAGTGTAGATGAGACGGGAACTTATTTGTTGGTTGTTTGTGAGAAACCAATCAGAGTACCATATGGACTACTAGCAGAGACGCGATGTGTGCTGAGTCCTAAAGAAGTTATAAAAAGAAGATAAGAATATAAATCATCCAAGATGATGAACGTATGAATAAGACATCTTCGTATGTCATAAAGCCTTAAACTGGTAAAGGAAGTTAGTCGCGTAAACTTATATTGCAAGAACGCGAACCCTAAGAAGTAAATATAAGTAAACCAATGCGTAAGTTCAGTATATGACTAATTGGTGTTTATGTTTTCTCCTTATGTGTTATATAGGAATTGGAATGAGCAGTTCAGCGTAATCTGTAGGTGTGTGTAAGGCAAGTTTCCTAACTTCATTCATATTCTAAATGAATGCTAGTTTCTTAAAATTCTCAGAAGTTGAACTTGAGAAGTTATGTCTATGTGCAAATGTGCGATATTTGTACAAAGTGGTAGAACGTATGAGGCCTTGAGCCACAATGTGAACACTTCAGTGTTTCTATGATATGAATTGTTCTGTGATTGAGCTGTTCAATACAAGTATGTTCTGTTTACACATGAACCGTTATTGTTAAGTCCGTGCTAATTATTCTAGCCAGAAATGATGTGTGTGAAAAAGGTAGAGGAATGAAAATATTTCAAAGTGAAAGTGACTGATGTTTTAAGATGATAGGAATCGAGACTATTCCTATTATTCAAGCTGCTTCATAACCTTTGTTCGGTTATCAAAGTTCTAAAGGAACGTTTAAAATCTTGAATTTATGTGTTCAACTGTTATGACTTGCTGGGCAATTGAATGCTCACACTTGCTTTAAATGAAAAACATTTTCAGCGAACGAGGTTAGAAGAACTTAAGGATCCCGTAAAGATCAAGCTCACGGTATCCAGATGAAGTACCATTCAGAATGTGAATGAGCAAGAAGATCAAGTGAAGACTTGTAATATAGAAAGATGAAATGGAACTATAAACTAGTTTAAGGAACTTTTATGTATCCTTGGTGGCGGATAAAAGTCACTCTTGTAAGATGAAATGAATAATGTATTTATCATTATTTGTAATGAAAAAGGTTATAAGGTTTTTTAGAAACTGGGATTTGAGAGTGTATGTTGTTATAATTCAGTATATAATGATGTATGTTGGATGAATGATGTACTAGTGACGTCGCATGAAATTAAAAAGTGAAGATAGACCCAGATTTTGGGGCGTTCTGATTTGATGTCCAGGTCGCTTTTTTGGGTTTTAATTTGATATCCCATAGGGCTGTCTCCGTGGTTTGAGTTTTACTGTAGTCCTTTGGGCTGTCTCCGGGGTAGAAAAGAAGATTTTGCCCTCTTGCATGTTTAGTCTAAAGAAAGTAAAATTTCGAGTGTCTACAATGATATAGCAAGAGTGAGAAACTACTATGCTCAACAAGTTTTAATAAAAAGGTGATATATCATGATTAGAAAAGAAATTTAACTTTCAATGTTCAATAACAGAATTCAATTGTGAAAGAACATAAATTAAGTTTTAATTATTGAATATTCCAATAATTTGAATAATAGATGTTGAGTGGTCAAGAATGACCATGAACATAAGCTATGGTTTTCAGTATTTAAATTGATCCTTTTTGTAAGTTTTGGTAAGCGAGGGGATCAGCCTCTCATACCCGGTGAATTATGCATAATCACTTAATAAACGAGCAACAATTATTTTTCAATATAATGCTTTAATAAAATTGTTCTCTTTCTCAATCTAAGAGTCCATACCAATCAACTGATTTGAAACAACTTTTAAAACATATTTGAATTAACAATTTAAACATGATTAGTCTAGCTGATACAACTAGCTGAGACCTATCTCATAAACAGTTCATGAATGAAAGGACTTTAATTAATTCACCATTATTTAATAGAACATGAATTCAATTGCACAAAGTGTGAATCTCAATAATCATTATAGATGTGAATAATCAGCAATAATTATCCACTAACATGCTTTGAAAATAATAACTCAAGTTTATGTTAAAGAAGTCTTTAAGCCATAAAATCACATTTTCACCATTTGTAACATCACATAACCTAGTTTATCCATTTATTCATAACTTAAACATAACCATGAAAAATACCAAAACAACTCTAAAAATATTTCTTTTCTGGGAAATATTCGTATATGGTATTCTCATAAACACATTTTTTCTGAAAATTTTCAATTCGTTTACTATTTTTAAATGGTCCAAAATAATTAGATCTTGCTCCATTTATCATAAATTATTTCTTTGTCCAAAAATTACGAACGTTTCAAGGCATACTCTTGTTAAAAATATCTACTTCCAGTAAAAAATTATAATTTTTGGAGTTGCACACAAAAAGTTATTCTCATTCTTGTACACTTTTAAAATAATTTTTTTTTGTAAAACTAATAACTTTCATTGTACACATTCAAAAATCTCCATCTTTGGACAGAATCTTGTTAACTCATCATACTGACATACTAATATTTTTAAGAATTTTTTAGAGCAATAAAAATAGATGAAAATACCCCTTGACCAAACTGACCTAAAATAGTTTATTTTCTCTTTTTCATTCAGCTGGATTGTTTTCACCAAAACAATTGACATAGCTACAGACCCCTTATTCTGCCACTTCAGCACCTTGTGATCTTTGAGAAGATCATTACGAGCCCTCTCCTAGAATTTTCTTGTAGATTCAGAAAATTCCATGGCGGATCAGGACGAGAATGAATCCGGGAATCCAAGACATACTCATCCCGAAGCTTATGCTCTCCTCTGGGGAGGGTTTTTTTATATAGAGAGAGGTGAGTCGAGTCTAGCCTCCCGCTTGACCGATTTCTCAGAGTCGGAGGAAGATCTCTCATCTGATGACCCTGAACAAGAAGGAGCTGCTCTCGATGTGAGATCAGCAATAGAAGAAAGAAGAGGAATTGAATGCCCAATCAAAAGCTTAATGTTGGTAGGGTGTTTATACCTTGATACGAGCTAGTTTTCTTCTTCTACCAAAATAAGATATGAAGTGCGGTGGCATGGGAATCAAAAATTCCTTCTCTTCTCCCTCAAGAGGTTGCCGAACCTCTTTCTTTCTTACTCTCTTTCTATTTTGTTAATTAGCTTGTTGGAAGAAAAGAAGTAAGAAGCAAACTTTTGTTTTAATATTTAAGTAGAACTCTTAAAAGCTAGTAAAAAAAATCTATACATATAACTCCTATATGTATATATTTTCTCCCATCCTCTCTTATCTCTTGCTTGCAAATCTAGTTAAAATGTTAAGGTTAAATGATATAATGACACCTAAGTTGTATTTAGTAAGAGTGTTTGAAGGAAAAAAATATCACATGCCAAATACTCCTTCTTCTTACCGGTTCATGCACCCTTTATTTACCCATTTTTTAAATTTATTTAATTTGCCAAATCTTGCTTAATAAAATGACCTAAAACTCCATCACTAATTAGGCCAAGTTTTAGGCTATCCCATAATACATTTGGGCTCTCTAATTATTTTGTTTGGGCCATGTAAAATGGCATGGTCCAACTCATGAATTTTATCTTACCCTAATTATTTAATTAGGGTTTCTATTCCATTCATTTTAGACTTTAAATAATTACTTATATAGATTTAATTATATAACTCAATTAAGTTTTCTTTAATTAGGTTAAAATAATTAATTAGATGAGATATATAAAATAAATCTTTTAGAGTTAGTTTACTAGTACTTGTATTAAATACTAGCATTCTTCAATAACTATATTTGTACGATGGCGTAACCATTTGTGGGCCCCATAAAAAAAATGGTCCGATGAAAACAACGACAAGTTTGAGTTTTTACAAATAACGGCGTAGTTGTTAGCGTTAACACTTTTGGAATACCATGTGGTTAAAATACGATGTCTGGCGTGGTTGCACAAAGAAGACACAAGATTATTAACAATATTTTTGAATTATTGATTCTTACGTGAAGAAGGCACTACTCAATAATTGTTACAAAGAATTATTGCTCAATATTTATTTTATTGATTCAATAATTGCTACATTGATATTTTATATTATTGTTGTTTCAATAATTGTCACTGCACAGTATTTTCCATTATCAGATCAATAATTCATATTCTTTGAATAATATTATTAGATAGTATTATTGGCAAAGTCTATGGAAGGACTGTCTAGGAAAGGGGTTTGGTCACCTAATTGCGCGCCAATAAGAAGAAATCCTTATCGGAAAGCCCCCTCTTTCCATGGAACGACCTGGTTGTCATAATTGTAATTCTGTAATATTATTTGTGAATAATTAATTATTGATTTATATGATAAGGAAACATTTATTTTATGTGGATGGATAGGGAAATATTTATTTTGTATGGATATAAATGAAGAAATTAATGTTGAGGTGTTTTATCAGTATTTTGTCGGAATAGAGGTGTTAAAAAGCATCCGTATGTGGATTTCGGACATTTTTTAATTGGAATTTGGAAAAACTTCCTTCTACAAAGTTGTAGAGAATTAAATTTCCTATGAAATAAACACGAGATTTGAATTTTTCTGATAAATATGATATTTATTATGAATTATTGAAGTTTCGGAAATAAATATTTTTTTAAAAAACATGGGTGGGCCTCACTTTTGGTTGGTGTGGAAATTCTGATTTTTGGTGAGCCCCACTTTTGGTGGCTGAAATTTTGGTCAAGAATGTGTGCGTAGAATTTTTTTTGATAAATTAATATTTTATTAATTTAGTCTGCTTTGGCGTTCTAGCATTTTCCTATAAATAGGGTGCTTAGTTAGAATTGAAAATCACATCAGAAACAAGTTTTCTCTCTCTATATATTATCGAGCGTATTTTGTGAGTGTTTAGATACTTTGAGAGTTGCTATTCAGTGCAAGTTTCCTTCAACATTACATCCAATATTTCAGTCAGAAGTACTGTTCTTTTGAGGTAAGGGATGTTATTTTCTTCGTAAATGATATTATTTCCTTCAATATCATTATGCCGAAATATTGATATGAATTTTGTTGTGAAATTTCTCCCTTTTTTGTGCCGGGGTTACTATTCACGTATACGACACTATTCACGAGTATGACACTATTCACATAAAAATGAAATTATCTCTTCTTTGTCCAAGATGTCAATTATGGTTACTATCTTTGATTGTATCCATGTTTTGATCTTCATTTTTGAATTTTACTCCGCTATGATTTATTATGGAGTATTTTTGAACTTGGATTATTTAAAAGTACGAATCCATAATCTTTGTCCTTTTATCTCACTGGATTCATTTCTTTAAAATATTTTTTATCATCCTCAGTCCTAAATGATGATATAACTGAATATCTTTGGCCTGTAGTGCAAAGATGAATGAATACCTGATGAATATCTTTGGCCCGTAGTGCAAAGATGAACAGGTGTTGAGATGAACATGACCAACTGGTGATACAAATGAATATCTTTGGCCCGTAGTGCAAAGATGAATATTTGGTTCAAGATGTATATTGATTGATGTTATAGGGATAAAATATTGATGATGGACTTTTAAATTCATAACTGATAGTAGATTTCATTCTTTACTTAACTCTTCTAATCAATTGTTATTTTCGCTGCGAATATTGATCTAAAACTTGTTGTTCATTATATTTTATTTGATTTGTTGAAGACTAACGATAATTTGTTGTTCATTATCTTAGTCATAATATTTTTTACTGGGCTAGTTGAGCTCACCCTTTTCCTTTTTGTTCCATTTTTCTTTTGAGGAGGAGAGAATATAACGGGAACTAGTCGGGGTATGGAATGATGGATCAAGATAGTTGTTTAGCAGTCCTAACTATTTTGTAAAATAGTGTATGAATAATTGTAATGAGGACTTATTTGAGTTTGAATACTGTCTAGATGATAATATTTGTATTTAAACTCACAGTATATGTGTTGTCATATTTTGCACGACAAATGTAATAATGAAGTTGTAGTTATTTCTGTACCATGTATTTGGCGACTCAAAATGGGGTGATGTATACCTATTTTGGCGGCGTCACAGTTGGTATCAGAGGTTAGGGATATGGTCTCTGGCGGAGATTGGGGAATAGAACTAGGAGGGGAGAGACGAGTAAATCCTTCGCTAGTGTGTTCAACCTAAGCTTATTTGTTGGTTGGTCATAATATAGGGGTGTTATGTCGTATATCAATTTCTTTAATTAACCCTTGTTTTATGGCAGTATTTGAGAATGCCAGCTGAGAATGTTAACAATTGAGTGAATGAGACCGTGGAGACACCTTTAATCACCAACCAAGGGAACGTGCAATATGAAGGCAATATTTCTCCTGTAAATAACACTACCAAACAAACGATGAATGATGGGATGTTTAGAAGCTTCTTGCAGTTCATGTAAAATCAGACGAGGGAGACTCGTGTATAAAATACGATTGGAAATGATAGCAACGCGCGGCTTGTCACAGCCAAGCAGTTCAAAGAGTTGGGACCACCAGAATTTGTGGGAAAGCCGGATCCGATCAAGGCAGAAATGTGGGTTAAGCAAATTACCAAGATATTTGATGTCTTGGGATGCACGAAGGAACAAAAGGTTCCATTCGCCACATTTATGTTTCGTGGTGAGGCAGATTACTGGTGGGAATCTGTGAAGCGTACCCAGCCTGCCGCACTCAACATGTCTTGGGAAATGTTTCAGAAACTGTTCAATGACAAGTACTTTCCTAAAAGTATTCATCATATGAAGGAGGTAGAGTTTATCAGAATGGAACAAAACAATATGACTGTGTCTTAGTACGAGGCTAAGTTCAACGAGTTTTCCAGGTTTGTACATCATTTGGTAGAGAATGAGGAACGAATGACGCGAATGTTTCTAAGAGGTCTAAAACCCGAGATTCGACAATATCTTATCTATCATAAATTTTCTCTATATTCACATGTTATAAACATGGCTCAATTATTAGAGCGAGATAATGAGTATGTTCAACCGAGAGACCACAACCAGGGTCATACCAATGGCAGCAGTCATCGGAGCAATGACAACCAGCAGGGAGGAAAACATCCGGACAAAAGCGGTAACAACTTTGGTGGTAATCGTGGCTATGATAATAGAAGAAGCGAGTCGGGGGGAGATTTCAAAAAGAGAAGGTACAACAATGATAACGTGAAGACGTCAGCACCAACATCAACTGTTTCTAGGGGAGGAGATCGATCAACGGTCGTATGTTATAAATGTGGGAAAGAGGGACACATCAGCCCAAACTGCCCACAATAATCCAAGGTGTGTTATAACTGTGGAAAGGAAGGTCATATAGCTAGAGATTGTCTTGTAGCGAAACCAAGTCCAACGGGGATGGTGACTCCGAAGGCTGTCCCGGACAAGTCAAAGTCAGTGGTTCCTGGAAGAGCATTTGTCGTGACTGCCCAAAATACGAGGAACCCGGACGAGGTGATCACGGGTAAGCTAAGTATAAACTCTTGCAAAGTTTATACCTTATTAGATACCGATTCTACCCATTCTTTTATCTCTCCTGTTTGTGCTCCACGTTTGAACTTGACTCTAGAGAAATTAGACTTTGACTTATCTGTTGAGACTCCGTTAGGAGAAACTTTCATTACATCTTCTATTTATAAATCTTGCTTGATTCAAGTTGGAACTATCACATTACCTGCCGATCTTATTTCGTTGAAAATACATGCATTTGATGTGATTTTAGGGATTGATTGGTTAACCAGTCATCATTCTAAAATTGATTATTTTCGTAAGGTTGTTAGTTTTCATATTCCTAACCAACCTGTTATGCGAATTCAAGCAACTAAACCACTAAAGTCAATCACTATCATATCAAGTCATAAAGCCATTCGTTTATTGAAAAACGGATGTCAAGCTTTCTTAGCCCATGTCATGGACTTGATCAAAAATAAGTCAGATTTGAATAATATTTCCGTTGTTAGTGAATTTCCTGACGTATTTCCTGAAGAACTTCCCGGTCTACCCCTAGAATGTGAAGTTAAATTCTTTATTGACCTTGAACCCGGTACAAAACCCATTTCTAAAATCCCATATCGAATGGCTCCTATTGAACTTTAGGAGTTAAAGGTCTAACTACAGGAGTTGTTAGACATCGGTTTCATTCGCTCTAATACATCTCTTTGGGGTGCTCCTGTTTTATTCGTAAAAAAGAAAGATGGGAGTATGCGACTTTGTATTGACTATCGGGAATTGAACCATGTCACCATCAAGAATAGGTATCCGTTACCTCGCATTGATGACATGTTCGACCAGTCGCAAAGAGCACAATTCTTTTCAAAGATCGATCTTCGTTCTGGATATCATCAGCTGAAGATTAAAACTGAGGATATTCCAAAGAATGCCTTCAGAACTTGGTACGGGCATTATGAATTCTTAGTTCTTTTGGATTGACTAATGTTCATGTTGCTTTCATGGACATGATGAACCATGTGTTCAAAGAATATTTGGATCAGTTCGTCGTCATCTTTATTGTGACTTCCTCATCTATTCCAAAAGCCGTGAAGATTATGAGCACCATTTGAAGCTGGTCCTTCAAAAGCTTCGTGATAACAAGCTATATGCCAAGCAGAAGAAATGCAAGTTCTGGCTTAAGGAAGTAACATTCCTTGGACACGTGGTGTCAAAACATGGAGTATCTGTTGACTTGGTGAAAATTGAAGCAATACAAAGTTGGGAACAATCAAAGTCGGTGACCAAAGTACGTAGCTTTCTGGGCTTACCTGATTATTATCGGAGATTCGTGGAAGGATTTTCTAGAATCTCTACTCCGTTAACTCAGCTGACTCAGAAAGATAAAAAATTCGTATGGAACGAGGAATGCGAGAAGAGTTTCCAAGAGCTCAAGAGGAGACTCATTTCGACACCTGTTCTTGCAATACCATCTGGTTCGGATGGAATTTTTATCTACAGCGATTCTTCAGGCAAAGGGTTAGGATGTGTTCTCATGTAACATGGGAAAGTCATAGCCTATGCCTCGCGACAACTCAAAAAATATGAGAGGAATTATCCTACTCGTGATCTAGAGTTGGAAACAGTCATTTTCGCATTGAAGATTTGGAGACACTACTTGTATGGGGAGAAAGTGGAGATTTATATGAATCATAAAAGCCTCAAATATTTCTTCACCTAAAAGGAACTCAACATGCGGCAACGACATTGGCTTGAGCTATTGAAAGATTACGATCATATTATCCAATACCATCCTGGAAAAGCGAACATAGTAGCTGACGCATTGAGTAGAAGTTCATATGCGGGTACGAATGCGATATTGTAAACGTAAATGCCCATTTTATATGACTTGTAAAGGATGGAGATAGAGTTAAAGGCTCCAAGTACCCACGTGATGATATCAAATATACGAGTAGAACCGACTTTAATCGATAAAGTTAAAGATGCTCAAGCTATGGACCTGGAGCTGATGTGTATGAAGAAGAAACTGCAAGAAGGTGTTATTCAAGAAGCAAGGATTGATGAAGAATGAATACTTTGAGTAAACTCCAGACTTTGTGTTCCTAACGATTCTGACTCGAAGCATAGAATCATGATGGAGGAACACAACACACCGTTTGTAATCCATCCTGGGAGTCCCAAAATGTATCATGATCTTCGACATACATTTTGGTGGAGCAATATGAAGAGAGAGTTCGCGGAGTTTATCTCGAGGTGTTTAACTTGTCAACGTGTAAAGGCGGATCATCAAGTGCCAAAGGGTCCATTGCAACTACTTGAGATTCTAAAATAGAAGTGGGAAAACATTACCATGGATTTCGTTACGGGTCTTCCAAAGGTTTCTCAAGGTATAGATGCGATTTGGGTCAATGTTGATAGATTAACCAAGTCTGCTCATTTCTTACCTATACGGGAGAATTATTCCCTAGAATGCCTTGCTCGTATATTCATGAATGAGATTGTGAGATTGCATGTCATGCTAGTATCCATAGTTTCGGATCGTGACCCAAGATTCACTTCACGATTTTGGGTTAACTTGTAAAAAGATATGGGCACGGATTTATGATTCAGTTCGGCATACCATCCTCAAATGGATGGGAAATCAGAAAGGACTATTCAAACTCTTGAAGATCTACTAAGACTCTGTGTCCTAGATTTCAAAGGGAGTTGGGATAAGTACCTGCCATTGGTGGAATTCTCCTACATCAACAGTTATCAAGCAAGTATATGTGTGGCTCCATTTGAAGCATTGTATGGACGAAAGTGTCTCTCTCCAGTATGCTGTGATAAGGTGGGAGAAGCAACATTATTGGGACAAGAGTTAGTACGAATGACTACAAAGAAGATCCAAATGATCCGACAACGTATACAAACGACACAAAATTGACAAAAGAGTTATGTGGATCTTCATCGAAAGGACGTGAAATTTAATATTGGGGATCATGTATTGTTGCCTGTTGTTCCATGGAAGGGAGTTACAAGATTTGGGATGAGAGGAAAGCTCAATCCACGATTTGTTGGTCCATTTGAAATTCTTGACCGAATAGGAAATGTGACCTATAAACTCGCATTACCTCCAAGCATGTCTCGTGTTCATAATGTTTTTCACATATATGTGCTTCGTAAATATGTGAAAGACCCAAACCACATTATTGAGTTAGAACCAGATGAGATAACCGAAGATTTAATGTACGGGGAGGTACCTGTCAAGATCTTGGATAGGAAGGAGCATGTTCTACGCACAGATTATACCATAAGTTAAAGTTTTATGGAGGAACCATGCTATTGAGGAAATGACCCGGGATTTAGAATCGGAAATGATAACGAGGTATCCTCACCTTTTCGAAACACCAAGTACGTGCGTCAATTTCGAGGACGAAATTTCATAAGGATGGGAGGTTGTAAGACCCCAACTTTTTATAAATAAAATTGAATTCCATCTAATTATTATTTTGAAAAATAAGGTGTTAATTTGATATAATGCTTTTGTTATGGGTGAAATATGAAAATTTTGAAAAATAAGCAAGTAGTTATAAAATATTCATTGTTGTCGGGGAATATTCGTTTGGTTGTGGAATAATCTTGCTGTTAGGGAATATTCGTACGATGACGCAACCATTTGTGGGCCCCATAACGGAAAATAGTCGGATGAAGAAAACGACAAGTTTGAGTTTTTACAAATAATCTACGTAGTTATTTACTGATTAACACTATTGGAATACACGGTGGTTAAAATACGAATACGCTGCGGATGCACAATAGCACACAAGATGTTGCACAAGATTTTTTTGAATTATTGATTCTTACGTAAGAAGACCTGACTCAATAATTGTTACACGGTAATTCTTGCTCAATATTTTATTTTATTGATTCAATAATTGCTACGTTGATATTTTATATTATTGTTGTTTCAATAATTGTCAACGCATAAAGATTTCCCATTATTAGATCAATAATTCATATTATTTGAATAATATTATTAGATAGAATTATTGGCAATGTCTAAGGAAGTTCTGTCTAGGAAAAGGGTTTGGTCACCTAATTGCGCGCCAATATGGAGAAATCCTTATCGATAAGCCCCCTCTTTCCTGAGAATGACCTGGTTGTCATAATTGTGATTCTGTAATATTATTTGTGAATAATTAATTATTGATTTATATGATAAGAAAATATTTATTTTATGTGGATTAATAGGGAAATATTTATTTTGTGTGGATATAAATGAATGAATTAATGTTGAGGTGTTTTATCAGTATTTTGTCAGAATAGAGGTGTTAAAAAGTATTCGTATGTGGATTTCAGATATTTTCTAATTGGAATTTGGAAAAACTTCCTTCTACAAAGTTGTAGATAATTAAATCCACATACTTGTGGTGGCTGATATTTTGGTCTAGAATGTGTGCGTAGAATTTTTTTTTTGATAAATTAATATTTTATTAATTTAGTTTGCTTTGGCGTTCTAGCATTTTCCTATAAATAGGGTGCTTAGTTAGAGTTAAAAATCACACCATAAACAAGTTTTCTCTCTCTATATATTATCGAGCGTATTTTGTGAGTATTTAGATACTTTGAGAGTTGCTATTCAAAGGTCTGAGTTTCCTTCAAAGATTACATCCAATATTCCAAATGAAATCTTTGTTTTTTTGAGGTAAGGGATGTTATTTTCTTCGTAAATGATATTATTTCCTTCAATATCAGTATGCCGAAATATTGATATGAATTGGAAACTTTTAAATGCACAACATAAAATGTTTTTTCCATAACAAAAGTGTCATTATAGATCCTATAACGACGGTTTTCACCGTCACTATACATCTACAACGACACTTTTGTTGTGGAAATAACAAGAAGTGTTGTGAATTTATTAATTCCCTATGAATTTTATTATGGAATTTCTACCTTTTTGTGTCGGGATTACTATTCACGTATACGACACTATTCACAGAAAAAATGAAATTTTCTCTTCTTTGTCCAAGATGTCGATTATGGTTACTATCTTTTATTGTATCCATGTTTTGATCTTCATTTTTGAATTTTACTCCACTATAGTTTATTATGGAGTATTTTTGAACTTAGATTATTTAAAAGTACGAATCCCTAATCTTTTTCCTTTTATCTCACTAGATTCATTTCTTTAAAATATTTTTCATCATCCTCAGTCCTAAATGATGATATAACTGAATATCTTTGGCCTGTAGTGCAAAGATGAATGAATACCTAATGAATATCTTTGGCCCGTAGTGCAAAGATGAACATGTGGTGAGATGAACATGACCAACTGGTGATACAAATGAATATCTTTGGGCTATAGTGCAAAGATGAATATTTGGTTCAAGATGTATATTGATTGATGTTACAGGGATAAAATATTGATGATGGACTTTTAAATTAATAGCTGATAGTAGATTTCATTCTCTACTTAACTCTTCTAATGAATTGTTATTTTCGCTGTGAATATTGATCTAAAACTTGTTGTCCATTATATTTTATCTGATTTATTGAAGGCTAACGATAATTTGTTGTTCATTATCTTAGTCATAATATTCTTTACTGGGCTAGTTGAGCTCACCCTTTTCCTTTTTGTTCCATTTTTTTTTCTCAGGAGGAGAGAATATAGCGGGAACTAGTCGGGGTATGGAATGATGGATCAAGATAGTTATTTAGCAGTCCTCACTATTTTGTAAAATAGTTTATGAATAATTGTAATGAGGACTTATTTGAGTTTGAATATTGTCTAGATGACAATATTTGTATTTAAACTCACAGTATATGTGTTGTCGTATTTTGCTCGACAATTGTAACAATGAAGTTGTAGTTATTTTTGTACCATGTATTTGGCGACTCAGAATGGGTGTTGTATACTTATTTTGGGGGCGTCGCAATGGCTGATTACCATGTCTATGAATTTTTGAATAGCACTCTGTGCAAATAATGCATGTGTTCATCTGGTATAAAAGGCTGATCACCTTCATTACCATCTAGTCCAGTTATAATTGTTCATGTTCTTTCTTGACCATTCAATTCCTATTGACTTGGTCGTTTAGTTATGAATTTTTTTTAATGCTAGTTCACAATTATATTGTTGAATATTAGCCAGCTTATTGTTCAATTCTTTCCTTCATTACAAATCCTTAATTTATTAAACTTAAACTTGCTGGGCAAACTTATTGCTCACCCTTGCTATATCATGATAAACATTACAGATTAAGACGAATACGTCAGATACAGGAAAAACGTCAAGGACAAGTACAACTTGGGATTATATGTACAGCTAAAAATGTAACAATATTGTATGATAATAATATTGTATGTTAGATAGGATATTGATTCAGGTAATATGTGAAGGTTCTCGAGCTTGGGGATAGTGTGTAATGTTTAATGTATAAACAATTTATGTTTATATCTTCCGCAATAGTTATAGAAATAGAATTGATGTACCAGATACGTGGTGATTTGGGACCCGGATCTGGGGCTTTTACAGTTGGTATCAAAGCTGTAGGTTATGAACCTAGGGTAGGGTTACCTTAGTCTAATAATCGTAGTGATTAGGATAAGTACTAACTCAAATCGAGTTAGTGTGTCGATAAGATTCAAAGACGAATCTCGACAAGTTATAAAAGATACGGAGTTTCCCAACTCTGATAATAAAGTTGAACAATAGTGATGAATAGATAGAGTTTAAAAGACTAAAAGTACAGGGATAGGATATCATAAAATAAAACGATCAAGACATAGAAATGAATCGTAATATATACGATGAGATCACCCTATGCTTGTTGAGAAGGTGATTCTTTTATGTGTATAACATATAGATAGGATATAGGTAGAGAATATAATATTAAATTACGAGTTCTTAAAAACTCATTCTTATGGTAAGTTCGTGACTCATAATTATATGAAATGTTTATGAACCCCTCAGCGAATGGACGCCAAAGGTCTGACTAGGACAAGTTCTTAAACTCATATGATTGTGGAATGTTCCTGAACTCATAAGTCTGGTAAGTTTGATGAACTGAGAATAGTTATGTGTGAGTGGAGTATTAAGGATTATAGGAATAGATATATTACTAAGCAATTTATCATTAGTGGAGACATAGGTTTTCCAAATCTTCTAGCTATGCTAGATTCAAAATTTTTGACATCAGGCTAAATACATACTATGTGCTTTTGAAAATGAATTTGTATTCTCAACTCCTGGTGACCCTTGTATATGTGTGGACTTCGGGACACCGACACATCTTTACTTGTTGAGATTATAAAACTGATTTGCAAAGATTTTTGAACGGTTTAAAGAATAGTCTATGCTACTTGTTTTGGCTAGACGACAATGTTTTGAAACATCAAAATTTATTTTATTTATCATTATTGTATCATGTAACCTGGTGCAGAGATGATAAAAGGTTGATGGAGTTGTAAATACAGGAATACTTAGTGTTGAATTTGATCTAAAAATTGTTGTTCCACTATTGTATGATGTGTTATGACAAAGTCACTTGATGACGGCAGCCTCAAACGGGCTGTTAATACAGTACGACATCATGACGTCATTTTCAAACTATTTTTAAATTTTAATTTGCCAACGGGGTTTGGCTATACATTAATATCTCAATTGAAATTGAATTATTGGTATGAGTCTATGCTATTTGATTCGGCTAGACCAACGTTTATAAAATTCTAAGCGTTCTTTGAAAATTTTCCCGAACCGAATTGTTTTGGTGAGGAATCCGATAAGACTGAGGTACAATTTTTGTGCCTATGGCAGTGACGAGAAACAGATCTGACCAGCAATACTTAATAAGTATAGGGCATAACGGGCTAATTACCTTATATGTCTGTAAGTTATGGCAGTTTGCAGATGAATTTCTGTATAAACCTTTTCGAAAATGAAAATTCGCATGATTTCAAAATGTTTAACTCTTGTGAGTGATGTTGTGGGTAGCATGTGGTGATGAGTATGAAAGGTGTAACGTAAATTTCGGGGACGAAATTTTTAGAAGAAGGGGTGAATGTGACAACCCGAGAATTTGGATATTTATTAAAATCTTAAAAGATTGAATTAATGTTAAATAATAGACCTAGACAGAAAATAAGTGTATGGATTTGACATTTCTAGGAAGAAATTTTATGGATTTAAAAATTTTTGTGGGGAATTATTCAGGATATATAAGTGTATATGTTTTGTGTGTATGGTTGTGTATGTGTACAGTTTGTGGTTAAGGGTCAATGGTTGACCAAATAAATTATATCAATGACAAACCTTAAGGATATCTTAAGAACATAGACGTTCAGTTAGAAAATTCTAACGATTGATAAGAAACCCTAATACCGGTTCTGGAAACCCTAATTTCAATTCTGGGAATCCGAAACCTTAATCGGGAATATTATAACCCTAATTTGAAATTTAAATCGAAATGAAGACTGTTAAGTAATTGTGATATGTGATTAATGATATATGTTATTAATTATAACATAATTAGGGAAAACCCTAATGATTAATTAGAAACCCTAATTACTAAGTTAGAAACCCTAATGGCTAATTTGGCAACTTTAATTAGGAATCATTAATCCTAATTAGCAAGCTTGAATGTGAAACCTTAATTTAAATAAGAAATCCTAATTATAAATTAGAAAGCTTAATTTTTTCCATTTTAAAACCAAATTGGAAATCATAGAATTTTATTTTTAAACCTTAGGGTTAAACCCTAAGGGTTGGATAATATGACATCTTTGCCATTAAAATTGTGTGCGAAAAGACCAAAATACCATTACTTAACTTTTATGTTAAAAGAGTTATGGCCAAAATTATTGCCACATCTCTTAGGTGGCTACCAAACACCTTGGATCAGCCATAACTTGCCACATAACACCATTTGCAACCTTGGAATCAAAAGGTTAGGAATTAAAGTAAGAAAATATCTTACTTTAGTTCATAACATAGCAAAAACTTTCTCTCTCTCCAAATTTCAGAATTTTGAGAGAAACTAAGTGTAAAGTTAAACCAACATCCACCGTTAGCTTGCCAAGAATATATCATGAGGATAGAAACCAAGAATCAAAGCTTAAAAAGGTATAAACCCTAAATTTCGAAATCCTTAAAATTTTGTGTTAATGTTATTAGTTTAATGTTAAAGTTGTGTTATGGGATATTATTGAGTGATCCAAGATGTTACATCAAGGATCCATAAGATCTAGATGTTAGAAAAATCAAGTTTTGAAAACTGTCAAAGAACCCTAATTGGTTGTCTGACAAGCAAAAGTCAGAGGCTTTAGATCCTTCCCTGTTAATGATTTGTTCGGTTTGAAGTTATAGACTAGTAGTATGTTGCAAAGGCTTTGATCTGGAACTTGAATCAAGGTCAAATCATGTCTAGAACTCCAGATATGAGTGGTCAAATTGCGTTGACCGATCAAGAAATCTGAGTTTCTAGGCAACCCAAAAACCCAGATTTCCTCTAACAAGATTTTTCAAGCTCTAGATCTTGCTGTGTTTAATGTTTTAGGTCATTTTGTTGGTTAGATGATGTAGACGGGTATATGAACTACCAATCCATGCTATTAGAACACCTAGATTAACAATAGAATCGATATTATTGGTGGTCAAAGTAGGGTTGACGAAATTGCCGGTTGAAGATTCTGGGTAACCCAGAAATCTTCAAAGGCAGATTCTTGACCACTACTTTGACAGGCCTAGATCTATTACTTGTGATGTTGTTATACTGATCTGATGGTGTCTTGTTGTTCCTTGACATCAATATTACATGATTGAATCAATAAAACACACTAATCAAGTCGGGAACGTATAGATTCAAAGGACCAAAGTAAGACCCACGAACTGTTCTTCATTTTTGGGTAACCCAGAAATGAAGAACAGCTCTGACATGAACTTGTGAGGCATATATTTCACTGGTTTGATGCTGTTTGGCCATGAAACCAGTTGGTGATTGTAGTATTACACTTATACTACATTATTAACACTTTAGACAGCCCAGAAAACACTAAGAACATAGATCAAATGCTGGTCAAAACTAGCACCCTGTAAACTGAGTTTGAATGTTCTTAGTTGGCCAAGAACACCTATACTAACAGTTTTGTCACTATAGGCCCCTTTAGCGACAGTTATTATATAAAATGAATTATTTTATTAAATAATTAGATAAAAATAGTTTTTAATTATTAAAAATACATAATAAATTCCTAAAAATTATTTTAAAGCCTAAAAATATGTTTTTAATAATTTTGAATATATTTCATTAATATTTAATATTTTTAGAATATTAATTGTATTTAATTTATTTAATTATAATATTAAATAAATTACTTAAAAATAATTTTAATATTTGAAAATCATTTAAAAATATATATTATGGTAAAAGAAAATATTTTAAGTTATTTTTAATGACTTTTCTTATTTTTGATGAATTTTATTAATAAATTAATATTAATGGTAATTAATTTACCAAATTTATTAAATAAATTATAAAAATATAATTAATGATTTAAAAATCATATAAAAATGATTTAAAGGTTATAAAAATATTTTAAGTTATAAAATATAACTTTTAATATTTTTCATGAAAAATATTAATATTTAATATTAATGACATTTATTTAATAATGGTTTTAATTACTTTAAAATCATTTAAAAGTAATACTAAAGTATTACAAATACTTTGAAATATTATAAATATTTTATAATATTATGTCATGATTTTCATTAATATTTGATATTAAATAAATATTAACGATAAGGGAATTAAGTGGTATTTAAATCAAATAAATATGATTTTTATGATTGAAAAATCGTGATAAATTATAATAATTACTTGGAAATTATTATAAGTTATTTAAAAATTATTTTAATAGATTAATAAATTATCAAAGATAGATGTGTTGTGTTTAGACAGAGTCTTATGGTTAATAGGCTCGTGAATTATCCAACTAGGAAGTCGGGATATCAGAATTGTGCCGAATTCAACCCAGACTGCAATAGTTTGACTTGATACTAGGTCTTATGTGTTGTATAGACTGATAAGGTTATGTGTTTAGGTTATTTCATAATTATATATATAACAGTATTATACTGTGATGATATTATTCTAACTTGAAGATCAATATTATTAATATTAGGTCTTCAGAGAAAGCTATATAGGTTGCGTAACGGTAATCAACAGTACATACAAGTTTCTTATACTCGCTTATTGTGCATATTTCTAACCTTGAACTTCTAATTATTGTGCAAGTTCTATAACTCGACCTCGAGTTGTTCTTTCAATTATGCTTATGGCTAATCATTGTTGATGCACTTGGCGCAGCGGTAAGCTTCGACCTGGGGTGAGCCGTGAACTCGGACATCCTGGGATCGATTCCCGCCTGCAACAAGTGTGAGAATTAATTCCTTAATTCGTGTGGCCACGGACTGGTAGGGCTTTGAGACCAAACAACCCACGCCTTGTTGTTCGAGGTGGGGGATTAGTCGGTTCACGATCCGAAAACCCCACATTATCAAAAAAAAAAAATCATTGTTGATTACCATGTCTATGAATTGTTGAATAGCACTCTGTGCAAATAATGCATGTGTTCATCAAGTATGAAAGGCTGATCACCTTCATTACCATCTAGTCCAGTTATAATTGTTTATGTTGTTTCTTGACCATTCAATTCCTATTGACTTGGTTGTTCAGTTATGAAAATTTGTTCATGCTAGTTCACAATTATATTGTTGAATATTAGCCAGCTTATTGTTCAATTCTTTCCTTCATGATATAACCTTAATATTTTAAACTTAAAATTGTTGGGCAAACATATTGCTCACCCTTTCTATATCAGGATAAACATTGCAGATTAAAACGAATACGTCGGATACAGGAAAAAAAATCAAGGACAAGTACAACTTGGGATTATATGTACAGCTAAAAATGTAACAGTATTATATGATAATAATATTGTATGTTAGATAGGATATTGATTCAGGTAATATGTGAAGGTTCTCGACCTTGGGGATAGTGTGTAATGTTTAATGTATAAACAATTTATGTTTATATCTTCCGCAATAGTTATAAAAATAGAATTGATGTACTAGATCCATGGTGATTTGGGACTCGGATCTGGGGCTTTTACACACAACATCTGAATATATAGAAAATTTGTGACAGATAAGGTATTAACGAATTTCTGGTTTCAAACCTCTTAGAAACATCCGCGTCATACGTTCCTCATTCTCTACCAAATGAGGTGCAAACATGAATAACTCCGCTTACTTAGCCTTGTACTGGGACACAGTTATGTTGTTCTGTTCCAGTCTGATAAACTCTACTTCCTTCATATGATGAATACTTTCAGGAAAGTATTTGTTATTGAATAGTTTCTAGAACGCTTCCCATGACATATTGAGTGCTGCAGGCTGTGTACGCTTCACAGATTCCCACCAGTAATCTGTCTCACCACGGAACATAAAGGTGGCGAATGGAACCCTTTGTTCCTCAGTGCATCCCAAGACATCAAATATCTTGGTAATTTTCTTAACTTATGTTTCCGCCTTGATCTGATCCAGCTTTCCCAAAAACTCTGGTGGTCCCTATTGGGTAAAATATATATCCGCCCAACACGCAAGTATACGTGGTCAACAAGTAATATAATAGTAAGTAAAGTATCGTTCCCTCAGAGATTTAGCAACAAATTTACCTTGCAACTACCAATCTTCTATTAATCCTAATTTTATTAAACCAATCAATTTCCAGTTTATAGTAAAAATATTAAAATTATTAAAAATCAACTCAATACCAACAAACCCTAAATCTGAATTTTCAAGAAAATATTAGAGAATTAGGCTCATAACTTTACTCTAAGCATCCCTCTGATTATTATCCCCTTATTCCAGTTTAATTCACTATCCCAGTTTATTAATCAAGAACACAAAAATAGTATTAACCACCTCTCGATATATTAACACCGCATTAACCCAAATCCACAATTGAGATAGAAATAAGTCAAACACCCTAATTAATCAACTCACTATATCTCTATGTGAATTCTAATTAAGTAAGGTTTAAGTTCAAGTTCTCTTCATGATTACATGTGATGTCAATCATATCTCTACCTTAACAATAATCAAGAATCTGCTATTCACAAAATTCATGACACATGCTATATTAACTAAGTCTAGATTTATATTTCATCTCTCGAATTCATACAAATCCACATAAAATTGTTGATCAAGCAATTCATAAATTCAAGCTTCAATTAATATAGATAAACTGTATAATAGCTTAATTAAACTGAAAACCGAGGTTACATAATCATCGTTCCACTTAAAGATCCATTACAAGCCTAATGAGTAATTTAGTTCATAACTAATGAATTAAATACTGAATAAATAAAAGAAAACATCATTCCAATTACAGAAGATAGAAATTAGAGAAGAATAGTAATACACCACCATTCTCGCCATTCGATTATGAAATCTTCGTGAAATTATTCCTCTTTTTTTCGTTCTTCCAAACCCTTGCTCTTCAAAAAACCTTCTCCAAGTAAGTCTAGATTGATTGACCCCCCTCTAAGTACGTTTAGATCAACATATATCTACTCTCCCTTCATACCATGACTCCTAACCCACTTCTAACTTCTACCCAAGAGACATTCTCCTAATTCACAAAGACTACCCAAGACAACTTGCACGCACTAACGCTTTAGCCTTAGTGTCTCCATGAAGGCCGCCTTTGGGCCATCCATCAAAGACTCGTGATCCAGATCCAACAGCCCAGCGCTTTCATCAAGTTTTTCATCACACATAGCGGTCCGCTACCGTGTCAATGTAAACCGCCATTTGTGCTCAAAAACTCCTCGACTACTCACATCTTGATGAATCAACCTAATTAACCTACAACAAGTGCAAAACCCATCAAAAGTAAATGCAAGTGCTAAAAAAAACTAGCAATATACAAGCCAAATGAACATAAATCATAGGTTAAAAACCTACTCATCAAATTCCCCCAAACTTGAACATTGCTTGTCCTCAAGCAAAAAAATGCAATTCAATGCAATACATCTAACAACTAAATTATGAATCCAGAATTAAGACAGTAGCGATGATTTGCTCATACGGCCTCAGAAAAACTAGTAAACATGCACACTTCATATCAAAATCAATCCGCATTCACTATCAATCCATATAACTTACCTTGTTATAACTAATACAGTGTGTGTGTGCGCAACACCCATGCTAACTGATATCGAATCAAACTTAGTTACATAACCAGTTTCTTATCAGGAATCATACAGCATACACTCAAAAATTCAAAGACAAACAAGTTCTAGTGTTAGCTCATTACCCAAATTCAGGTTCCGAGAAGGGTATTCATGCTCACTTTCTTTTTTTTTTAATAGACGGGGGCTCTTTACCCTTATTTTTCCGTCATTCCTCACTCTTTTTATTATATATATTTTTTATATAGATGGTTGGTGAGTGCGTTTTATGCTCCATCTCACGCTTGTGTTTATGGAGAGTATTTCTTCTCAACCCACCACAAGACTCAACTAACTTCCAATTTTTTTTATACTCCAATCTTCCCCTAAACTTAGGTTCATACCTATCTTTTTCACTTTCTCGTTTATACTAGCACTATCCTTTAGAAAATCTTTATGTAACAATTTGAACTAATCCATTAACACAGATGTTATTAAGTGTTATCCTTATTATACTAGTTTCAATCAGAACAAGATCCACATCATAATAGAAACTGCATCAAGATTCTTATACTTAGTGATATACTTGTCTACATAATTTCAATTTCATCATTGGCTAATAATCACATATACGATCTAATAACTAGATTCATACAACTATATGCAAAAGAATTTTTTATATATATATGCCCTAAGTACACAAAAATATAAAAACTAGCATGCAACATATATAAGAAAACCTAATCCCCCAAACTTAAATCAAGGAATGCCCTCATTACGTCAAATATACTCAATAAAAAAATGAGGACTTCCTTGAAAACGCGTTAGTGCTCGTCATCCGAAGGAGGGTAAGCTGGCACGATAGGAGGACTAGGCATAACCACCGGTGGAACATTAGGATTGCAACGAGAAAATGCATCAGCAAGCGTGTTAACGGCACTTGCATTGTACTTATGCATTAACTCTTGACGTTGGGCCAGCCACCTAAATAGATTCCTTTGGACCTGTGATTGTTTCGCACTAACTGGGGGTGTTGCTTGGCGGATCATAATGTAGCCTTCACCACGCAAGTGTGATTGTGCCCCATCCCATGCTTTGTACCTTTTAATAGTGGCATGATCAATTATCGCCATTGGTTGTTGTATTTACTCAAGAGGGTTGCCACTCGCACACTCAAATTTTCCTAAGATAAATCAGTGATGAGGAACCTGTGCAGCAACCCTCCCGTAGTACTCCCACGTAATGCCCGGTCAATTAATTCTTGAATACACTCCCCCACATCAACATCGTAAAATGCAATTGAATTGTCCATATGATAGTAGTGGTGAACAATCCCATACAAAAGCCGAGCCCGTGCCTTTGTAACATCAGTTTGGTGGCGAGTGGGCATTAGACGAGCACATATAAATGCATGCCACGCTTTTCCATATCGACTAAGTGCTAATTGAGGAAAACTTATCTTTTCATTCGTTTTGGCTTGAATTACCCATTGAGTCACTGGTTTGCATAATTGGGCAATCAACTCGTCTAGCTCGGGCAACCCATCTTCATATCGGTCATCTTGTGGTGTTTCTAACCCAAAATAAGCATTGATCACATCGGCATGAAACGCCACCAGTTTTCCCCGAACCATGGCGACATGGTTGACATGTTCCATTGCATTGGCGTAAAACTCCTTAACTATGTTGATTGCCGCTGGGAGTGGTTGTTCTACTAGCTGAAACCAATGGCGTTCTATAATTTGCAGAGCCATGTCGCCATCCAAATTTGCATTAGGCTTCAATCCTCGTTCTAGGACCAAGTTCTTCTTGTCGATGGAGGTCTTGAATCTTTCCGCGGCCCTTTCACTAACAAATTTTGTATGGTCATATGCAGGCCGAGTCATGGAGGTTGATGCTCGTTGTCGTTTGTGGGAAGACATGTTGTTTCTGGTTTGAGTGGACACAAGAAGTTTGTTCTGAACTTTAATCAAACAGTTGATGGGCGGAATGATTATTTCCCCCAAACTTGGTTGATTGATGTTACTTTGCTCACCAATTTTTCTCCAACACACAACCCACTCCTTGAGCACTAAATTCCCCAGATTTTCCCTTCAAATTGGTATCAAAACAGAGAATTGTATGAGGGATGAAGATAATTGTGCTTACCATTAATGAGTTTGGGTCTCCCTCTTTGTAAAGATGTCCCAAATTGTGTGAATTTGTGCAAGGAGTGGATTAGATTCAGGACTGGAGTGTTGTGTTTAAGCTTTCTCGGATCATGACTTCTTGGATGATAGGAGTTCATATAGGAGGTAGGAGACCAACGTGGGTTGGAGAGTGGGATGGCTGGGAAGTTGAAAAGGGAAAAGGAGAAGTAAAGATGGTGTAGTGGGAGTTATGGGGAATAGGAAGTTATGGGGAAAAGGAAGTGCAATAGGTGTAGGAGAAGTGGAGAGTTTTCATGTAATGAAGAGAGGTGGCTTGAATCAGTTTATAACACGTCACTCCAAATTTGCTCGTAATTTGATAGTCACTAGTAAGCGTGGTCGCTACTCTTTTACTAGAAGCAGGCAGCGTAGCCTCCAATACCGGGTGGAAAGATGTTCTTTGTAGTGATAGTGCTTGCCGCTTGATCTATGCATTGTGTAGCGTGCCCCGCACTATATCACAAGATGTTGAAGCCTTGAAGCGCGGATCCGCTACCGTCTGTCTGATCGGTGATGTAAGCCTTGATCAACATAATGACAAATGTTGTTGTAGTGATAGCGCTACCAAGCTTGATCAATGCATTGTGTAGTGCGCTTGCCATTTGTCTTGAAGCGAAGAGTCGCATGGTGATTTTCCTTGAACTTCCTGAAAAAAAAATTATTATTTTTAGATGTAGTTAATTCTCTTATTAAAGCGTGTAATTGACTAGATTAGAAACCAAAATATACTAGTAATTAAGATGAATAGTTTAGAGCTTGGGTTGCCTCCCAAGTAGCGCCAGTTTTAGCGTCGCTAGCCCGACGGTACCTCTTATATCATTGCGTGTCAGTGAGAGTAATGTTGATAGCATCCCAGTTTGCATCTCCACCCCAGTAATGCTTGATCCGTTGTCCATTGACCTTGAATGTCTCCAGTGGATTTCGGCTGTAGAGTTCGATTGCACCATGTGGGAACACTATTTTGATGGTGAATGGTCCCAACCACCTTGACTTAAGCTTTTCGGGGAACAACCGCAATCGTGAGTTAAACAACAATACCGATTTCCCCGGCTCGAATGTTCGGTGCAAGATTTTCTTGTCGTGCCATTTCTTGACACTCTCCTTGTATAGTTTAGCGTTTTTGTATGCCTGAAGTCGGAATTCATCGAGCTCGTTTAGTTGTAGCAGCCTCTTTTCCCCCACGGCTGCTTGATTGAAGTTTAGTTTCTGAATGGTCCAAGATGGGCCTTGTCTTTGTAGCTCATTCGGTAGGTGACAAAGCCTTTTCAGACAATGAGTTAATATGGTGACATCCCTATTGGCGTCTTATAAGCAGTCCGGTATGCCCATAATGCATCATCTAACCGGAGCGACCAATCCTTTCGATTCGGGTTCACCACTTTTTCCAGAATTTTCTTTACCTCTCTGTTTGAGACTTCAGCTTGCCCACTGGTTTGGGGATGATAAGATGTCGCCACCTTGTGGTTGACCCCATACTTTGCCAAGAGAGCTGTAAATGATTTGTTGCAGAAGTGACTACCTTCGTCACTTATGATAGCTCTTGGAATGCCAAACCTCGTAAAAATATTTTTCTGTAAGAATTTTAGCACCACCTTGGCATCGTTGGTCGATAATGCTACTGCTTCAACCCACTTTGACACATAATCCACTGCCAGCAAAATATACTGATTGGACAATGAGGAAGGAAATGGCCCCATGAAATCGATGCCCCATAAATCGAAAATCTCAACTTCTAAGATAGTTTGGAGTGGCATCTCATTCCTTTTCGATATGTTTCCCACTCGTTGACATCTATCACAAGTTTTAACAAATTGATGGGCGTCTTTAAATAGTGTAGGCCAATAAAACCCTGCTTGAAGGACTTTTGCTGCTGTTCTTTTACTACCATAGTGTCCCCCGTATGTCGACGAATGGCACTCATGAAATATACTATGTACCTCGCTGTAGGGCACAGACCTTCTGATCATCTTGTCGGCGCATTGTTTGAATAGGTATGGCTCATCCCACATATACCACTTGACGTCATGAAGGAACTTCTTCTTTTGTTGTCTTATAAGATCAGGGGGGAGCATGTTGCTCACTAAATAGTTCACGAAGTTCGCGTACCATGGAAATTCTACATTTACCCCAAACAATTGCTCATCCAGGAATAACTTGTTTATGACGCCCTTGTCCTCTTCTTGTGTAGCCGGATTGTCCAGCCTAGACAAATGATCAGCGACTTGATTCTTCGTCCCCTTTCTATCCTTTATTTCTAGATCAAACACTTGAAGAAGGAGAATCCACTGGATCAAGCGTGGTTTAGCATCTTTCTTCGCAATTAGATATCGAATAGCCGAATGGTCCGTGTAAACTATCACCTTAGTGCCAATCAAGTATGCCCGGAATTTTTTAAATGCATACACCACTGAAAGCAGTTCCTTTTCCGTAGTTGTATAATTCATTTGAGTCTCTGTGAGTGTCTTGCTTGCATAATAAATGGCATGAAATACCTTATCTCGGCGTTGTCCCAAAATAGCCCCGACTGCATAGTTGCTTGCATCACACATCAGCTCGAAAGGTATATTCCAATCTGGAGCGACGATAACTGGGGCTGTAGTTAACTTCTTTTTCAACAGCTCGAAAGCCGACTTACATTCCTCATCAAAACTAAACACAGAGTCCTTCTCTAAAAGACTGCACAATGGTTTTGCAATTTTAGAGAAATCCTTTATGAATCTTTTGTAGAACCCAGCATGTCCCAGAAAACTTCTGATTCCTTTTACTTAGCTCGGTGGAGGCAGTTTCTCGATCGTGTCCAACTTAGCGTTGTCAACTTACAGTCCTTGAGCCGAAAACCTTGTGGCCTAAAATTATGCCCTCCTCAACCATTAAGTGGCATTTTCCCAGTTAAGTACAAGGTTTGTATCTTCGCATCCCTGTAACACCATTACCAAATTCCCAAGACATGTATCAAAATTATCTCCATGGACAGAAAAATCGTCCATGAAGACTTCCACGTTTTTCTCCACCATATCATAGAAAATGGCCATCATACACCGTTGGAAGGTAGCCGGTGCATTACATAACCCAAATGACATTCTCCTGAACGCGAGCGTCCCGTAAGGGCATGTAAATGTGGTCTTCTCTTGATCCCCAGGAGCGATTGCAATCTGGTTATAGCCTGAGTACCCATCCAATAGACAGTAAAAGTCGTGACCCGCCAATCTGTCCAACATCTGGTCGATAAAGGGTAGCGAAAAATGATCTTTTTGGGTTGCCTTGTTCAACTTCCTATAATCGTTGCACACCCTCCAACCTATTACTGTCCTGGTCGGTATTAACTCGTTATCTTCGTTTTGTACCACAGTCATTCCCCCCTTCTTCGGCACACAATGAACCGGACTAACCAACTTACTGTCGGAGATCGGGTAGATGATTCCGGCATCCAATAATTTCAGAATTTCCTTCTTTACTACTTCCTTCATAATTGGGTTAAGTCGTCGTTGTTGCTCCACCGTTGGTTTTGCGTTATCTTCCATCAGAATCTTATGCATGCAAAACGAAGGGCTGATTCCCTTGATATCCGTTATCGTCCACCCTATCGCTGCTTTACGTTCTCTAAGCACCCTTAGCAACTTCTCTTCCTGCAAATCGTTAATCTCTTCCTGCAAATCGTTAAGTGCAGCAGAAATAATTACAGGTAAAGAATTTGAATTACCTAAATACGCATACCTGAGATGTCTAGGGAGTGGCTTGAGTTCAAGAGTTGGTGGCTCCTCCAATTATGGTCTCATTTTTTTCGTGGCTATCTCCTCCATGTGTAGTAATTCACAAGGTGTTTTGAATCGGCTAACTCGTGGCAATGAGTCTAACATCTGTAAGTAGTCCATAAATTCTAGGTCATCGAACTCCTCATCCCCCAACAATGTTGTCTCTAGAAGATCGTTGCTCAGACTCTTTCCCATGTCTTCCTTGACTATTTGATCAATGATTTCCATCTGGAAACACTCTTCTTCATCCGCGGGAAATTTCATGGCTTTGAAAACGTTAAACTTAACTTCTTGATCTTGGACCCTCATCGTTAATTCACCTTTTTGTACGTCGATGAGTGTCCTACCCGTCGCCAAGAAAGGTCTCCCTAGGATAATCGGGATGTTCTTGTCCTCCTCAAAATCTAGAATAATGAAATCCGCGGGGAATATGAACTTAGCAACCTTGACCAATATGTCTTCCACAATGCCACTCGGATACATGACTGACCTATCTGCCAACTGTAATGAGATGTTCGTAGGCTTTGGAGCTGGCAATCCCAATTCTGTGTAAACTGATAACGGCATAAGGTTCACACTTACTCCTAAATCACATAAGCATTTATTGAAAGTCGTATTCCCGATCGTGCATGGAATGGTGAAACTCCCCGGATCTTTCAACTTGGGTGGCAACTTTCACTGTAAAACCGCGCTACACTCCTCTGTTAGTGCCACTGTCTCGAAATCTTCTAACTTCTTCTTTATGGACAGAATCCCCTTCATGAATTTTCCATAACTCGTCATTTTCTCCAGGGCTTCCGCAAACAGGATGTTAATCTGCAATTTCTTAAATACTTCCAATAACTTTGCAAATTGCTTGTCTAATTTCTGCTTTTGAACTCTTTGCTCAAATGGCGGTGGCGGATGCATAACTGGTGTGTCATCTAACTTTGTTTTCTCAAATTGTGTGTTCGCATCCTATTTTTTCGCATCCACTATGTTATCTTTACTCTTATCATCAGAGACATCTAAATTTTTTGCATCTTTCCCAACCATCTATTTTCCACTCCTCAAGGTGACTGCCTGACACTGTTCATGATTTTCCTTTAGATTTCTTTCAGTGTCACTCGGCAGGGTCCCTTGTGGTCTGTTGTTCAATACTAAAGCAATTTATCCCATCTGGTTTTCTAAATTCTTGATGGCCATTTCTTGTGATTTCATTGCCATTGCTTGATTCTTCATAACTACCTCGTTACTTGTTATATACTTTGATATCAATTCCTCTAAATCTGATTTCCTCTCTTGACGTTGAACTGGTTGTTGTTGATTCTGAAAACCTGGGGGATACGATGGTCGTGGAGCTTGCTGATTCTAATTATTATTCCACGACTGATTCAGATTATTCCTATTCCCCTGATTATATGCATTCTGATATGTATTTTGAGGATTGTAGCTACTCATGAATTGTACCGACTCGGGGTTGATTGCGCATTGATTCGTCGAATGTTCCCCTGCGCACAACTCATAAATAATTGCAAACTGTCTGCGTCTGTCCCCCTGACCACATGTAGAACTTCTTAGAGAGTGCTGAAATATGTGTCGTTATTGCCGTCACTCCATCTACTTCTAACACTCCAGCGACTGTAGGTTGTGTCATTCTTGTCGTGGGCCACTAATAATTATTAGCAGCCATAGTCTCTATCAACTGGTATGCCTCCTCATAAGTCTTAGCCATAAACGCTCCTTCCGATGCCGCATTAATACTCGTTCTGAGATTCCCATGTAGTCCGTTGTAAAATGTATTCATTTGTAACCACTTGGGCAGTCCGTGATGTGGGCATTTTATAAGAAATTCTTTGTATCTCTCCCACGCCTCGTACAGTGACTCCCCATGTTGCTGATCAAACATGGTTACCTCGTTCCTCATCTTCGCAATTTTTACAGGCGGGAAGAATTTTGCTAAGAATTTCTGAGCCAGGTCCTCCCACGTCGTTATCGAACCCGCTGGTAGAGAGTGTAACCAACTCTTCGCCTTGTCCCGCAGTGTGAATGGGAACAAGCGAAGTCTAACCGCCTCATCAGACACCCCATTATACTTGAAAGTGTCGCATATTTCCAAAAAATTGATTAAATGCTCGTTAGGATCGTCATTTGCCATTCCCCCAAACTGCAGTGAATTCTGCATCATTTGAATTGTCCTAGGTTTGATTTTGAGCGTATTTGCAGCTATTGCAGGCCTGGTGATACTCGACTGCAGCTTAGTCACCTTAGGTGTTGCAAAATCTCTCAACGCTTTCTGGTCTTCGGCAACCATTTCTTCTTACTTCTAAGAGTTTTCGAATTTGTCCCTTGTTTCCTTTATCCACTTACTTAACCTTTGAAACCTTCTCTCAATGTCGTCCTCAAAAGGAAGCAAGTCTGGATTTTTTGATCGAGTTTGCATAAACCAATATCAAAAACCTAAAATTCGAAGAACAAGACAAAACAAAAAGTGTTTAAGTAAAACTGGACTAATTAAACTGATATTGCAAAAAATAATAAAATCTGTACTGAAATCCCAGGTAACGGCGCCAAAAACTTGTTGGGTAAAATCTATATCCGCTCAACACGCAAGTATACGTGATCAACAAGTAATATAATAGTAAGTAAAGTATTGTTCCCTTAGAGATTTAGCAACAAATTTACCTTGCAACTACCAATATTCTATTAATCCTAATTTTATTAAACCAATCAACTTCCAGTTTATAGTGAAAATATTAAAATTATTAAAAATCAACTCAATACCAACAAACCCTAAATCTGAATTTTCAAGCAAATATTAGAGAATTAGGCTCGTAACTTTACTCTAAGCATCCCTCTGATTATTATCCCCTTATTCCAGTTTAATTCACTATCCCAGTTTATTAATCAAGAACACAAAAATAGTATTAACCACCTCTCGATATATTAACACCGCATTAACCCAAATCCACAATTAAGATAGAATTAAGTCAAACACCCTAATTAATCAACTCACTATATCTCTATGTGAATTCTAATTAAGTAAGGTTTAAGTTCAAGTTCTCTTCATGATTACATGTGATGTCAAGCATATCTCTACTTCAACAATAATCAAGAATATGTTATTCACAAAATTCATGACACGTGCTATATTAACTAAGTCTAGATTTATATTTCATCTCTCGAATTCATACAAATCCACATAAAATTGTTGATCAAGCAATTCATAAATTCAAGCTTCAATTAATATAGATAAACTGCATAATAGCTTAATTAAACTGAAAACCGAGGTTACATAATCATCGTTCCACTTAAAGATCCATTACAAGTCTAATAAGTAATTTAGTTCATAACTAATGAATTAAATACTGAATAAATAAAAGAAAACATCATCCCAATTACAGAAGATAGAAATTAGAGAAGAATAGTAATACACCACCATTCTCGCCCTTCGATTCTGAAATCTTCGTGAAATTATTCCTCTTTTTTCGTTCCTCCAAACCCTTGTTCTTCAAAAACCTTCTCCAAGTAAGTCTAGATTGATTGACCCCTCCCCCCCCCCCTCTAAGTACGTCTAGATCAACATATATCTACTCTCCCTTCATACCATGACTCCTAACCCACTTCTAACTTCTGCCCAAGAGACATTCTCCTAATTCACAAAGACTACCCAAGACAACTTGTCGCACCAGCGCGCCTAGCCTTAGTGTCTCCAAGGCCTTTTCTACACTAGCCGGCCATCAAGACTTCAATGGTGCTCCAGTCAGCTCAAGGCTTCATCGCTTCTTCATCATCAAGTCACGGTCCACACTGTGTCAACAGAAACGGCCATTTGTGCTCAAAAACTCCTCCACTGCTCACATCTTGATGAATCAACCTCTGATTAACCTACAACAAGTGCAAAACCCATCAAAATTAAATGCAAGTGCCAAAAAAAACTAGCAATATACAAGCCAAATGAACATAAATCATTGGTTAAAAACCTACTCATCAGTCCCAACTCTTTGAACTGCTTGGCTGTGACAAGTCGCGCGTTGCTATTATTTCCACTAGTATTTTGTACACGAGTCTCCCTCGTCTGATTTTGCATGAACTGTAAAAAGCTTCTAAACATCGCATCATTCATCGTTTGATCCGTGGTGTTGTTTACAAGAGGAACATTGTCGTCATGTTGCACGTTCTCCTGGTTGGTGATTAAAGGTATCTTCACGGTCTCATTCACTCCATTTTTAAAATTTTTAGCTACCATTCTCAAATATTGCCATAAAACAAGGGTTAATTAAAGAAATTGACATACAAAATATTACCCCTATATTCTGACCGACCAATTAAATACCTAATAAGCTTAGGTAGGACACACTAGCGAAGGATTTACTCGTCTTTCCCCTCCTAGTTCTATTCCTTGATCTTTGCCAGAGACCATATCCCTAAGCTCTGATACCAACTGTGACGCCCCCAAAATAGGTCCACACAACCCATTCTATGTCGCCAAATACATGGTACAGAAAACAACTACAACTTCATTATTACAATTGTCGTGCAAAATATGACAACACATGCATAAGTTTAAATAAAAATATTGTCTTCTAGACAATATCCAAACTCAAATAAGTCTTAATTACAATTATTGATATACTATCTTAAAAAATAGTGAGGACTGATAAAACAACTGACTTGAAACATCACTCCACACCCCGACTAGTTCCCGCTATATTCTCGCCTCCTGAGAAGAAAAATGGAACAAAAAGGAAAAGGGTGAGCTCAACTAGCCCAGTAAAGAATATTATAACTAAGATAATGAAGAAAAAATTATCGTTAGCCTTCAATAAATCAGATAAAATATAATGGACTACAAGTTTTAGATCAATATTCGCAGCGGTAATAACAATTCATTATAAGAGTTTAGTAGAGAATGAAGTTTACTATCTTCTATGATTTAAAAGTCCATCATCAATATTTTATCCCTGTATTATCAATCAATATACATCTTTGAACCAAATATTCATCTTTGCTTTACGGGCCAAAGATATTCATTTGTATCACCAGTTGGTCATGTTCATCTCAACATCTGTCCATCTTTGCACCACGGGCCAAAGATATTCATCAGGTAATCATTCATATTTGCATTACAGGCTAAAGATATTCAGTTATATCATCATTTAGGACTGAGGATGATGAAAAATATTTTAAAGAAACGAATCTAGTGAGATAAAAGAACAAAGATTAGGGATTCGTACTTCAGTTTATCTAAATTCAAAAATACTCCATAATAATCAATTGTGGAGCAAAATTCAAGAATGAAGATCAAAATATGTATACAATCAAAGTTAGTAACCATAATAGACCACTTAGACAAAGAAAAGAAAATTTAATTTTTCTGTGAATAATGTCGTATACGTGAATAGTAACCCCGACACAAAAAGGTAAAAATTCCATAAGAAAAATCATACTTCGTGAATAGTAACCTCGACATGAAAAGGTAAAAATTTCATTATAAAGTTCATACAAATATTTCGGTATAATGATATTAAAAGAAATAACATCATTTATGAAGAAAATAACATTCCTTACCTCAAAAGACAAGTACTTCTGACTAAAATATCGAATATAATGCTGAAGAAAACTTGCATTGCTTATCAACTCTAAAAGTATCTAAATACTCACAAAAATACGCTCGATATTATAGAGAGAAAAAATTCTGATTTTGGTGTGATTTTCAATTCTAACCTAAGCACCCTATTTACAGGAAAATGCTTAGAACGCTAAAGCTGACTAACTTGCTACCGGTGGCTTCCTTTGCCATTCACGTACACCACCTTTGAAATTCAGTTATTTTCCACAACAAACAAAAGTGAGGCCCACCCATGTTTTTAATAAAAATACTTATTTCCAAAATTTCAATAATTCATAATAAATAGTCATTTTATCAGAAAATATGAATTTTTTGTCCATTCCATATAAAATTTAATTCTCTACAACTTCGTAGAAGAAAGTTTTTTCAAATTCCAAACAGAAAATGACCGAAATCCACATACGGATGATTTTTAATACCTCCATTCCGACAAAATACTAAGAAAACACCTCATCATTAATTCCTTCCCTTATATCCACATAAAATAAATATTTCCTTATCATATAAATCAATAATTAATTATTTACAAATAATATTACAGAATCACAATAATGATAAGCAGGTCGTTCCCAGGAAAGAGGGGGCTTTTCAATAACGATTTCTCCTTATTGGTGCGCAATTAGGTGACCAAACCCCTTTCCTAGACAGAACTTCCTTAGACATTGTCAATAATGTTATCTAATAATATTATTCAAATAATATGAATTATCGATCTGATAATAGAAAATACTATGCAGTGACAATTATTGGAACAACAATAATATAAAATATCAGTGTGGTAATTATTGAATCAATAAAATAAAATATTGAACAATAATTACTGTAACAATTATTGAGTAGTGCCTTCTTACGTAAGAATCAATAATCCAAAAATAATGTGCAATACTATGTGCTACTGTGCAACCACAAGTATTATTGTACTTTAACCACCAGGTATTTCAACAAATTTAACGGTAACAACTACGCCGTTATTTATAAAAAAACTCATACTTGTTGTTTTCTTCATCAGACAATTTTTCGTTATGGGGCTCACAAATGGTTGCGCCATCGTACGAATATTCCTCGACAGCAAAATTATTCCACGAACAAACGAATATTCCCCGAAAACAATGAATATTTTATAACCACTTGCTTAATTACAAATATTTGCGCATTTTACCCATAACTAACCACATTAATGAAATCCACCCCTTACTATTTCAAAAAAATGAATAGAGGAAATTCAATTTTATTCATAAAAATTTGTGGTCTTACAACCTCCCCTCCTTATGAAATTTCATCCTCAAAATTAACGTACGTACCTAGTGTTTCGAAAAGGTTCATATAGTCTAATGATTGTTAAAGGTTGAGGTATAAATACTTAGTAACCTTGGGACATAGTTCATGGTCTTAAGACCCTCAGATATAATTCTCCAACTTGTCTTCTATTCTTGATTTAAAAAATAAGTTCTCTATTATTCAGTATTCATCATTATTGATGTTGTCATTATTATACTAGTGAACAATTGTTTGTTCACTCTTGCATTTAACACTGCAGCTAAGTTGAGAAAGTTGATGAGCCGTCTTCTAGCAAAGGCAAGGGCAAGATATCCAAATGATGAAGACATGTCTTATTTTATTTAATAGGATTCTGTTATGAGACTTATTTTATTTTGTGATTTATTCCGCATACTTATGTATGTATTAGTTTAAGGTTAGATTACCTGGGATTTGTTTTAAGATGATGTAACCCTTTAATGGGGAGGATTATTATTTAAGTTGTTTAATTTATGTCTTTATTCTTGATTATGAGTAGTTAAATGTAATTATTTTGGATAGTGAGCACCAAATCCTGTGGGAATGAAGTACCTGAATTTGGGGGTGTCACATCACCTCCCATGCGAGGACCCAGAAATTTAAACAATTCAAATTTTACGAATATTTTTTTTTAATATTGGTATTGTTTATCAATATTGTGCTGAGTATTTATGATACCAGTTTGGTAAGATGGTCAAACTGTGTATTGACTGAGAAATATGAGTGGAGATATGTTAAACATATATTGAAAACCCTAACCACAACACTTGGCACAGCGGTAAGTTTCGACCTGAAGTGAACCGTAAACTCGGGCATCCTGGGATTGATTCCCGCCTGCAACAAGTGTGAGAGCTAATTAAAAACTGGTCCGTGTGGCCACGGATCAAACATTTCAGGGCAGAGCCATGTCTTAGGCCGAGCCTGTGCGTAAAGCATGGTCCGGAGTGGGGAGACTTAGTCCGACTGTGGTTGGAAAACTCCACATTATCAAAAAAAAAACCTAACCCTAGTTATTGATAGGGATTGGATAGTTAATACAATGATTGTAAGTGTATCTGTTGGTATGTGTTTTTACAGTATAGAATTAATGATCAAGTATTGGTCATATAAGGTATAACCTTAGTAAACACTTATGTGGATTAGAAACCCTAATATGTGATTAAGAAACCCTAACGAATAGTTAGGAAACCTAATTATATTCTGGGAAACCCTAATTTCTGATTCGGGAACCCTAAACCCTAATTAGTAAACCCTAATTGAGATTATCAAACCCTAAGGGTTAAAATTAAAAGGAGTTATGTCAAATGACTAGAATACCCTTAAAATTATGAGGGAAATTACCAAAATACCCTTTTGGATGCAAAATGACAAAAATACCCCTTTACTTAAGTTTTAAGTTAAGAGATTTCCAAGATCTAGCGACTCATCACTTTTGGGATATCAACATGTGCGCAAATCTATACAATATCAGATATTACATGCCACCTTGCAAGTTATACATTCATTGAATCCAACTTAAAGGATTAAAGAGAGAGAAAGTTTAAAACTTATCTCATTTGTACACCAAACACTTAGCCAAGTTTCCTTACTCTCAAGCCACCAAATATATTAGCATTTCAGCCCCTAACAAATCTCATAACACCCTAAGATCAGTTGAGGAAAACAAGAATGAAAGCTTGTTTAAAGAGAAGGTATAAACCCTAACCCTATTTAATCTTGTAAGCTAAGATAAATTATATGTTTATGTGTTTATTTAGGTGTTATAAGATGTTATTTGATGATCTATGATGTTATATCACATATCCATAATATCAAAGTGTTCAAAAATTAAATTTTGAAAAACTGTCAAGAATCCTAGTTCTATGGCCTGACAACCGAATGTCAGAGGCTATAAATCTAGATCTGTTTATTAGTTATCTTGTTTGATGTTATAGACTTGTAGTATGCAATGTCGAGTGTAATATGGAAGTGGAATCATGGTCATACCATGTCCAGATTACAAGTTATTGATGGTCAAAATGAGTTGATCAACCATGACTTTGAGTTTCTAGGTAACCAAAAAATTCTTCATCAGTATCTGACAAGATTTTGTTGAGTCTAGATCTGTTCAGATGTTATGTGTTTAGCTTGTATTGTTGTATCAAAGTTATACTCTGTTATATGGACTATAGATTCATGGCCTTAGATTACCTAAACAACAAACAGATTTAAAGTAGTGGGCAGTCAAACATGGTTGACCAAGCATGACTTTGAGTTTTCTAGAATTTTCAAAAAATTGATGAACACAGTTTCTGACAAGGTTTGACCGGCTCAAATCTTGTGATTGTGATGTAGTTAGGCTACCCAAGTGTAGTGATGTTTTTCTTCGACACGAGGACTACATGATTGAACCATTTAAACACCTAATCTATGACCATAACCCAAAGGTAATCGAGTTGCAAAGTGACTACTTGAAATTGTCTCGGTTTCTAGGTAACCCATAAAAACCCCAAAACTATCTAACAGTGACTTTGTAGGCTTAGATCTCCTTTGTGTGATGTAGAATGACCTTGATGATTGTTGGATCATGTAGTATTACATCAATACTACAAGATATGTGCCTTAGGATGCCCAGAAATAACTTGAGCTGAGATTTATGAATGGTCAAATCAAGCACCTACTGATGGACTATGAGTGTTCTTGAAGCTCAAGAACACCAACAGTGACAATAAGTGTCACTGAAGGCTTTAGCGACGGTTTTAATGAAATTAATTATATTAATTTTTGAAAAATTATTAAAAATAAAAATTAATTTCTAAAAATTCCAAATTGAGTTTTAAAAATTATTTTAACTTATAAAAATTAACTTTTGCTAATTTGACATATTTTTCATTAATATTTTATTTATTTGAATATTAATGACATTAATTTTTTTAATAAATTTATTAAATAAATTGATTAAAAGTGATTTTAATATATTAAAAATCGTTTTAAATGAGAATAAAGTGTTTAAAAATACTACAAGTTGTGAAATATGACTTTTAATATTTAGAGGTAAATTTCATTAATAATTTGATATTAATGATATTAGATTTATTTGATAGTTATATTAAATAAATGATTTAAAAATGGTTTTATTGATTTAAAAATGATATAAGTGATTTAAAAATATTTTAAGATGTAATAAATGACTTTTAATATTTTGATAGAAAATACATTAACATTTAAATATTAATGGTAATTAGTTACAAATGATTTTAAATGTTTTAAAAATCATTTGAGGGGAATATTGGTGATTTAAAAATATTTTGAGTTATTATAAATAACTTTAATATTTTGACATGTATTTCATTAATATTTTAATATTATTTAAATATTAATGATGATGGGATTATTCAGTATTTAAATCATTTAAAAATGATTTCATGTTTCATTAATATTTTAATATTATTTAAAAATTAATGATGATGGAATTATTCAGTATTTAAATCATTTAAAAATGATTTCAGTGTTTGAAAAATTATTATAAAATATAATAATTACTTGAAAATTATTATAATCTTCCAAAAAATATTATAAGGGATATATTAAATATCTAAAATAATATTCAAGCTTTGGGACATAGTTTTATTGAAAATAAAATCGTTAATTGTCGGATAGTGTAAGATGTGACGCCCCCAAAATAGGTATACATCACCCGTCTTGGATCGCCAAATACATGGTATAGAATACAAATACAAACTTAATTATACAACAAGAGCTGATAGTTTTTACACATACAATATACAAACTCAAATTCAATCTTCATTACATTTATAATCACACTAAATAGTGAGGATTACTAAAACAGCCATCTCGGACCATCACTCCGTTCCCCGACTAGTCCCGGCTATGTTCTCATTTCCTGAAGAGAATAATGAAAGTAAAAGGGTGAGCTCAACTAGCCCAGTAAGAAATATTATAACTAAGATAATGCAGAATAAGTTATCGTTAGCCTTCAACAATGTTAAACTGATAGAATATAATAGACAACAAGTTTAACCGAAGCGGAACAAGCAATCCATTAGAAGAGTCAAGTAGAGCATGATATCTACTATCTTCTATGATTTAAAAAGGTTTTCATCAACTTTATCGCTGAGACTCAGTTTAATAAATAAACCACATCATCGAATCATCCCTGCACTACGGGCCACGGATATTCACCACATCATTTGTAACATTACGGGTCATGATTATACCGAATGATCCCTGGTCATAATCATACCAATCAAAAGTCCATCTATGCACGTAAGCCAAAGATGACTTTCATCATAATATAAGCATGATGATGATGACAATGATATAAGAATTCAATTAAAATAAAGCACGTGATAAATTTTAAAGATTCATAATTTAATTTATCTAGTATTCAATAATATCCAAATTGTGAACATGATACTGCTTTGTGGAGTAAAATTCAAGAATAATATCCATGTATCAAAAAAAATTGACAGAAAAGAAATCAATTTTTTGGGTGAATAGTACCTCGTGAATAGTACTTTGTGAATAGTAACCAGACATGAAATGTACCCCAAATACCCGAGTGAATAGTAACTGGGTGAATAATAACCTGTGAATAGTACCCCGGCATGAAAACTGTCCCGAATACCCGAGTGAATAATGTTATAGTGAATAGTAATCGGGTGAATAGTAACCCGTGAATAGTACCCCGGGTGAAAATATTGTTATTTAATAGGAAAGTTCATATCAATATTCCAATGAAATGATACTGGATGAAGCGCAAAACTTCAAGGATCTCCCACTAATTTCAGGGATTATAGAAGCAATACTTACCATAATAAGTTTAGATTTAAGAATATGAAAAGAAATAACATACGAAACTGCAAATGGATTATCACCCGTCATACGGTACGTAATCCGCGTAGACAGGTTATTCCGATATATTAAAGGATGAATACGAAAAGTAGTATTCCTTATGAATACGAAAGAAATAATATCCCTTACGAATACAATAAATAATATTCCTTACGAATACAACAAATAATATCCCTTACGAATACAACAAATAATATCCCTTACCTTAGTAGAAGACTGGATACTGCAATAGTGAAGTAGCAGAATACTCTTCTTCTTGCTCTCTATAGTTTCTGTTGTGAATCTCAGTGAATTGGTGAGAATGAAAGAAGAATTAAGCTTCTATTTATAGGAGAATGGACTAAATAGTAACTTATTCACGAACGGTCCTTATTGATTTACTATTAGAACAGATGGTTCATATTGATTACTATTAGAACCACAACCGACGGTCCAGATTGATTTACTGTTAAAACCACCACCGACGGTCCAGATTGATTACTTTTAAAACCACCATCAAAGGTCCAGATTGATTTACTATTAAAACCACCATCAATGGTCCAGATTGATTTACTATTAAAACCACCACCAATGGTCCAGATTGATTTAACTTATTACACTTTGGCACCCCTAAAGTTTTCCAAGTTTGTATTATTCCCCTCTAACTTTTGTAATTCACTTATCTTGAATAAACACATTCTTAATACTTTAACAATTATTCATCACTAATATTCTAACTCACAATATTTAACAACCAGATCATTCCAAGGAAAGAGGGGGCTTTCCAATAAGGATTTCTCTCTATTGGCGCGTAATTAGGTGACCAAACCTCTCCTCGACAGAACTTTCTAGACATTATCAATATTACAAATAATAATATGAATAACTTTGTTGTCTCAATTATTGATTTAATAATATAAAATATTATGCAGATGATACTGTGACAATAATTGAATCAAATAATGTGAGATAATATGCAACAATTACTATAGCAATAATTGAGTAAACTGAGTGGCTTCTTACGTAAGCATCAATAATCAATACCGTGTGCTACTATGCAACCACGCGTATTACTGTACTTTACCACCGAGTAGTTCAACAGTTAACGGTAAAACTTTTGCCGTTATTTTTATAAAAAGATATTTCTGTCATTTTCTAACTACGACAATACTTCCATTGTGGGGTCCACCAATGATTGTACCATCGTACGAATATTCCCTGTTAAAACGAATATTCCCTGTGACGAACGAGATTTTTGTAAATTAATTTTAATATTTATTGAATTAAATAAATATTTTTTGATGATTTAATTATTGGATTAAATAATTATTTGATGCAATTGTGGTAGATTAATTTAATTATGTGTTACATTTATTAAATTAATGTAGAGAATAATTATTATTCAAATATGTAATTATGTGAGCTTATCGAATTAAATGAAATATTTAATTAAGCATGATGTTATTTAATTAATTTAATTATTAATTAGAGAGTTAATAATTTGACATTATTTATTAATGAGAAAATTAATAATGCGACTATGTGAAATTATGAGAAATTATTATATTTTATTTAAAATAAATTAAATAAGATATTGATTTATTTTATGAAGGAGTGTGACATTAATAAAACTATATGATAAAGTTTTATTAAATTAAATATTTTTTAAATCTAGTTTGCTAGCCAAACAAGGCCCTATGGGGAGTTGGAGCAGCCACCCATTATTGGGTTAATCGACCACTCAATCGTCGATTCTCTTATTATATCATCGTCTTCTTTTCTTTCTTCATTTTTCCTAAGTCTAGAAAAGTAGAAACAGAGAGAGTTTTGAGAGAGAGATTGAGAAGTGTTGAGAAAGAATTTTGATTGAAGAAGAGTTGAGAAGAAATTATTCCTACTAATCTATACTTATTCTCAGGTAATCTCCTCTTCCCAAATTCTAAATTTCACGTCATTAGTTTTTTATAAAAATGGCTTTCATATATTTTGTAAAATCTCTATAATTGAGAAAGGGTTTGATTATGAGTTTATATATGGGTTAAGATGTATCAAATCGTATTTGATTATATATATATTATGTGAATTATTATGTCATCAGGTTTCATAATACTATGAATTGCTATTTCAAAATTTACTGAGTATGGGTTTTGGCCTTATGGCCTTATACGTGTGATATTTTATGTATTGATCGTATGTTATCCCTAAATTTTACACTCGTATATTATTATGCATGTTGATACGAAGAGACCAAAGTTTAAATAAACGGATTCGGTGTTATAACGAATACGTAGTGACAATTTTCATGTTTTATTTTCAAAACCTTCAAGAACATCAAGAACAGTGAAAGTAAATGTGTTGATTTTGCAAATTATGTGTTGTAACTTGTTAAAAATCATGCTAGATGGGTTAAGTAATGATTATATATGTATTACAATGATTGGGTAAGTCTAAATTTGTGTAAAAATAACTAATTGGAAGTTATGTCCATATTCATGTATAATTTTACGTGTGATTGATTTTTGGCCTAATTTGGCCTTGTTATGTTCATGAATCTAGAATCTATGAGAAAATGAGCTCAGGTAACCCACTCAAAATGCGCGTTACCAAACTAAATTACCACCAATGATCAAAAAAAAAATTAAAAAATAAAAATAAATAAATAAATAAAAATATTTGATGAAAATTATTATTAAAATATTTATAAAATAAATTAAATATTTTAATTGAGATATTTATGGAATAAAATAAATATTCGATGAAAATTATTATTAAAATATTTATAAAATAAATTAAATATTTTAATTGAGATATTTATGGAATAAAATAAATATTCGATGAAAATTATTATTAAAATATTTATAAAATAAATTAAATATTTTAATTGAGATATTATGGAATAAAATAAATATTCGATGAAAATTATTATTAAAATATTTATAAAATAAATTAAATATTTTAATTGAGATATTTATGGAATAAAATAAATATTCTATGAAAATTATTATTAAAATATTTATAAAATAAAGTAAATATTTTAATTGAGATATTTATGGAATAAAATAAATATTCTATGAAAATTATTATTAAAATATTTATAAAATAAAGTAAATATTTTAATTGAGATATTTATGCAATAAAATAAATATTCGATGGAAATTATTATGAAATAATTTATTCGAGTGTAATAATAGTAAGAGAATGAAAATATTCTAATTTAATTAAGTAATTAAATTAGAAGGGTAATGATTTGTTAAATAAAGTGGAGTTTATATTAAATAATTAAGTGAAAATGTAACTAATGAATGTCGTGAATACATATGGTATGTGTGTAGGATTTGTGGTGAACGGAAGTAGTAATCGTTTAGCATACGCACGAGGCAAGTTTCCTAACCCTACTTGTCATTATTGTTCAAGTTATTAGTTACCTCGAGTAAATTATCGTTACTATTATTCAAGTTCAATTGTTATATTAAAGATTTATTATCTTTTTAAAGCATGATTCAGTTATACAATAATTGTCCTATTGTATACTTCCTGAGATTATTATTCAATTTGAATATCATTATTAGTGAACCTTATTAGACTAGCGAACCCTTATTGATTCGACTAGTCTATAGTTGATGAACGTTCTAAATTTCAGAACCCTTATTAAATTATCCAAACCAAACTTCCTTCGGTGCGGACTCGAATGTCAAACTGAGATGAACAACCTATGAAGGGATTTACTTATGTGTTAGCGTTAAGATATTGTGCACGATGATGATAATAAGGGCTGATCCCCTAAAGACGAGAAGAAAGGTCCATAGTCTTATAGTATCGTTAAAGGTTTCAAGTATAACCCTTGTTAACCTAGGGACATAGTTCAAGGTCTTATGATCCTCGAAATTCTTTTGATTCTTGTTATTCATTCTTGATTCAAAAGTTGAGCTTTTATTCGGATGTCTTTGATTCACTTTCGCATGTTATTATACTGTTATTTCATTGTTATACTTGTAGGCAATAGTGCTCACTCTTGCTTTATAATAACATTGCGATTAAGAACAAAAGAACCCATTTAACCTTCCACTAGTAAAGGCAAGGGCAAAGTTAGCAAGTGTTGATGACTTGTTATTTTATTTGATGATGTATTTATGTTAGACTTAAGTTAATGATGTTGTTTAAGACTTATTATTTATATTTCCATACATGAGGATGTTTAAGGTTAGTTCAACTGGGATTATGTTTATGATTTAGATGTTGTAACCCTATAAGGGAAGATTTTTATTTCTATCTATTGCATGGTTTGCATTTATTATGGGTAGATAGATAGATGATATTTGTACAGTGAACACCAAATCCCGTGGAATCGAAGTACCCAGATTTGGGAGTGTCACAGGTTGGTATCAGAGCTGTAAGGTTATGAACCTTAGGTGGGGGGAACAACCTTAGGTAGTAGCCTTGTAGGAGATCGAGAACATAGTAGTGGTAAACTCTTATCGAGTTCTAAGAAATGAATTTCTAAATTCATTAAAGATAATAAAAGACTTTATGTGCTTATGTGTTAATCTATGTTTTCGCTAGCACGGATTAGTAACTAAAACTTAAAATTTTGTTGTCAGGATGTCGGATATTGGAGGAGCTAGTCGAAATGGGAGGAGGAACCCCGATTACCTATAGAGGAGGAGCCTCGAGACATTCATGTCATCGAGGAACAACTTGTCTGAGAGAGAGTCATCTCCGGTGATCACTTGTCGTTGGTCGAGGAGCATGGTAGGAGAGCCGATCCAGGAGGAGGATCCCGAGGAAGAGGAAGAAGAAGAGGAAGAAGAGGAGTTCCCACCGAACTCCATTAATGCAGAGATGTATGACGCACTCTATGATCGTAACGTAGAGTTGCAGGATACTGTTCGGGATTTGACTGAGTAGGCGGTTAGTCAGCAGATTACTATTGATCAAAAGGATAGAGAGATTGTGACTCTTCACACACGTTTAGGAAACGTGGAGTGGGATCTGGTTCACGAGAAGGTCGACCAGAGGATAAGTCCGCATGAAATAGAGAAGTTAAAGAAGGATCTGAAGGAGACCTTAGAGAGGCTTGCCATAGCAGAGGAGGGCTGGGTACGAGAGTCATGCCGTGCTGATCGTGCAGAAGATGATCGCTATGCGAAGAAGGCTAAACTTGAGGAGATATACTCTACACTACAAAATGCAATGAATGTGGTCCAAGATCGAGTTAGGAAGTATCCAATCCGGTTTGAGGATCTACCATCATATATGATAGATCGTGAGAACGATGTGCCGCATCATGGAGGAGGAGCGTAGCAAAGGCTATCAAATACCTTGATGAGCGATGATAGAATTTGTTTAATTATGTGAAAGAATTAATTAGTTTTTATATGTAAATTCGGCGTGTTTATGAACGAAAGAATATTTGAATGTTTTAAATCTCGTGGATTCTTTATTCGAGATAGTTGATGTAAATAGCAGTTATGCTATCGTTTAATGTTAAAACTTTGATTTGAATACAAATATATCAAGTTGTTTGAGATGATGTGTTAAGTGATATGTTAAATTGTTGAGTAATGCCTTAATTATTTAGAGAAATAAATAAAGTTCTAATAAAGCATTTATTTAATAGAAAAATGCCGCCAAGAAGACGACCAAATTGTCGACCAGCCCAGGAAGGGTCAACGAATAACAACAACAACACCACCAATGCTGACCCCGTTCAGCAGTTGGTGAATTTACTGGCTGGAGCAATTAACAATCAACCACAAGCCCCACCAAACACCACGTTCAAGGATTTCAAGGCGGTGGGACCGCCTGAGTTTAAAGGTTCTATGAACCCAATCGAAGCTCAAACATGGGTTATGGAGATGGAGAAGGTGTTTGACGTCGCCAGAGTAAGGGAAGACTAGAAGACCGCATATGCAACATTCATGCTGAAGTCTGAAGCCAGCTATTGGTGGCAGGCAAACAAAGTACGGGGAGGAGAAGATGTAATAACCTTGGGAGAGATTTAAGGAGATGTTTTTCGAGATGTATTTTCCGACTAGTTCGCAAAACCAAATGGAAGTTCGGTTTTGGAGTTGAAGCAGGGGAATATGTCCGTAGCAGTTATCTGGCGCAAGGTTCAACGAATTGGCTAGGTTAGCCACATATCAAGTGCATCTTGACAAGAGAAAGGCAAGACGTTTGACGGTGAACCGAAGCCTGGTTGTATAGCGACAAAGGTGTCAATGTTCCAATTGAACACTTTTCTTTGGAGTGTTAGAAAAGGCCATACTCATTTGAAGGTGGAAGCGATGCGGTATCTAAATATAATCGAGGATCGGAAGAAGAAAAAGAGTGAAAATGAAGGAATTAACAAGATCGGTGGAAGTAGTACGGGAGGTAATAATAATCGAAGAGAAAGTGGTCCGATAACTCGTCAACTTGGGAAGTCAACAAGGAGGGCAAAAGAAGAAGATTGAAGCGTGCTCAACCTGTGAAAAAACTCATCTGGGAGTTTGCATGAAGGGAAAACGAGTATGCTACAATTGTGGTCAGGAAGGCCACATAGCACCTAACTGTTCTAAACTAAAGAAGGGTGCCTGCTTCACTTATGGCTCAAAGGATCATCTTGCAAGGGATTGTCCTAAGAAGGGATCTGGAGGAACAAGATCAGGAGGGAATAGAGGAAACAACAGTGGAAGTACTCTGACTTTCACAGGACCAAGCTATCACAACCAACCGATCAATCGCCGTAACATTCAACATGACAATTCGGGATGCGATGTCAGATCTCGCGATGTGGTGTCGGTATCATTCCGATCAATAAAGTTAATGCTTATGTATTATTTGATTAAAAGTCTTTACTTGTTCATTTATATCCAATGACTTTGCTAAGAACTTAGAATTGCCTAAGGATGAGTTAGAATACCCCATGAACATAGAAATTGTGAATAGAGAAATTATTCTGTTAAAATGCGTGCACAAGAAGCGTAGAGTGGATATTAAGGGTAACATTATGAATGTAGATCTTATCCCTATTCGACTTGGAGAATTCGATATTATCTTGGGTATGGATGGTTATCCAATTATGGGGTGGTAATTGATTGCGGAAGAAGCGTATTAACCTTATGACTCAAATCAAAAGTTGTGTTTTATGGTAGTAAGTCGCCTAGACAAGCGAGTTGTCGACGATGATGCGAGCGGAAGTTGTTAAGACAAGGCCGTAGGATATCTAGCTTACATAGTCGATATTAAGTAAAGAAAATTCGAAAATAGAGGAGATACCGAGAGTGAGGATTTCGCAGACGTATTTTGGATGATTTGCGGGACTTCCACTAGATAGAAGCGGTTGAATTAAGTGATCGATTTGGCTCGAGAACGGTTCCAATATCAAAGGCACCATACCGAATGGCACCGGTAGAGATGAAAGAGCTGATGGTTCAACTACAAGAATTACTAGACAAGAAGTATATCCAACCAAGCGTATCACCGTGGGGAGTGCCGATTTTATTCGTAAAGAAGAAAGATGGGACAATGCGGCTCTGCATCAACTATAGAGAACTGAATAAGGTCACGATCAAGAATAGATATCCATTATCGCGAATCGACGACTTGTTCGATCAGTTAAAGGGAGCGAGATACTTTTCAAAGATAGATTTGAGGAGTGGTTATCATCAACTGAAGGTGAGACCAGAAGATGTACCGAAGACAGCATTCAGAACCCGATACGGTCACTACGAATTTTTGGTAGTGTCATTTGGTCTAACAAATGCTCCTGCGACATTTATGGGCTTAATGAATGGAGTGTTCAAGCCGTTTTTGGACAAATTCGTAGTGGTATTTATAGATGACATTTTGGTATATTCAAAAACCAAGGAAGAACATGAAGAACATTTGAGGGTGACATTAGAGGCGTTGAGAAGAGAGAAGTTATACGCTAAATTTTTGAAATGTGAATTCTGGATTGAAAGGGTACAATTTCTTGGACATGTGATCGATAGGGACGGAATTTCGGTGGATCCCTCCAAAGTCGAATCTGTGATTAACTGGGATCAGCCAAAGACACCGTCAGAAGTAAGAAGTTTTCTTGGATTAGCAGGTTATTACAGAAGATTCATTTAGGATTTTCCAAGATCGCAACCCCGCTTGTGAATCGACTAGAAAATCGATGAAATTTGTTTGACGAGGAGAAGTGTGAGGAAAGCTTTCAAGAATTAAAGAAGAGGTTAAGTTCAATTACATGTTATCTCTTCCGGATGACACAGAAATTTTGTGGTATATATAGTGATGCGACGCTTGAAAGGACTTGGCTATGTGCTCATGCAAAATGGCAGAGTCATTGCGTACGCGTCACGACAACTGAAAGATTATGAGAAGAGGTATCCGACCCATGACTTGGAGTTAGCTGCAGTAGTTTTCGCTTTGAAAATCTGGAGGCACTATCTCTATGGGGAGAAGTGTGAAATATATCTGAGACCACAAGAGTCTCAAATATATTTTTACACGAAAAGACTTGAATATCTTGAAAGAAGGTGGTTGGAGTTAATTAAGGACTACGATTGTGAGATTCTATACCATCCGGGTAAGGCAAATGTGGTGGCCAACGCCTTAAGTAGAAAGGGTCGGGAGAAACTGATGTTGTTAACCGTACAGGAGGAGTTAATTTCAGCAATGGAGAAGCTGGAATTGGAAGTGAAGTGTCCTATGGAGTTTGATGAGAAAATTTTCAGATGCAATCTGGTATAACCCTACTGGATAAAGTTTAGGAGGCTCAGCTTCAGGACGAAGAATGTAAAAATGTGACAAAGAAGATATCTGAAGGAACCGAACCAAGATTTAAGATGGATAAGGAAGGAATACTTGAGATTTGATAATAGAATTTGGGTACCGCTTGATTCGAGATTAAGGAAGATATTTTAAGCGAAGCTCATAGTTCACGATATTCGATTCACCTGGTAGTACCAAGATGTACCAAGATCTTGAGACAACATTTACGGTGGCGAATTTGAAGCGTGATGTTGCGAGAATGTGTTGCCAAGTGTCGACATGTCGAGAAAGTGAAAGTGGAACATCGAGAGGCCGAGTGGATTGCTACAACCGTTAGAGATCCCAGAGTGAAATGGGAACATATTACAATGGACTTCGTGGTTGGCCTTGGGTGACTCGAGAGAGGCTACGATGCAAGTATGGGTTATCGTTGATGATCGACGAAAATCGCACACTTCCTTCCGATCAAAATAAGATTCAACTTAGATCGGTTAAGCGAGGCTATACGTAAAAGAGATTGTTTGAGGCACGAGTTCCGGTATCAATTGTTTCGAGATAGGGATCCGCGCTCACATCAAATTTACGAAACGTCTTGAGAATGCATGGATGCGCAATTGCGAATGAGTCGACTTACCACCCTCAAATGACGGACGAGTGAGAAGAACGATTCGGACATTAGAAGATATGCTAAGAGCACATGTGTGATGGACTTTAAAGGAAATTGGGATGATCACCTACCATTAGTAGAGTTCGGTTACAACAACGAGTTACCACGCTAGTATTGGAATGCCACCCTATGAAGCGTTATACTGACGAAAGTGTGCGAACTCCACTATATTGGGATGAAGTTGGCGAAAAGCGATTACTAGGCCCTAATTGGTACAACAAACAAAGAGATATAGTCAAAGGTGATTCGAGCAAGATTGACAATGACTTTCAAGATGAGATGAAAGAAATACGCCGATCCACACCGTAAGAATGTTGAGTTCGAACCAGGTAGTTATGTGTTCTTAAAGGTCTCTCCTTGGAAAGGAAAGATCAGATTCAAAAAGAATGGAAAATTGAGCCCAAGATTCATCGAACCCTTTGAAGTTCTGAGAAGGGTCAGAGAAGTTGCTTATGAGGTAGCCTTACCTCCATCTCTAGAGAATGTCCACAATATTTTCCATGTTTCAGTCTTACGACCCTACAAATCCGATTACAAGCATGTGATTGAATATGAACCCCTACATTTCGACAAAGACTTGTCTTACGAAGAAATTCCTGTTCAAATTATCGTAATCAAAAGAACAAGTTACGAGAAATAAAGTAATACCTTACATTAAGGTAATTTGGAGGAACCACAACGTTTGAAGAAGCTACGTGGGAACTCAAGAGAATATGATGAAGAATTATTCTCATTTATTTACTTAGATTATTATATGCGATTACGGGGACAGAATCTTTTGTAAGGGGGGGAATGTAACAGGACAAATTTTTTGAGTTGTGATTCGGGGCGTAAATCCTTTTAAGGGGGGGAAGATGTGAATGAACGAGATTTTTATAAATTAATTTTAATATTTATTGAATTAAATAAATATTTTCGATGATTTAATTATTGGATTAAATAATTATTTGATGCAATTATGGTAGATTAATTTAATTATGTGTTACATTTATTAAATTAATGTAGAGAATAATTATTATTCAAATATGTAATTATGTGAGCTTATCGAATTAAATGAAATATTTAATTAAACATGATGTTATTTAATTAATTTAATTATTAATTAGAGAGTTAATAATTTGACATTATTTATTAATGAGAAAATTAATAATGTGACTATGTGAAATTATGAGAAATTATTATATTTTATTTAAAATAAATTAAATAAGATATTGATTTATTTTATGAAGGAGTGTGACATTAATAAAACTATATGATAAAGATTTATTAAATTAAATATTTTTTTAAATCTATTTTGCTAGCCAAACAAGGCCCTATGTGGAGTTGGAACAGTTACCCATTATTGGATTAACTGACCACTCAGTGCGTCAGTTCTCTTATTATATCATATGTCTTCTTTTCTTTCTTCATTTTTCCTAAGTCTAGAAAAGTAGAAACAGAGAGAGTTTCAGAGAGAGATTGAGAAGTGTTGAGAAAGAATTTTGATTGAAGAAGAGTTGAGAAGAAATTATTCCCTACTAATCTATACTTATTCTCAGGTAATCTCCTCTTCCCAAATTCTAAATTTCACGTCATTAGTTTTTATAAAAATGGCTTTCATACATTTTGTAAAATCTCTGTAATTGAGAAAGGGTTTGATTATGAGTTTATATATGGGTTAAGATGTGAGACCCCGGATTTTATCAATAAAGATTTAAATTTTGTCGAAATAATTTTTAATATTATGTTGTGAATTTGAGATAATATTATAGTTGTGGGTAGTATTTATAAATTTTGCAAAGTATGCAAGTGGTTATATTATATTCGATTGGTCGGGGAATATTCGGTTTAGCGGGGAATATTTGTACAACTACTCAATCATTGGTGGACCCTAGCGTAATTATTGTCGGATTGAAAAACGACAAAAATATTTTATTGAAATAACGGCGGAAGTTTTACATTGATCTTGTTGAACTACTCGGTAGTAAAAAGTACGATGTACGTGTGGTTGCATAGTAGCACTTGCGGTATTGATTATTGATGCTTATGTGAGAAGTCACTCGGTTTGATTCCATTATTGTCGATTAATAATATGAATTATTATAGCGATAATGACGTTTTGTTTTATTCAGTATTATTAACGTAATAAAATGTAAACATCTTTTTATATAAAATAGAATACTTTATTAAAGTTATTCTATAAATAGAATATATTATATTTTATTATGCATAGTGTTGCATAGTATTTTGCATAGTGTTGCATAGTGTTTGCATAGTAAAATGTTTTTATATAAATAGAATATATGATATTTTATTTAAAAGATTTTGCTTTAAATATGGACCGTCAGATTAAAGTAAATCAATCTGGACCATTCATGGATTAATTACTATGCATTCTATTTTCCTATAAATAGAAGCTCATTCCTTCATTATTTTCTTACGAATTCACTGAAACTCTAGAGAGAGAAATTATAGAGAGAAGCTATAGAGAGAAAATCTATAGAGAGAAAGAAGAAGAGTATTCTGGTACTTCACTACTTTGATATCCAGTGTCTTTTACGGTAAGGGATATTATTTGTTGTACCGTAAAGGGTGTTATTCTTTCTTATTCATGAAGAGAACTTACATTATTCCATTCATTATTATTACATTGGAATAACTTTGTAAAAGTGGCATACCCTATACATAACTTTGTATCGCCAGATACCCTATACTTGGTGAAATCCTTATATTATTCCATTCTTATTTATTACATTGGAATAACTCAGATCTGCTTAATCCCCTATACTTGGTGATTTTCTTACATTATTCAATTCTTTATTATTACATTTGGAATATCCTGCATGCGTGTGTTTTTTACCGGACACAGTTCCATTGTTTATTATTCCGTATTTATTATTACATTGGAATATCCTCATGCGTGTGTTTTATCTGGGACTGGTTCCATTGTTTATTATTCAAAGATTTATTATTCATTTGGATCATCCCGCTTGCATGTGAATGTTCATTTCACGACTGGTTCCGTTATTATTATTACATTGGAATAACTTTTATCTATCTGGCATCTGCATGCATGGTGATTTCTTTTGTTATTCCATTCTTTATTATACCCAATTGGTTAAAACTTGACTTCTATACTCCATGAAATTAGTAGAATATCTTTGATATTTGCGTTTCATCCAAATATCTTTTCATGGAAATATTCTTACGATCATTCTTGAATTTTACTCTACAAAAGCGATCATGTTGACAATTTGGGCGTTAATAATTCTGGATAAAATAATTCTTGAACTTGTTTTATTGAATTCTTATATCATTGTCATCATCCTCATGTTTATATTATGTTGAAAATTATCTTTGGCTTACGTGCATAGATGAACTTAGTATGATTATGACCAGGGTTCATTCGGTATAATCATGGCTTGATATAAATGATGTGACAAAAGTCCTCGGTGGCACATGTAATGCGATGATGGATAGTTTTTGGTATGATTATGACCAGGGGTGATTCGGTATAGTCATGACCATTGATAATTTGATGAAAATCCTTGACCGTGGTACATGGATGATTAGATATTGTGGTTTATTCATTAAACTAAGTCTTAGTGATAAAAATTGATGAAAACCTTTTAAAACCTAAAAGATAGTAGACTTTATTTTCTACTTGACTCTTTTAATGGATTGCATATTCCGCTGCAGTTAAACTGGTTGTCTATTGTATTTTATCAGTTTAACATTGTTGAAGACTATTGATAATTTATTCTGCATTATCATAGTTATAATATTTCTTACTGGGCTAGTTGAGCTCACCCTTTCTTTCACTGTTCTCTTCAGGAAATGAGAATATAGCTGGGACGAGTCGGGAAAACGAGTGATGGTCCTGAAGATAGCATTAGTAGTCCTCACTATTCTGTTAAATAGTGTGACAATAAATGCAATGAGGACTCCTTGAGTATGGATATTGTCTATATGACAATATTCCTATTAGAACTCTAAGTTTATGTATTGTCGTATGTTACACGACAGATGTATAATTAAGTTTGTATTTGAATTTATGTACCATGTAAGTGGCGACCCAAGATGGGTGACGTGTACCTAATTTTGGGGGCGTCACAGTTGGTATCAGAGCTTAGGGATATGATCCCTGGCTAAGACGTGAGACTAGAACTAGGAGGGGAGAGATAGGGAATTCCTTCTCTAGTATGACCTACCTAAGTTTATTTGGTATTTAATTGGTCGGTCAGAGTATAAAGATAATATGTGATATGTTAATTAACCCTTGTTTTGTGACAGTGTTTGAGAATGGCATCTGAAAATGCTGAGATAAGCAATGAAACACATGAGAGTGTTGATTCAGCTCAAACAAAAGGTAACAACCAACAACACGATAATAATCATACTGGTGGCAACGGCTATCAGAATAATGATAACCATCGTGGGGAAATTATCATGCCAAGAATGGTAACCACTTCGGTGGTAATCATGGCAAAGATAATAGAAGTGGAAATTGCAAGAAGAGAAGGTCATTTAGCCCAATTTTGTTGTGCACCAAAAGTCAAGTCTAGGGGGACGGTGGCACCAAAGGTGGATATGGACAAAACAAAGTCGTTGGTTTTAGGAAGTGCATTTTTCATGACTTCTCAAAAAGCGAGTAAACCGAACGAAGTTAGCACGGGTTAGTTAATTATAAATTGCAAAGTCTATACCTTATAAGATACCGGTTCTACCCATTATTTTATTTCTCTTGCTTTGCGTTCAACGTTTAAATTTGACTCAGGAGAAGTTAGACTTTGACTTATTGGTTGAAACTTCGTTAGTAGGAGCCTTCGTTCTGCTTACTATTTTTAAATCTTGTTTGATTCAAATAAACACTTTCACGTTACTGTCGATCTTATCTTTTGAAAATACTTGCCTTTGATGTGATTTTAGGAATCAATTGGTTAACTACTCATCATGCTTTTACGTAAGGTTGTTAGCTTTTATATTCATAACCAACTTTGTTATGCGAATTCAAGTAACCAAACTACTAAAGTCAATTATTGTCATATCAAGCCATAAGTAAAGAGCCCCGATCCTTTCGTTGTTGACTTTCATTTGTGGAATGCACCGAAGCCAGACTTTCTGTAGGCGATGTCGTGAATGACGATGACAAGTTGATAGGTATCATTGTGAGGTGCTATCTAGGTTAAAGGATAGAAGTCACAGTTGGTATCAATGTAACGTACTATCCAAGTCTTGGATAAGAGTAGCAGTTTTGAATGATATTTCTATCATTAATAAATTTCTTGACGTATTCTTGAAGATTTCCTAGCCTACTTACAACGTGAAATCGAATTTTGTATTGACCCCAGTACAAAACCCATTTCTTAAACCCTCAAATATTTCTTCAACTAAAATGAACAGTTTACGTGGTTTATGATGAAAGTCATAATAAAAGCATTGGACTAATGAAAATCATGGGTATTCATGGTATTAGTAACTGTTATGATGAGTTATGTTGGTTAGTATGTGAAAACATGAAAGTTTCTTAGAAATCACAATGAGTTGAAAATCAGATTTTGGTGAAAAACGTAACATGAAATTCAATTGACCAAATCTCTTATTATATTTTGAATTTTTGAGTGTGGTCAAGTCCTAGAGTTAGATCTATGAGTTACCTAACTAATCCAAGTGGAATTACTGGAAAAGGTGTTGTAGATTTTTGTGTGGACTGATTTTAGCAAAGGAGTGCAAAGCTGCAAAAACCGAAAAAGCTGCTGCCATGATTTTAGAGGGGCTGTTTCGGCCACTTAAATTATGAGAAAAATTCTGGCCTTTTGGGACATGAAGGTATATGGTATAAAGTACCTCCTGTCCAAAAATGAGCTCATTCGACTTAAAATGAGCAAGTTATGACTATTTCAATATTTAGGTTTTTCCGATGAAAAAACGCTATAACCGGAGTTCTATAACTCATGACCATGAAATTTAAATGGAAGCTCACATTAACATGTGTAAGGTCCTGCCAAGGTTTGGGAATTTTGGAGTTAAACTTGAGGTAGCTAATTTCTTAAGGAATTAATTAGAAATTGATTTTTGAAAAATAGTAAATGAATTTTAAAATTTCGAGAAAATTTAATTTCATTATGGGACTATATTATGCTAAATCCCAGAAAAGAAATATTTTTGGGACTGATTTAGTATTTTTCATGAAAATAGTTTAATTACTGAACATATGAGTTAAATATGTTATGTGAAGTAACAAAGTTGAAAATAGGATTTTATGGCTAGAGAATCCTATATAGAGTATATGCATATTTTTTTTGAGGGATTTGATAATTGGTGATGATATCTTATGAGTATGGCATTTTTGAATGATTAAATGCATTATATGGTAAAGCGTAAACAATTGAGATAAATTGTTTATAAATTTAAGAAGTGATTAAAATATTGTTATAATATTAATGATATTAGATTATGAGATTATTAAGTGATTGATAACATGGGGATATTCTTGAATCCTCGGATAAATTATATTATAAATGTTTAATATTTATCCTTTATCTCAATTGATTGATTCTTTATATCATTATCCTCATGTTTATATTATGTTGAAAGTCATCATGGCTTCAGTGCATAGATGGACTTGGTATGATTATGATCAGGGATTGTTCGGTATAATCATAACCGTAATTGAAAACACGATTATCTTTGGCCGTAGTGCATGGATAATTTGTGGTCGTGATACTAATGAATACACGATTATCTTTGGCTGTAGTGCATGGATAATTTGTGGTCGTGATACTAATGAATACACGATTATCTTTGCCAGTAGTGCATGGATAATTTTTTGGTCGTGATACTAATGAATACACGATTATCTTTGGTAGTAATGCATGGATAATTAGTGGTGCGTGATACTAATGAATATCCTTGGCCGTAGTGCGGGGATGATTCGATGATATGGATTAATTATTGAAAGTCTCGAAGAATGAAATATTAATTCATGGATGTGGTAAAAGTCATCTTTGGTCGTAGTGCATTGATAGACTTGGTATGATTATGACCACGGATTATTCGGTATAATCATGACCGTAATTGAAAACACGAATATCCTTGGCCAGTAGTGCATGGATAATTCGTGGTTGTGATACTATTAAGCTGCGTCTCAGCATTATTAGTTTTACAGTTGTATATCTTTGGCATGTAGTGCAAAGATGAATTGTTAATGAATATCTTTGGCCGGATTGCAAAGATGAATTTAATGTTTTCAACGATAAGGGTATTCAAGGTATCCTCACCTCTTTATCATACCGTGCACGCATACCCTAATTTCGAGGCAAAATTCCATAAGGAGGAGATCATTGTGAGACCCAGTTTTATCAATAAAGATTTAAATTTTGTCGAAATAATTTTTAATATTATGGTGTGAATTTGAGATAATATTATAGTTGTGGGTAGTATTTATAAATTTTGCAAAGTATGCAAGTGGTTATATTATATTCGATTGGTGGGGAATATTCGGTTTAGCGGGGAATATTCGTACAACTACTCAATCATTGGTGGACCCTACAAATTATTATCGGATTGATTGAAAAACGACAAAAATATTTTATTGAAATAACGGCGGAAGTTTTACCGTTGATCTTGTTGAACTACTTTCATAGTAAAAGTGCGATGTATACGTGTGGTTGCATAGTAGCACACGGTATTGATTATTGATGCTTATGTGAGAAGTCACTCGGTTTGATTCCATTATTGTCGATTAATAATATGAATTATTATAGCGATAATGACGTTTTGTTTTATTCAGTATTATTAACGTAATAAAATGCGAAACATCTTTATATAAAAATGAATACTTTATTAAAGTTATTACTATAAATAGAATATATTATATTTTATTATGCATAGTGTTGCATAGTGTTTTGCATAGTGTTGCATAGTGTTTGCATAGTAAAATGTTTTTATATAAATAGAATATATGATATTTTATTTAAAAGATTTTGCTTTAAATATGGACCGTCGATTAAAGTAAATCAATCTGGACCGCTCATGGATTAATTACTATGCATTCTATTTTCCTATAAATAGAAGCTCATTCCTTCATTATTTTCTTACGAATTCACTTTGAAACTCTAGAGAGAAATTATAGAGAGAAGCTATAGAGAGAAAAATCTATAGAGAGAAAGAAGAAGAGTATTCGGTACTTCACTACTTTGATATCCAAAGTCTTTTACTGGTAAGGGATATTATTTGTTGTATCCGTAAGTAAGGGGTTATTCTTTCTTATTCATGAAGAGAACTTCTGTTATTCCATTCATTATTATTCTGTTGGAATAACCTGTAAAAGTGGCATACCCTATACATAACCTATATACGCGGCATACCCTATACTTGGTGAAATCCTTATATTATTCCATTCTTATTTATTCTGTTGGAATAACCTGTATACGCGGAATCCCCTATACTTGGTGATTTTCTTCTGTTATTCAATTCTTTATTATTCTGTTGGAATATCACATGCGTGTGTTTTACACCTTACTGGTTCCATTGTTTATTATTCCGCATTTATTATTACATTGGAATATCCTCGTGCGTGTGTTTTACACCTTTGACCGGTTCCATTGTTTATTATTCAAATTTATTATTCTCATTTGGATCATCCATGCCGTGAATTTCACGACACGGTTCCGTTATTATTATTACATTGGAATAACTTTTTCTATCATCAATATCACCGCATGCATGGTGATTTCTTTTGTTATTCCATTCTTTATTATACCCAAATAAGTTAAAACTTGATTTCTATACTCCATGAAATTAGTAGAATATCTTTGATATTTGCGTTTCATCCAAATCTTTTTTCATGGAAATATTCTTCCGATCATTCTTGAATTTTACTCTACAAAACAAAGATCATGTTGACAATTTGGACGTTAATAATTCTGGATAAAATAATTCTTGAACTTGTTTTATTGAATTCTTATATCATTGTCATCATCCTCATGTTTATATTATGTTGAAAGTTATCTTTGGCTTACGTGCATAGATGAACTTAGTATGATTATGACCAGGGTTCATTCGGTATAATCATGGCTTGATATAAATGATGTGACAAAAGTCCTCAGTGGCCTGTAATGCAGTGATGGATAGTTTTGGTATGATTATGACCAGGGGTGATTCGGTATAGTCATGACCATTGATAATTTGATGAAAATCCTTGACCGTGGTACATGTATGATTAGATATTGTGGTTTATTCATTAAACTGAGTCTTAGTGATAAAATTTGATGAAAACCTTTTAAAACCTAAAAGATAGTAGACTTTATTTTCTACTTGACTCTTTTAATGGATTGCATATTTTGCTGCAGTTAAACTGGTTGTCTATTGTATTTTATCAGTTTAACATTGTTGAAGACTATTGATAATTTATTCTGCATTATCATAGTTATAATATTTCTTACTGGGCTAGTTGAGCTCACCCTTTCTTTCACTGTTCTCTTCAGGAAATGAGAATATAGGCTTTGGGACGAGTCGGAAAAACGAGTGATGGTCCGAAAGATAGCATTAGTAGTCCTCACTATTCTGTTAAATAGTGTGACAATAAATGCAATGAGGACTCCTTGAGTATGGATATTGTCTATATGACAATATTCCTATTAGAACTCTAAGTTTATGTATTGTCGTATGTTACACGACAGATGTATAATTAAGTTTGTATTTGAATTTATGTACCATGTAAGTGGCGACCCAAGATGGGTGACGTGTACCTAATTTTGGGGGCGTCAAATAAGATGTATCAAATCGTATTTGATTATATATATATATTATGTGAATTATCATGTCATCAGTTTCATAATACTATGAATTGCTATTTCAAAAATTTACAGAGTATGGGTTTTGGCCTTATGGCCTTATACGTGATATTTTATGTAATGATCGTATGTTATCCCTAAATTTTACACTCGTATATTATTATGCATGTTGATACGAAGAGACCAAAGTTTAAATAAACGGATTCGGTGTTATAACGAATCTGTAGTGACAATTTTCATGTTTTATTTTCAAAACCTTCAAGAACATCAAGAACATCAAGAACAGTGAAAGTAAATGTGTTGATTTTGCAAATTATGTGTTGTAACTTGTTAAAAATCATGCTAGATGGGTTAAGTAATGATTATATATGTATTACAATGATTTGGGTAAGTCTAAATTCGTGTAAAAATAACTAATTGGAAGTTATGGCCATATTCATGTATAATTTTACGTGTGATTGATTTTTGGCCTAATTTGGCCTTGTATATTCATGAATCGCAGAATCAGAGAAAATGAGCACAGGTAACCCCACTTCTACCGGCATTACCAAACTAAATTACCACTTACCTTGATCAAAAAAAATTAAAAAATAAATAAATAAATAAATAAATAATAAAAAAAATATTTGATGAAAATTATTATTAAAATATTTATAAAATATTTGGTCACCTAATTGCGTGCCAGTAAGAAGAAATTCTTATTGGAAAGCCCCCTCTTTCCTAGAACTACACGGTTGCCCGATCTTGTGATTCTGTAATATTATTTGTGAATAATTAATTATTGATTTATATGATGAGGAAAATATTAATTTTATGTGGATATAGATGGAGAAAATTTTTAAAGTGACAATTGTTGAAAATTGAAATTTTATCTTTTACTGATGAAATAATTCATTTAAATATATTATTATATTTTAATAATATAATAATGGTGATATTTTTACAATGAATGTGGGATATAAGAGTATACGAGGAAAAAGAGTATTTTTGTTGCAATAAATATTAAAAATGATTTTGTGTGTCAAGAGACCCATTTTTTGATTGAAATTTGATTATAGCATGTAAAATCGTCCGTTTGTGGATTTCGGTCAATTTCTGTTTGGAATTTAGAAAAACTTTCTTCTGTAAAGTTGTAGAGAATTGAATTTCCTATAATAAGTTGCAAGATTCGAATTTTTTGATAAAAGGGCTATTTATTATGAATTATTGAAGTTCCGAAGCTCCGAAATAATTGATTTTTGGAAGTTTTAATTATTTTAAATAAGAAAAACGTTTTTATTACTTTTTGGGAGGTGGGCTACATGTGTGGCTGATCTTGTATTAAGAAACATGTGCGTAGGAAGTTTTAGAAAATAATAATAAATATTTTAATAAATTTTCTACTTTGGTGTTCTAAGCATTTTCCTATAAATAGGGTGCTTAGGTTAGAATTGAAAATCACACCAGAAACTGAAGTTTTCTCTCTCTATATTTATCGAGCGTATTCTTGTGAGTATTTTGAGTATACTTTGAGTATTGCTATACTGATGCAAGTTCAAGTCATAGCCTATATCCTGTTTTTTTTATTTAGAAGTCTTGATCTTTCGAGGTAAGGGATGTTATTTTATTCGAAAATAATATTATTTCTTCAATATCATTATGCCGAAATATTGGTTAGAAATTTTTATCAAATTTGGAACTTTTTCATGTCGAGGTTACTATTCACGAGTTACTATTCACGAGTTACTATTCACGAGTTACTATTCACGAGTACTATTCACGAAGCGTGAAGATGTTTTTTTGTGAAATTTCTATCTTTTGGTGTCGAGTTACTATTCACGATATCGACACTTATTCACGATATCTACACTATTCACGAATACGGCACTATTCATCAAAAATGAAATTTTTCTTTTTGTCCAAAATATCTACTATGGATACTAGCTTTGATTGTATCCATGTTTTGATCATTCTTGAATTTTACTCCACTCGATTACTTATGAAGTATTTTTGAACTTGGATTGTTTAAAATACGAATCCATAATATTTGTTCTTTTGTTTCAATCGATTCGCTTCCTTTAAAATATTTTCATCATCCTCGGTCCTAAATGATGATATTACTGAATATCTTTGGCCTGTAGTGCAAAGATGAATGATTTCTTGATGAATATCTTTGGCCTGTAGTGCAAAGATGAACAGGTGTTGAGATGAACATGACCAACTGATTAATATCTTTGGCCCGTAGTGCAAAGATGAACAGGTGTTTAGATGAACATGACAAACTGATAAATATCTTTGGCCTGTAGTGCAAAGATGAATATTTGATTCCAGATATATATTGATTGATTTTACAGGGATAAAATATTTACGATGAACTTTTAAATTCATATATAGAAGATAGTAGTTTGCATTCTCTACTTAACTCTTCTAATGAATTGTTGTTTCCGCTGCAATTGTTGATTTAAAACTGGTTGTGTATTGTATTCTATTAGATTTTTCCCGGTTGGAGACTAACAATAATTTGTTGTATATTATCTTAGTCATAATATTCTTTACTGGGCTAGTTGAGCTCACCCTTTTCCTTTTTGTTCCATTTTTCTTCTCAGGAAGGGAGAATATAGCGAGTACGAGTCGGAGTATGGAATGAAGGTTCTAGAGAGAGTTGTTTAGAAGTCCTCACCATTATTATAAAATAATGTATAAATAATTGTGATGAGGATTTATTTGGGTATGTATATTGTCTAGAAGACAATAATTGTATTTAAACTCACAGTATATATGTTGTCGTATTTTGCACGACAAATGTATTAATAAAGTTGTAGTTATTTACATACCATGTATTTGGCACTCGAGAATGGGTTGGATGGAATGGACCTATTTTGGGGAGTCACGGTTGGTATCGAGCTTAGGATATGATCTCTGGCGGAGATCGGGGAATAGAACTAGGAGGGGAGAGAGCGAGTAAATCCTTCGCTAGTGTGTCCTACCTAAGCTTATTTGTTAGTTGGTCAAGATATAGAGATATTATGTGATATATTGATTTCCTTAATTAACCCTTGTTTTATGATAGTATTTGAGAATGTCGAATGAGAATATTAACGATGGAGGAGTAAATGAGACCGTGGAGATGCCTCAGACTTACCAACGAGGAGAACGTGCAACAGTGACAATGTACCTCCCGTGAACAACAACACCACCGAATGATGATGAACGAGGGGATGTTTAGAAGCTTTTTGCGATTCATGCAAAATCGATTTAGGAGACTCGTGTTCAAAATACGAGGAGAAATGATAGCAATTCACGGGTTGTCACAAATTCAGCGATTCAAAGTTGGGACCACCGAATTTAAGGGAAAGCGATCCGATCATGGCGAAAACATGGATCAAGCAAATTACCAAGATATTCGATGTCTTGGGATGCACGGAGAAACGAAGGTTCCATTCGCCACCTTTATGTTCCGTGGTGAGGATTCATCGTGGGGAATCAGGAAGCGTACCCATCCAATGCACTCTCGGCATGTCATGGGAGACGTTTGAAGCAGTTCAATGACAAGTACTTCCACGAAAGTATTCGTCATATGAAGGAAGTGGAGTTTATTAGATCGGAGCGAGAATAACATGGCGGTGTCCCAAAGACGAGGCGAAGTTCATGGAGTTATCGAGTTTGCACCTCATTTGGTGGAGAATGAGGAACGATGACGCGGATGTTTCGAGAGGTTTGAAACCCAAGATACGTCGATATCTCATTTCTCATAAATTTTCTCTCTATCTAGATGTTGTCAGCGTGGCTCGGTTGTTAGAGCGAGATAACGAATACGTTCAACCGATGGACCATAACCGTAATCATACCAAGATAGCGGTCATCGAATAACGATAACCAAATGGAGAAAGAAGAATACGATTAAAGGCGGTAACCACTCTGGTGGTAATCGTGGCCATGAAAATAGAAGAAGCGAGTCGGGAGGAGATTTTAAAAAGAGGAGATTCAATAACGACCATTTGAAGATGTCGTACCCAGATGCAACTAGTTCCAAAGGAGGAGAAAGACCACCGGTCAGTATGTTACAAATCGGAAAGAGGGACATATCATTGGCGCCTAACAGTTTAAGGTATGCTATAATTGTGGAAAAGAAGGACATATCGCCGAGATTATGCGATATCGAAACCCGATCCAAATGGGAATGGTGACTCAAAAGGATGTCCTAGAAAAGTCAAAGTCAACGATTCCTGGAAGAGCGTTTGTCGTGACCGATCAAAATGCGAGGAACCCGAACGAAGTTAGCACGGGTTAGTTAATTATAAATTCTTGCAAAGTTTATACCTTACTAGATACCGGTTCTACCCATTCTTTTATCTCTCTTACTTGCGCTCAACGTTTGAACTTGACTATGGAGAAATTAGACTTTGACCTATTTATGGAGACTCCGTTAGGAGAAACTTTCATTACATCCGTTGTTTAGAAATCTTGTTTGATCCAAGTTGGCACCATCACATTACCTGTTGACCTTATTTATTTAAAGATACTTGCTTTTGATGTGATTTTAGGGATTGATTGGTTAACTACTCATCATGCCAAATTGATTGCTTTTGTAAGGTTGTTAGTTTTCATATTCCTAAGCAACTCATTATTCAATTCAAGCAATCAAACCATTGTAGTCAAACATTTTCATATCAAGCCATGAAGTCATTCGTTTATTATGGATGTCAAGTTTTCTTAGTCCATGTTATGGATTTGAATAAAGACACGTCAGATTTGAATAATATTCTTGTTGTTATTGTTTTTTCCTCTGACGTATTTCCTGAAGAATTTCTTGGTTTACTCCCAAAGCGATATTAAATTTTGTATCGAATTTGAACCCTAGGTACAAAACTCATTTCTAAAATCTCATATCGAATGGCTCTATTGAACTTCGAGAGTTAAAATTCAACTATAAATTTGGTACTGAGCCTTTATCCGGTGACTTCCTTTATGGAATGCACCAAGTCGATTCTCTCCGTAGGGGACACCATATTCGTGCGATAGTAAACTGATAGGTGTCATTGTAACGTGCTATCCAAGGTTGGGATATGAGTCACAGTTGAGAACAACCTAAGTCGGTAATTGAAATACGTAACTTTCTAGGCTTAGTTGGTTATTATCGGAGATTCGTTGAAGGATATTCTCGAATCGCTATTCCATTAACGCAGCTGACTCGTAGAGATACAAAATTCGAATGGAGCAAGGAATGTGGGAAGAGCTTCGAAGAACTCAAGAGGAGACTCATTTTAGCACATGTTTTGACCATGCCATCCTGGAAAAGCGAACGTGGTAGCTGACGTGTTGAGTAGAAGATCGTATACAAGTACAAGTACGATATTGTCAAAGACTAATTTCGTATAATTTACAAATAATAGAGATGGAGATGAAAACTCTAGGTACCCACGTGATGATATACGAGTATAATCGACTTTAATCGATAAAGTTAAAGCTGTTCAAGCTACACACCGGAGCTGATGAATTTGAAGAAGGAGGTGCAAGAAGTTGTTATTTCAAAAGCGAGAATAGGTGAGGTGAGGAAAGCTCAAACCTTCGATTTATTAATCCATTTGAAATTCTCGATCGAATAGGAACTGTGGCCTATAGACTCGTTTTACCGCCAAGTATGACGCGGCGTGTTCATAACGCGCCACGTGTCGATGTTACGTAAATATGTGGACGAATTCAACCACGTCATTGAGTTAGAAACCGGACGAGATAGCCGAAGACTTAACGTACGAGGAGGTACCTGTCACGATCTTGGATTGGAAAGAACATGTCCTATGTACCGAGGTTATATCACAAGTTAAGGTTTTGTGGAGAAACCATGCTATTGAGGAAATGACCTAGGAGTTAGAAAATGAAATGAAAGCGAGGTATTCTCATATTTTTGAAACACCAGGTACGTACGTCAATTTCGAGGACGAAATTTCATAAGGAGGGGAGGTTGTAAGACCCCAAATTATTAATAAATGAAATTTATTTTCCTCTATTTATTATTTTGAAATAGTAAGGGTTGATTTGATTAATGTGGATAGTTATGGGAAAATACGCAAATATTTTGAATAAGCAAGTGGTTATAAAATATTCATTATTGTCGGGGAATATTCGTTTGGTCGTGGAATATTAAATCGCTTGTCGAATATTATTAAATGCTGACGGTAGCCTTTTGTGGGGCCCCATAACGGAAAGCGATTGGATGAAGAAAATGACAAATATAAGTTGTTTATAAATAACGGCGTAAATGTTACCGATAATCTTTGTTGGAATACCCTGGTTAAAACACACTAATAATCTGCGTTGTTGAACGAAGAAGCACCGGTATTGCACCAATTATTGATTCTTACGTAAGAAGGCACTACTCAATAATTGTTATAGTAATTATTTATTCAAAGATTTTATTTTATTGATTCAATAATTGTTGCGTTGATATTTTATATTCTTGTTGTTTCAATAATTGTCATTACACGTATTTTTTTATTATCGAAGCAATAATTCATATTATCTGAATAATATTATTAGATAACATTATTGGCAATGTCTAGAAAGTTACATCTAAGGAGAGGTTTGGTCACCTAATTGCGCCGCCAAGATGAAGAAAATTCTTATTGAAAGCCCCTCTTTCACTGAGGAACTACCGGTTGCGATCTTGTGATTCTGTAATATTATTTGTGAATAATTAATTATTGATTTATATGATGAGGAAAATATTGATTTTATGTGGATATAGATGGAGAAAATTTTTAAAGTGACAATTGTTGAAAATTGAAATTTTATCTTTTTCTGATGAAATAATTCATTTAAATATATTATTATATTTTAATAATATAATAATGGTGATATTTTTACAATGAATGTGGGATATAAGAGTATACGAGGAAAAAGAGTATTTTTGTTGCAATAAATATTAAAAACAGATTTTGTGTGTCAGTAGACCCATTTTTTGACTGAAATTTGATTATAGCATGTAAAATCGTCCGTTTGTGGATTTCGGTCAATTTCTGTTTGGAATTTGGAAAAACTTTCTTCTGTAAAGTTGTAGAGAATTGAATTTCTTATAAGAAGTTGTAAGATTCGAATTTTTTGATAAAAGGGCTATTTATTATGAATTATTGAAGTTCCGAAGCTCCGAAATAATTGATTTTTGGAAGTTTTAATTATTTTAAATAAGAAAAACGTTTTTATTACTTTTTGGGAGGTGGGCTACATGTGTGGCTGATCTTGGATTAAGAAACATGTGCGTAGGAAGTTTTAGAAACTAATAATAAATATTTTAATAAATTTTCTACTTTGGTGTTCTAAGCATTTTCCTATAAATAGGGTGCTTAGGTTAGAATTGAAAATCACACCAGAAACTGAAGTTTTCTCTCTCTATATTATCGAGCATATTCTTGTGAGTATTTTGAGTATACTTTGAGTATTGCTATACTTGATTGCAAGTTCAAGTCATAGCCTATATCCTGTTTTTTATTAGAAGTCTTGATCTTTCGAGGTAAGGGATGTTATTTTATTCAAAAATAATATTATTTCTTCAATATCATTATGCCGAAATATTGGTTAGAAATTTTTATCAAATTTGGAACTTTTTCATGTCGAGGTTACTATTCACGAGTTACTATTCACGAGTTACTATTCATGAGTTACTATTCACGAGTTACTATTCACGAGTACTATTCACGAAGCGTGAAGATGTTTTTTTGTGAAATTTCTATCTTTTGGTGTCGGAGTTACTATTCATGTATACGACACTATTCACGATATCTGACACTATTCACGAATACTAAGACTATTCATCTAAAAATGAAATTTTTTCTTTTTGTCCAAAATATCTACTATGGATACTAGTTTTGATTGTATCCATATTTTGATCATTCTTGAATTTTACTCCACTCTGATTACTTATGAAGTATTTTTGAACTTGGATTGTTTAAAATACGAATCCTTAATATTTGTTCTTTTGTTTCCTTTGGATTCGCTTCCTTTAAAATATTTTTCATCATCCTCAGGTCCTAAATGATGATATTATCAATATCTTTGGCCCAGAGTGCAAAAGATGAATGATTTCTTGATGAATATCTTTGGCCCGTAGTGCAAAGATGAACAGGTGTTGAGATGAACATGACCAACTGATTAATATCTTTGGCCCGTAGTGCAAAGATGAACAGGTGTTTAGATGAACATGACCAACTGATAAATATCTTTGGCCTGTAGTGCAAAGATGAATATTTGATTCCAGATATATATTGATTGATTTTACAGGGATAAAATATCTACGATGAACTTTTAAATTCATATATAGAAGATAGTAGTTTGCATTTTCTACTTAACTCTTCTAATGAATTGTTGTTTCCGCTGCAGTTGTTGATTTAAAACTGGTTGTCTATTGTATTCTATTAGATTTTTCCCGGTTGGAGACTAACGATAATTTGTTGTATATTATCTTAGTCATAATATTCTTTATTGGGCTAGTTGAGCTCACCCTTTTCCTTTTTGTTCCATTTTTTCTCGTGAAGGGAGAATATAAGCGAAATGCAGTCTGGGTATGGAATGAAGGTTCTAGAGAGAGTTGTTTAGTAGTCCTCACCATTATTATAAAATAATGTATAAATAATTGTGATGAGGATTTATTTGGGTATGTATATTGTCTAGAAGACAATAGTTGTATTTAAACTCACAGTATATATGTTGTCGTATTTTGCACGACAAATGTATTAATAAAGTTGTAGTTATTTCTGTACCATGTATTTGGCGACTCAGAATGGGTTGGATGGAATGGACCTATTTTGGGGGCGTCACAGTTCGGGTCTTCCACATATTTACGTAACATAGATATGTGAAAAATGCCATGAACACGAGACATACTTGGCGGTAAGACGAGTCTATAAGCCACTGTTCCTACTCGATCGAGGATTTCAAATAGACCAATAAAATCGAGGGTTGAAATTGTAACGCCCGAGAAAATTGAATTTTTGAGAATTAAAAATTTATTTTTATTAAATAAATTTAATGGATTATTTATGGAGCAAGCTAATCGAAGGTCGTTATATGACCTATATATGTCAGAACGTTGTAGTATTTTGGCTACGTGGTAGAATTAAAGTGTTTGAATTTCCAAGACGAAAATAAAAGCTTTTCGAGAAATTTTCTAAAAAACACTATTCACTCATTTCTGCTCGGGAATTATTTTTGATTTTCGAGAAATACGTAATGATAGAATATCGATGTGAGATACAATATCTAATAATATTTCAGTTATGAAAAACGTAATATTTCGCCTGTGGACTTAAAACCTAACGTTTAGGGAAAGTGATTTATGAGAAGGAAATGTAATGAGATTAATGAATTAAGCAATGATCGTATAATACGTAGGTATTATACGAAGTAATGAATATGAGTATGATGTGATGTACTATACGAGTAGGTATGAAGGATGGTATCTCGTATATCATGAATTAGTATACGAGATGAATACGTAAATTATACGTTATAAGACTTAAAGCCAAATGTATTGAATATTTAATTGTGTAGGAAATTGTATTGTGCAATAAGAAGTTAACAATGCCCAAAAGAATGGTTAAATCCAAAGTAAGTTAATGATCAAGCCCAAGTGGTTGTTTAATTGCAAGCCCAATGAATAAGTTAATATTAGTTAAGCAAATTATGCTAAAAGCCCAAATGATTAAGTAAATTAATTAAATTTAAGCCCAAGTAAGTATCCAATGGGTAAGAACCATGGAGCAAACCATGGATGATCTAATGCGATGATCAAGTTTACTTAGTGGCTAAGTGTTGTGATGGCCAAGTAATTTATTTGGAGAGCAAGTAAGCTTAATGTCTAAGTTAAGTAGCAACCAAGAAATAAGAGTGGGGAGAAAGTGTTGTGGTGAGCACACAAATAATGTGGGAAGCAAGTTTACTTGATGGCTAAGAGATGAATAGTAAGGAGGTAGAGTAAGGAGGTGGAGTGGCCTTATGACCCTTTTACCCTCACTTGGAAATGCCTATAAATAGAGAGCTTGTGCATTCATTTTGTGGTTATTTCATTTCATCCCACATATAACTTAAGAGCTTATTTGGTTGAGAGAATAAGTTGGCATAAGTTAGTCTTTCATTATTCAAATAAGCAAGAAGGAAGAAGAAGGGTTAGCAAGAAGAAGATCAAAGGTTAATGTGACGCCCCCAAAATTAGGTATACATCACCCATCTTGGGTCGCCACTTACATGGTACAGAATTTAAATACAACTTAATACATAAACTGTGAGTTTAAATACAAATATCGTCTACTAGATATTATACAAACTCAAAAAGGAGTCCTCAAGATAATTATTATCACACTATTTCACGTAATAGTGAGGACTACTAATGCTATCTTCGGGACCATCACTGCTTCCCAGACTCGTCCCGGCTATATTCTCATTTCACAGAAGAGAACAAAGATAGAAAGGGTGAGCTCAACTAGCCCAAAGAAAAATATTATGACTAAGATAATGCGTAATAAATTATCAATAGTCTTCAACAATGTTAAACCGATAAAATACAATGAATAACCCGGGTTTAACTACAATGAGAATATACAATCCATTAAAAAGTCAAGTAGAAAATAAAGTCTACTATCTTTTAGGTTTTAAAAGGTTTTTCATCATCATTATAGCCGAGACTCGACTTTAATAAATATTCCACATCATCGAATCACCCCGCACTTCTACCAAGAGGATATTCTTTAGTATCACGACCACAATTATTCATGCACTACGGGCCAAGAATATTTGTGTATTCATTAATGGTCATGATCATGCCAACAACTGTCCACCAATGCACTACGGCCACTGAGGATTTTTATCATATCATTTGTAACATTACTACTATGATGATTACATAATAGTCTCTCGGTCATAATCATACCAAGTCCATCTATGCACTACAGTGCCACGAGATGACTTTCAACATAATATAAACATGAGGATGATGACAATGATATAAGAATTCAATAAAACAAGTTCAAGAATTATTTTATCCAGGAATTATTAACGTCCAAATTATCAACATGATACTGTTTTGTAGAGTAAAATTCAAGAATGATCAGAAGAATATTTCCATGAAAAGATACTGGATGAAATGCAAATATCAAGGATATTCCACTAATTTCATGGAGTATAGAAGTCAAAGTTTTAACCAACTGGGTATAATAAAGAATAGAATAACAAAAGAAATCACCATGCATGCGATAGACCGCACAGGCAGGTTATTCCAACAGAATAATAAATAACGGAACCAGGTCCGGCGTAAAACGCATAGACAGGATGTTCCAACAGAATAATAAAGAATGGAACCAGGTCCGGCGTAAAACACATGTATGTGATGTTCCAACGGAATAATAATAAAGATTTTAACCGAATCCGGTTAAAAACACACATGACAGGATGTCACCAAGTATAGGGTAAACCACGATACAAAAGTTATTCCAATGTAATAATAAGCAATGGAATAACAACAGTTCTCTTCATGAATAAGAAAGAATAACACCCCTTACATTTGGTAGGAGATTGAATCTTTGCGCATGAGTGTAGTAACAAAATACTCTTCTTCTTTCTCTCTTATTCTCTATACTTTCTCTCTCTAAAGCTTGAATTAATTCGTGAAAAATAATGAAGCATTAGGCCTCTATTTATAGAAGATTTCTAGCTTAAGACCGCCATGTGAAAAGGCAAGTGGCTTGACGATCGTGATGTGAAAAGAAAAGTGGTTCGACCTTTTATAATGTGTGAAACGACAAGTGGTTCGGCGCTTTGTAATGTGAAACGACAAGTGGTTCGGCCTTTTAATGTGAAACGACAAGTGGTTCGGCGCTTTGGTAAAGGTAATTACTATTGATTTGAAGGTAACTACTATCGACGAAGGTAATTACTATTCACAAGGGTAATTACTATTGTGAAGGTAATTACTATTGACGAAGGTAATTACTATTCACAAGGGTAATTACTATCGACGAAGGCAATTATGATTCACAAGGGTAATTACTATTGACGAAGGTAATTACTATTATTGAAGAGACTCTTAGATGATGACATATGAGCCCCCATAAAATAATCAAACTTACCACAAATCATTTTATTTTTAATCAACACATATTTAATCTTTCAACAATTATTAATCATTTATAACTTGTCGCCTCAATTATTGATTTAATACTATAACATATTATACATGATAATCTTGACAATAATTGAATCAATAATATAAGAGATATGATGCAAGAATTATCGTAGCAATAATTAAGCATAAATGAGTGACTTCTCACGTAAGCATCAATAATCAATCACACCGTAGCTACTATGCAACCACGATATTCTTGTACTTTTACCACCGGGTAGTTCAACAGCTTTTAATTCAGTAACACCTCCGCCAAGTTATTTTATAAAATATTTTTGTCGCTTTCTCAATCCGACAATAATTACATTGCTAGGGGTCCACCAATGATTGAGTAGTTGTATTAATATTCCCTAACAAAAGAATATTCCCAAATAAACGAATATTTTATAACAACTTGCATACTTTGCAAAATTTATAAATATTACCCACAACTATAATAATATATCAAATTTATTCCATAATATTCAAAAATAATATTTATAGAAAAATTCATCTTTATTTATAAAAGTTGGGGTCTTACAACCTCCCTTCTTATGAAATTTACGCCCTCGAAATTAGGGTAATACTGGTATGTCGAAGAGGTAAGGATACCTTGATTTCATTTCGATTCTAACTCCCAAGTCATTTCCTCAACATCGTGGTTCCTCCACAAAACTTTGACTTGAGGTATAACCTCGAGCGTAGAATATGTTCCTTCTTATCAAAATTTGAATAGAACCTCTTCATACGTCAAATCTTCCGCTATTTCAAATCCGGTTCTAACTCAATAATATGGTTCGGGTCTTTCACATATTTACGTAACATGGATATGTGAAAAACGTTATGAACACGAGACATATTTGGTGGTAGAGCGAGTCTATAGGCCACAGTTCCTACTCGATCGAGGATTAAAAATGGACCGATGAATCGAGGATTAAGTTTTCCTCTCTTTCCAAATCTTGTAACTCCTTTCCATGGAGCAACTCTTAACAACACATGATCTCCTATATCGAATTCCACGTCCTTTCGATGAAGATCAGCATAACTCTTTTGTCGATTTTGTGAGGTTTTGATATGTTGTCGGATCGTTTGAATCTTTTCCGTAGTCATACGTACCAACTACGATCCCAACAACATTGCTTCACCCACCTCATCCCCAGCATACTGGAGAACGACACTTTCTTCCATACAACGCTTCGAATGGAGCCATGCCAATACTTGCTTGATAACTGTTGTTGTAGGAAAACTCCACCAATGGTAAGAACTTGTCCCAACTCCCTTGAAATCAAGGACACAGAGTCTTAATAGATCTTCAAGAGTTTTAATAGTCCTCTCCGATCGTCCCGTCCGTCGAGGATGATATCTTGAAAGCTAAATCGTAAGTCTGTGCTCATAGCTTTTTGCAAACTAACCCAAAATCGTGAAGTAAATCTTGGGTCTCGATCGAAACTATGGATACCGGCATACCATGCGATCTTACAATCTCGTTTATGTACATACGAGCAAGACGTTCAAGTGTATAAGTTTCTCGTGTCGGTAAGAAATGAGCGCAGACTTGGTCAATCTATCAACAATGACCCAAATCGCATCAATGCCTTGAGAAACCTTAGGAAGACCGGTAACGAAATCCATGGTAATGTGCTCCCACTTCCATTCTGGAATTTTAAGTGGTTACAATGGACCTTTTGGTACTTGATGCTCCGCTTTAACTCATTGACAAGTTAGACACCTTGAGATAAACAAATATTCTCTCTCTTCATATTGCTCCACCAAAATGTATGGCGAATATCATGATACATTTGGTACTCCCAGATAGATTGCAAATGGTGTGTTGTGCGCCTCCATCATGATATTATACTTTAAATCGTGGTCGTTAGGAACACAAAGTCCGGAGTTGACTCAAGTATTCCTTCTTCATCGATTCTTGCTTCCTAAGATAGCACCTTCTTGCACTTTCTTCCTCATAATACGCATCGCCTCAGTGTCCGTAGCTTGAGCGACTTTAACTTTATCGATTAAAGTCGGTTCTACTCAGTATACTCGCTATCATCACATGCGTCCCTAGAGTCTTTAACTCTATCTCCATCCTTTGCAAGTCACACAAAATGGGCCTTTGCGTTGACAATATCGCACTGCACTGCTGCATATGATCTTCTACTCAATGCGCCGCCTACCACGTTAAACTTTTCGAGATGATATTGGATGGTATGATCATAATCTTTCAACAGCTTCAAGCCAACGTCGTTGTCGCATGTTGAGTTCCTTTTGAGTGAAGAAATATTTGAGGCTTTTATGATCCAGAAAGATCTCCACTTTCTCCCCATACAAGTAATGCCTCCAAATTTTAAGTGCAAAAGATAACAAATGCCAACTCTAGATCATGAGTAGGATAATTCCTCTCATATTCTTTGAGTTGTCGCACATAAAGGCTATAACTTTTCCATGTTGCATGAGAACACATCCCAACCCTTTGCCCGAAGCATCACTGTAGATGACAAATCCCTCCGAGCCAGATGGTATTGTCGAAACAGTCTTTGAAATAAGTCTCCTCTTGAGTTCTTGAAAACTCCTCTCACATTCTTCGCTCCAACCGAACTTTGTATCTTTCCGAGTCACCGAGTCAATGGAGTAGCGATTCAAGAAAATCATTCCACGAATCTCCGATAATAACCAAATAAACCGAGAAAGCTACGATTTTCATCCATCGATTTAGGTTGTTCCCGACTTTGAATAGCTTCAATCTTTCTTTGGGTCAACAGATATTCCATGACTTGATACCACGTGCCCAAGGAATGCTACTTCTTCAAGCCGTAACTCACATTTCTTCAACTTGGCATAAAGCTTATATTCACGAAGCTTTTGGAGTGTCACCTCAAGTGTTGCTTTCATGATCTTCACGGCTTTTGGAATAAATAAGGATGTCATCAATAAAGACGATCACAAAGTGATCTAAATATTCCTTGAATACTTCGGTTCATCATATCCATGAAGGCGGCGGGAGCATTAGTCAATCCAAAGGACATGACTAGAATTCATAATGCCCGTCTCGAGTTACGGCCGCCGCCTTGGAATGTCGGCGGTTCTAATCTTCAATTGGTGATATCCTAACGAAGATCAATCTTTGAAAAGAATTTGGCTCCTTGCAATCGGGTCAAACAGGTCATCAATACGTGGCAATGGATACCTATTTTTGATGGTGACATGATTCAACTCCCGATAATCAATACAAAGTCGCATACTCCCATCTTTCTTCTTCACGAATAGAACAGGAGCACCCCAAGGAGAAGTACTAGGACGAATAAAGCCAATGTCTAACAATTCCTGCAGTTGGGTCTTTAACTCTTGAAGTTCAATAGGAGCCATTCGATATGGGGCTTTGGAAATAGGTTTTGTACCGGGTTCAAGGTCGATACAAAATTCAATTTCACGCTCTAGGGGTAGGCCAGGAAGTTCTTCGGGGAATACGTCAGGAAATTTATTAACAATAGAAATATCATTCAAAACTGACGTATTTTTGTTTAAATCTATGACATGAGCTCAGAAAGCTTGACATCCGTTTTTCAATAAATGAATAGCTTTATGGCTTGAGATGACCGTGATTGATTTTAATGGTTTGGTCATTTGAATTCGCATAATAGGTTGATTAGGAATATGAAAGCTAACAACTTTACGAAAACAATCAATTTTTGCATGATAAGTAGTTAACCAATCAATCCCAGAATCACGCCAAATGCAAGTATTTTAATGAAATAAGATCGACAGGTAATGTGAGGGTACCGATTTGAACCAAACAAGACTTATAAACAGTGGATGTAATGAAGGTTTCTCCCAACGGAGTTTCCACAGATAAGTCAAAGTCTAATTTCTCCGGAGTCAAATTTAATCGATGAGCGCAAGTAGGAGAAATAAAAGAATGGGTAGAACCCAGATCAAATAAAGTATAGACTTCATTAGAGTTTATGATAAGCTTACCCGTGATGACCTCATTCGGATTCCTTGCTCTTTGGGAGGTCACAACAAACGCCTCCCTTGCACTACTGTTTGACTTTTCTCGGGACTACCTTTGGTGCCTCCATCCTATCTGAATTTGTCTTGAGAAACGACAAAATCGAGCTAAGTGACCTTCTCTTCCACAATTATAACATGCTTTGGACTACATGGCGCAGCTTTGATCGATGTGTCCCTCTCCTCCGCATTTGAAGCATATGATAGGTGGTCTTTCTCCTTCCTTAACAACGGGTGCTGGTGCTGACGTCTTTCCATCATTGTTGAATCTCCTTTTCTTGAAATGTCCATTCTTATTGTTTTGGCCCTCGATTACCACCGAAGTGGTTACCATATCCGCCCCGCTGATTCCTCCACGCTTGTTGTCACCGCTTCGATGACTACTCTCGGCCGGTAATATAATTTTGCTTTTGCGCTCTTTTAGTTGCGTTGACTCATTATCGCGCTCCACTAATCGAGCTCTATTTACAACATCCGAATACAAACACGCTTTATGAGAAATAAGATGTTGACGATCTCCGCTTCAAACCTCTTAAAAACATTCGCGCCATTCTCTCTTCATTATCCACCAAGTGGGGCCGAAATGCGTGATAACTCCGCAAATTTTGCCTCGTATTGCGACACGGTCATATTGTTTTGTTCCAACTTGATAAACTCCACCTCCTTCATGTGGCGAATACTTTCAGGAAAGTATTTGTCGTTGAATAGCTCATGGAACTTCTCCCAAGATATCTTCAGTACAACAGGTTGAGTACGTTTTACCGATTCCCACCAGTAATCTGCCTCTCCGCGCAACATAAAGGCGGCAAAGGGAACCTTTTGCTCCTCGGAGCATCCCAAGACATCAAATATCTTGGTAATCTACTTTATCCATGCTTCCGCCAGAAGTGGTTTTGGCTCTCCCTTAAACTCCGGTGGTCCCAACTCCTTGAATTGTTTAGCGGTGACCGCCCGAGAGTTTTTCGTGTTTCCACCTACGTTTTGGGACAGAGTCGCTCTCTCGTCTGCATTGTTGCATAAATTGCATAAAGCCTCTGAACATTTGATCATTCATCATTTGGTCAGTGTTGTTGTTTGCATGAGGATTGTCGCCTTCTGATGCACATTATCCCGATTATTGATATGTGGTGAATCAACGATCGCTGCGCTCCATTGCTATTCTCAACATTCTCGGATGTCATTTTCGAATCTCGCCACAAAACAAAAGGTTAATTGACATGTAACAAATTATCCCTATCTTCGACCAACCAATAAAATAGCACATAAACTTAGGTAGGTCATACTAGCGAAAGGTATTCCCTCCTCTCCCTCCTAGTACTATTCTCACATCTCGAGCGTGGATCATATCCTAAGCTTTGATACTAACCGTGACGCCTTCCAAAATTAGGTATACATCACCCATCTTGGGTCGCCACTTACATGGTACGTAATTTAAATACAACTTAATACATAAACCGTGAGTTTAAATACAAATATCGCCTCTACTAGATATTATACAAACTCAAAAAGGAGTCCTCATTACAATTATTATCACACTATTTCACGCATAGTGAGGACTACTAATGCTATCTTCGTGACAATCACTCGCTTCCCAGACTCGTCCCAAATTATATTCTCATTTCACAAGAGAATAAAGGAAAGAAAGGGTGAGCTCAACTAGCCCAAGAAGAAATATTATGACTAAGATAATGCGTAATAAATTATCAATAGTCTTCAACAATGTTAAACCGATAAAATACAATGACAACCAACAGTTTAATCATATGGAATATGCAATCCATTAAAAAAGTCAAGTAGAAAATAAAGTCTACTATCTTTTAGGTTTTAAAAGGTTTTTCATCAAGTATATATTTGAGACTCACTTTTAATAAATATTCCACATCATCGAATCACCCCTCGCACTACTGCCAAGGATATTCTTTAGAATCACAACCACAATTATTCATGCACTACGGGCCAAGAGAATATTTGTGTATTCATTAATGGTCATGATCATGCCAACAATCGTCCACCAATGCACTACTACCATCGAGGATTTTTATCATATCATTTGTAACATTACTACCATGATTACAAGAATAGTCTCTCGGTCATAATCATACCAAGTCCATCTATGCACTACAAAAGCCACGAGATGACTTTCAACATAATATAAACATGAGGATGATGACAATGATATAAGAATTCAATAAAACAAGTTCTAGAATTATTTTATCCGTGAATTATTAACGTCCAAATTATCAACATGATATTGCTTTTGTAGAGTAAAATTCAAGAATGATCGGAAGAATATTTCCATGAAAAGATCTTCGATGAAACGCAAATATCAAGGATATTCCACTAATTTCATGGAGTATAGAAATCAAAGTTTTAACCAACCGGGTATAATAAAGAATAGAATAACAAAAGAAATCACCATGCATGCGATGTATCCTTGACAGCAAAAGTTATTCCAACGTAATAATAAATAACGGAACCCAGTCCCAAAAAAGCGCATGTAGGCGGGATGCTCCAATGTAATAATAAAGAATGGAACTAGGTCCCACAGTAAAACACATGCATGTGATGTTCCAATGAATAATAATAAAGATTTTAACCAGTCCGGTGTAAAACACACGCATGTGGATGTTCCAATGTAATAATAATAAAGACGGAACCAGTCCTTGTAAAACACACGTAAAGGATGTTCCAACGGAATAATAATAAAGACGGAACCAATCCTCCTGTAAAACACACAGAGACATGTGATGTTCCAACAGTAATAATAGAAGAATGTCACCAAGTATAGGGTAAAACAACGTATACAAAAAGTTATTCCAATGAATAATAAGTAATGGAATAACAATGCCTCTTCATGAATAAGAAAGAATAACACCCCTTACATTTGGTAGGAGATTGAATCTCGCAGTAGTGTAGTAACAAAATACTCTTCTTCTTTCTCTCTATTCTCTATATACTTTCTCTCTCTAAAGCTTGAATGAATTAAGTGAAAATAATGAAGCATTAGGCCTCTATTTATAGAAGATTTCTAGCTTAGCACCGCCATGTGAAAAGGAAAGTGGCTTGACGATTTGGTGATGTGAAACGACAAGTGGTTCGGCGCTTTTGTAATGTGAAACGACAAGTGGTTCGACGCTGTAAATATGAAACGACAAGTGGTTCGGCGCTTTGGTAAAGGTAATTACTATTATCGAAGGTAACTACTATTGACGAAGGTAATTACTATTCACAAGGGTAATTACTATTGACGAAGGTAATTACTATTGACGAAGGTAATTACTATTCACAAGGGTAATTACTATTGACGAAGGTAATTACTATTGACGAAGGTAATTACTATTCATAAGGGTAATTACTATTGACGAAGGTAATTACTATTGACGAAGGTAATTACTATTGACGAAGGTAATTACTATTGACGAAGAGACTCTTAGATGATGACATATGAGCCCCCCATAAAATAATCAAACTTACCACAAATCATTTTATTTTTAATCAACACATATTTAATCTTTCAACAATTATTAATCATTTATAACTTGTCGTCTCAATTATTGATTTAATACTATAACATATTATACAGATGATACCGTGACAATAATTGAATCAATAATATAAGAGATATGATGCAACAATTCTTTATGTAATAATTAAGCATAGTGAAAGTGACTTCTCACGTAAGCATCAATAATCAATACTGGTGTCTACTATGCAACCACGCCATTCATCGCATTTCTTTACCACCGGGTAGTTCAACAGTTTTAACGGTAACACCTCCTAGTTATTTTTATAAAATATTTTTGTCGTTTTCTCAATCCGACAATAATTACGCTAGGGGTCCACCAATGATTGAGTAGTTATGCACGAATATTCCTAACAAAAAGAATATTCCCAGACCAAACGAATATTTTATAACAACTTGCATACTTTGCAAAATTTATAAATATTACCCACAACTATAACATTATATCAAATTTATTCCATAATATTCAAAAATAATATTTATAGAAAAATTCATCTTTATTTATAAAAGTTGGGGTTTTACAGTTAATCAAGTGCTCATCAAGAGTAAGTAATTCTTAGACCATGTTTCTCTTTCTCTTCCATTGTTAGAGAAGGGGGTATTGGTAGAGCTAGTATGTTAAGGAATGATAAACCAAAAGGGCTTAAGTCTTAATAAGTCGTATAATTCATGAATAAGCTATTCGTAATCATTTAAGTTACGAACTTGTGAAGAACAATAATGAAAGTATAAGAACTTGTAAGAAGTGGTAATATGTTTACATTAAGAAGTTAACATGATTAATAAGAAGTAAGAATAAGAATTAAAGGACTTAACTTATTAATAAGTCATAAGCAATGAAATCAAGTATGTTATACTTTAATAAGTAGTTTATAAGTTTATGAGTTTTAAACTTATTAAGAATAAATAATAACTTATCATGTATATAAGTTAATGAAGTATATATGTCAAGATGATAGTATAATGGATTGAATCCAAGTGAAATGGTTTTAAAATCTTAAGTAACGAAGTCTCGCCGGAATTCACACGATTAAACGACAATCGTCGAATTCGTGAAATTCTCGGAATGGAAGTCGTATTTTGTGTTTGAGCTTGGAAACGTTGGTTTTCAATGGAGACAAGTCTTATTTGGTGTTATAGAGTTGCGGACTCGAAAACGGCAGGATTCCGACTTAGAACGAAGAAACGAGCGTTGAACGTTTATCGTTTTCGTTAAAAATGGACTAATAGGTGAAATTTTAGCAAATAAAGTCGAATAGATAAAATTCTTGCATGACCACATAGAGTACGTGATTTGTGAACCGTAGGCTCTTGAACTGGCCAAATCGGGCTTATAACGAAGAAGTTACTAAGCCGGGAATCTCACTAAAAGAAAAGTCTCAGAATTTTTTCGGTGCCTGAATGGGCCATGGCACATGTTAAAACAAATAACCAAATACCAGCAGCGAGCTTAAGCCGAGCAAAGCAAAGCCAAACCTTCGGAGAGTGGCGCCATAGCATGATGACATTTACAAAGGGAATCGCACAGCAATGAAGTCCGGCCTCCAAGCCCTAATAAAGCGACGCCATAACGCCAAGACAGAGTGTAATAGCCGTACGCCGCAGCGCTGCAACTTAAAACTTAGACAATGAAGAATGGTTATAAGTGGAACATAAATGGGAATTTTTAACAATGAGTTAAGGAACTTAATCAAACATTGTTAAGTTATAATTAAACCCCAAGTATGATATCTTAGGGTTAAAGAAAGTCAATTAAGATGAATGTGAACGGTATGCAATAAGCGTACTTAATCAATGACGACCGAGTTTTGATTAAATAACGTAAGGACGTTAGTAAGCCGTGAGGACGGATAATTAACTCGAACAGAGTTGTAATAATGAAATAATTTCAGTTAAGTAATAGAAAAGAACGAAGTTGGTAAGAATGATGTAAAGAACGACGAAAAGCCGAAACCAATAAAGAACAAATCTAATAAGGAATTAGATTGAGAAGTAGGGTAAGATTCTTTAGGAGCTATGTATGTTCATTCATGACCTAATGTGGTATGTTATGTGATTATGTGTTGTAGAGACTGTAAAGACTCAAAGGAAACGTAATTATACTGTAGCAGACGCTGAAGGCAAGTTTTTCTAAACGCTTGTCTAACCTTCGTGTTAGCCAGGTTTTCAAATGATTTACATTATGAGATGCATGTATGATTTTAATGAAAGGGTTGAAGCCAGTTTTAGCTCGGCTAGACTAATTTTGATAGATTGATTGAACTGTTTAAAAGTCTTTCAATATAGAATTGCTAACGTTATCCTACGCCAACTAATTGGTACGGATTCAAGGTAAGCTTGAATATGAATAAACAAATGTATTTTCATCAAATATTCGATGGGCACGTGAAGTTGCCACAACTTAAACATGCACACGTTTAATGGATGTAGTGTTGATCAATATAGAGTACTATAGGCTGATCACCTAGAAGTGCTCATAAGATATGTCGGACTTACGGACTTCGTGACAGGTTGTCCTTTTCAAAGGAACTATAAGACGTTCACGTCTTGAACCAGAATTAATGAATATTGTTATTGCAAAATGTTTTGAAGGAAAAGAAACGTTATTTTAAGTTATTGATAGTACTTCGTAACTATCATCCAGTTATTGAAGATATACGATTCCTACGTTTCAAGCATGCTTTTAAAATGAAATTGTTGTACTTGTTGAGCTTGTTATGCTCACTCTTGCTTGAACCATATGAATGCAGCTTAGATCGAATGGACTGAAGAATTCAACAAGGATAAAGTGAAGGCTAAAGCGAACTTGTAGATTACCTATGTAATAGTATAGGCTTGTAATGATAATATTTGATATTATGACAAGAACAAATGTAACGGTTATAATGAACCTGGGGAATGGTAGTATTGTTTTGGAATATATATAAGACATATTCATTCTTTTGAGGCCTTTCAATTGAATGTTTGTGTGAACTGTAGCACCATGGAGCACTATATGTCGGGTTGGAAGAGACCCGGATTTGGGGGCGTCACAGATTGTTATCAGAGCCTTAGGTTATAAAACTTAAGGGGGAAAGAACCTTAGGCTAATAACCTCGTTAAGGAAGAGAAGTTCGAACGAAGTAAACTCGAGCTTTACTTGAGTCGAATGAGTTAATAAGGTATTGAGGAAACTCGGTACCAAAAGATTTAAAAGATGGAAAGAACCCTAAATAAATTAAATGTGATTTGTGCTTATACTTTTTTGTGTTATGTACTAATCAACATGTTATGTGTTATTGTAGGATATCGATCGATAGCTTGATGTATAGAGATATTCACGCGGTGAGCGAAGAACTTGTGAACTGAGAAGAGCCTGTACCTATGCCAGTGGCAGAGGTACCATTAGTAATTTTAGAGTCGGAGCCAGAAGAGTACTTTTCTGAGGAAGACTACTACGAGGGAGAGATAGATATAACATCATACCTTAGTATAATGAATGATGTGGAGGAAGGAATGGAGGTAACATCGGTTACTACGGTGGTACCTACATTAGAGTCATCACCTCCAGATGCAATGGAAGCATTGTATCTGGTAGAGCTTGACAAAAACGTGCAACTGAGTGCAGTTGTGCAGAATCAGAATGAAGAGATTAGTGCTCTTTATGTAGCGAAGGAGTCTGCAGAAGCAGATTTTGATTCAGAGCATGATGAGAAGGTGCTCATGATAAATAAGGCTAGAGACTATAAGAACGAGGTCGATGAGCTTCGTAAAGAACTGGGAGAGAAGGACCAGAAGATAGCACGGATGTCTTACATCCACGAGAGTACTCATAAGGATTTCAAGCTGAAGGTTGCTTATTATTCCAATGAGTCAGGACAGACTCGACATACTATTAGTCGGGATACTGTAGCGGCGATTGCGAATGAGAAACACGAGGATGCTGTTATGCATTATTAGAAGTCTAAAATTATTAATATGTGTGTAGTGACATAAAACCCTCTTTTGTTTAAAAGGGTAATCTTTTTGTAAATCTCAACTTTTGTGAAGTTCAATTGCGGAATAGAAATGTAATAGCTTTTGGCTATGAAAACAAAGTGTAAATAGTTTCGAACTATGAAAAAGCATATAAATATAATGAAGTTTTCTTTTAATATGCTTTGTTATAGTATGATTTGGTATGTGGCGAATAATAACGAAGTAAGTACATAGAAGATTATAAAGAACTTGGGGAATGGTATTATTGTTTTGGAATATATATAAGACATATTCGTTCTTTTGAGGCATTTCAATTGAATGTTTGTGTGAACTGTAGCACCGTGGAGCACTATATGTTGGGTTGGAAGAGACCCGAATTTGGGGGCGTCACAGAGATTTCCTCTCTTCGTCGATTCTTTCTTCTAGAATAATGCCCTTATGAAACTTCTTCTTCACATTTATCAGCTCTGAGTCTGTAGCTTGATCGACTTTAACTTTATCGATTATAGTCAATTTTAATCGTATATTCGCTATCTTCACGTAGGTTCTTGGAGTCTTTAACTCTATCTCCATCTTTTGTAAGTCGTACGAAATGGGTCTTTGTGTTAACAATATCGCACTCGTAAATGCATACGATCTTCCACTCAACGCGTTAGCTACCACGTTCGTTTTTCTAGGATGGTATTGAATGGTATGGTCGTAATCTTCAACAGCTCGAGCCAACGTCTTCGGCGCATGTTGTGACACCCCCAAATCTGGGTACTTCAATTCCACAGATTTGGTGTTCACTGTCCAAATAAATTATAACTAACTACCCATAAACAAAAGATATAATTAAACTCAAAAATTTAAATAATAAATCTCCCATCAAGGGTTACATAATCTCAAGATAAATCCCAGTTCATCTAACCTTTAATACAATCATCAGCGAAAATTAAAACATGATCAGAATTAAATCTAGTACATAAGCTTCATAAGTAAAAGATAAATTAAACGTTGTCGTCTAATTAAGCACTTTGTCCTTGCCATTGCTTGTAGAAAGCTCTTCAAACTTCTTAACTTCAACTGCATTGTTTTGTGCAAGAGTGAGCAAACAATTGCCCACAAGAAGGATACTATACAATAACGTTTTATGAATGACAATTAACTGAGCTTTCAATGGTAAGATGTTATTACCGGAACAATAAACTTTAATTCAGCGACTATGAGTTCAAAGGAATAATGAACGTTAAGTTAACAATAGATATCAACATCAAAGAATACACTGAGGGTCACAAGACCACGATCTATACTCTAGGTTTCAAGTATTTCTACTTTAACCTTTAATAGTCTAAAAGACTATAATCATCATCTATGTCCTAGGTTAACAGGTGTTTCCACTATAACCTTTAACAGTCTAAACGACTATATGGACCATCATTCTGTACTCTAGGTGATCAGTCCTTTGTACTATGTATTGCGCACACATTTAACGCTATTGCGTAGTTCTAAAATAATCCCCTAATATAGGTTTGTTCATCTCAGCTTAGATTATCAGGTTCTGAACCAAATGAAGTTTGGTTGGGAATTAACTTCAAAGGAATTCTAGATCTTTAAAATGCTCATCAACCAAGTACTGGTTGAATCTGATAGAGACTGTTGGGTAAAATCTAGTTACGCACAACACGCAAGTATACGTGGTTAACAAGTAATAAATTGAAAGTAGAGTATCGTTCCCATGAGAAATTGTTTAATAAAAAAAATTACCAAGTTAGTCTTATTTAAACGAACGAATTTCAAATTATATAAATTAAATTATTTAATTACACTAATTCTAATTACCACTAATTAAATTAAGATTACGGAGATTTAAGATCACAACTTCACTTATTGCTTCATTTAAGTTAACACACTTCTCATCAATTATTTTATATCATGAATTGTTAATCAAGAACACTAAAGCAGATAAAACCACCTCTCGATTCATAATACACATACTCACTTAAATCCATAGATGATAGAATTAAGCAAGACACCCTAATTAACTAATCCACTATATCTCTATGTGAATTACAATTAAAAAGGATTTAAAACACAAGTTCTCTATAAGATTACATGCGTTGTTAGGTATATCTCTATCCTAGACATAAATTATGTATTCCAACGCCATGCAGAAAACACAATCACATGCTATTATGATTAGATCTAAATCTAAACTTCATCACTCGAGTTTATATAGATTATCACAATAATTGATAGCCAATCAATTAAACAATTAAGTTCAAATCACAATAGACAATGCTCACAATAGAATATAATAATTGATAGTGAAGCATATTAAAATAAATTACACAATAAGATCCATTGTAATCTCAAACAAAGAATTAGTTCCTGATTATTGAATTAAAACTAAGAATCCATAATTGAATAAACAATAAAAGACAAAGATAGAAAAAGATGAGAAGATAGTGAAATTTAAATAGGTACACTTAGAAGGGGGGTTGAATAAGTGTAGGCACAAACTATGTCCAATTTTTATTTCTTATCAAAAATTCTTTAAGTGTTTAATGCAGCAAGCTGGATTACTAATATGGATAGAATGCAGGTTGCTGGATAAATAACATAATACTCAAGTATAAAATGCAATCACATAAACACCCGAATTTTTACGTGGTTCAACTACTACCCTCTAGAATAGTAGCCTAATCCACGTCCAATACCAACTAGTATTGGAGACTCACTTTTATTCAACTTTTCCAATTACAATACAAGTTCTATCAAATTTGAAAACCCTTGTTCCTTGTGCACCTATGCACTCTTAAGCACCTATGCTTTCCTTCAACTTGACTGTAATAAGTTATCAACCCAAACAGGATTACCCAATACAAAACAGATTTAGATATGATAATTAAAATACAATATTAGAGGTCTAATGATCAAGCAATATATTACTTACCAACTCAAGGCTCTAGTATGAAATGATATGCAAGAAGGATATTACCAGAATGTATTTGAAACTGCAACTCTGTTCTTAATGCAATCAATATCTATTTCAGTGGAAAATAATCTCGTAGCTTGTGTGCTATTATTTTCGGTGTATGTATTTCGTATCTAAATATGTTAAAGGACTCTGTTTATATAGACCACTTCTAGGATATTACCGTTGCACATGTTTGCTGCTGTGATATGCTGATTGAAACATGTTGCATAAATCTTGTCGTTCAATATCAATCATGATCTACTTAGCTTGATTTCAAACACAGAGATTCTATTTTTTGAGAAATCACGGCATCAACATTTAAGGCTTAATTGATTTCCATTTCATGGGAGAAAGGCTTGACGCAGATTACTTATAGTCCCAATTACAAAGCCGGAGTTTATTACCTTATATGCGCATAAACAATTGATGGCATGTTTCCATATATCTTAACACGTATTGGTCTGTTAGAGTTAGTCAATTGGGTTGCTCAAATCGTGGCGAGATTATGGCACATGATTTCTGCTGCAACATATGGTAATTTATGCAATCAACTAGTTACCTTAATTAATTGCCTAGAATTAAGACCCTTGATTTATGACGCATAAATTATGTAGCATGATAAAGCATACCATTCAATATCTTATGACCTGTGTTTATATATCTTACCTTATATTTGGACACCCAATTAGATCCCTTGATTTGTGGGACAATATTATGAATCAAAACTTATGGTAATATAATTACCCCATTTCTTGCTCTACCGTATATCACTATTTAACAAGATTTGATTCCTTACGTGAGCAATTCTGGCCATGCATATTATGAGCTAGTTAATTAACATGTAACATCAAATATGAATGCAAGTATATATATGTAATGCACATGTCCTAGAGCCTTATTTTGGAAAGTGATAAATGCTAAGATCTTACATATATTCCTAAGACTCAATTTGGCTTTTCTTTCTTCAAAGGCATCTTGACTTTTGACCTTCTTCCTTGATGATCTTGAAACAATATATAACAGAATTAGTGAATTAATATGGTCATCATCAAAACATAGAGTGTGACATAAGTCAACATTCTCCCCCTTTTTGATGATGACAACAAGATAATTATGACTCCCCCTAAAACTATGTATTTCAAGAGAGTTATAACTCCCCCTCAGTTCATGCATACCATTGACTGCATATGTGCAGTGTTTGATCAACACCTGTATTTTTGCACGTTATAAAAAGTTTAACAGTTACCCTACATTTCCTGGTTAGTCCATAACATGATACGCAAAAAGTATAGTAAACTATGTAAACCACCATCCATCAACCGATTTAAACCATAGTCTTAACACATAAGTTATCATGCATGAAAAGTTAAAAAATTGTCTTTGGGAAGTTTGGGAAGTATAATTATAATTATAATTCTTCTCCCCCTTTGGCATCCATCAAAAAGGTGTGTCTAGAAGCCAAAGAGGGGCAGGGGACTAAGCATCCTCCTCGTTAAGGTCCACGTGATTGGCCTCGCGAGCTGTGAAATAGGGGCGGTGAAGCCTGCGGTGCAGAATCTCTTCCAAGGACATGTTATTGGCAAATCTGGGGGATCGAACAATGAAGGTAGGAGGAGGTAACGGCAGGTCCAGAAAGTCTCCTTGATATTCGGCCATCCAATTGCATTGGGGCCATTCGGGTATGCGTGCTTGGACTTGATCTGTTTGCAGCTCCTCACTAAGATCATTCATGCGGCGCTCGGTAAAGCGTCCTAGAGTTCCAATTTGGTTGCTGATGAACTTTAGCTCAGTACTCAATTGACAAGCGTTGCGGTTCATCTTTCGTTCCAGGGCTTCAACCATTTCCCGAGTGTGCAAATCAAAACCGGCCTGAAGGTCAATAAACTCATCTTCCACATTGCGAAACATACCCTGAAGATCAGAATGATGGATGGGCAGTTTTCCTTTTTCAAGGACAGAAAGACGGAGTTGGATTTCTTTGATATCAGAAGTGATTTGGGCTTGATTAGTGGCGATCGTGTGAAGGATAGTCAGAATTTCAGGGGAAGGAGGCAGTGAAGTAGGCGGTATTGGTTTGGGAATTTCTGGAACCAGTCGAATGAATTTCCCTTTAAGCAGAGTGATATGAGCCCCTTTGAGATAGTTCAAATCCATAAAATCAGTCAAGTGAATACAACCCTCATCATCGAGTGGAATTTGGAAGTGAGTAAAGTGTGTGGTGAGGAAGCAACTGTATGGAAGACACTTTTTGGAATGTTTAACACAGTGAAGCATGTGTTTCAGCATCATGAGTGAAAAGTTAAAAGGTTGACCGGTCATGATTAACGCTACTAAGACCAAATCCTGATACGTGAACTCAGCGCCACCACCGAGACGAGGGAGTAGATTATATCGTAACAGTTTGTGAAGAACAATAGTGAGAGGAGACACGTCGGTGGTCTTAGGAAGGGTGATAGAGGACACTGTTGGGTCATCCAACACAATGTAAAGCTGTACTAGGGGGGACAGAGGAGTAGAGATTGGCCCCTTGCGAGTGAAAGGACAGTCACCGGTGTATAGGATGGACAGAATACTCCCTAAATCCATGGTTGTGAAGAATAAGGATTTACCTTTAACAAACGAGGTGTAGCAATCGCCATTATTTTCAAGATTGGTATAAAATTGCTGAACTAATTTGGGATAAGCTACCGAGGGAGGGGTTCTTAAGGAAGACAGACCACATGACTTGAGGAGACGATGAAGGGAGGAGTTTTGATAGTAGAACATGTATATTGATTTTTCATAGACAAAAGATTTGTGACAGATAGAGGTTTTAAACCGCAGTTCAAAATTGTGGCCTCTAAAAAAATCATCAGGCACATCATGCAAGGAGACGGAGAGAGGTATTACCGGTATAGGAGGCGAACCAGGTGAGGGGTCGGTGAGCTTTCAGCGTTTGTGACCGGTTGATGTCCCGATTTGAGTTGGAGAAGGTAGACTGGCTTCGAATTCGGCAGGGGAGGAGCCACCGGAGATTATCGTGACAGAGGATGGCCTTCGCTTCAATTTTCGAGTGACTGTTGGTTGAGATGGTGGAGAGGGAGGTGAGACTTCATCTTTCAATTCATCACGAAGCTGTTTGCCTCGTCTTGTTCTCATTGTAGCTGAGAAGAATGGAGTCGATTGAGATTATTGGAATGGATTGAAGAGTCTGAAACAGAGAGAGAGAGAGAGAGAGAGAAATACGGCTGCTGGTCTTTATGTATAAGACACGGTATCTAGATATGGGAAGTGGTGAGGTCGTCCTTGGGAATGAGAGAATCTGAAAAGATTTTAATGGGCGTAATTATGGCTGAATAGATACGCCAGTAATTTGGCTGTCTAATCACTTTAATCCACTCGGTTCATATTTGTATTAAACACATGCCGAGTTCTCTCCTTAGAGTACTGAATCTTTCTTCCCCTAGAGGTTTTGTAAATATATCTGCTAGTTGATGCTCAGTGGGAATAAATATTAATCTTATTAACCCTTTGGACACATTGTCTCTAAGAAAGTGGTGGCGTACTTCTATGTGTTTTGTGCGAGAATATAGTACTGGGTTTTTAGAAATGGCTATGGTGCTTGTATTATCACAGTATATGGGCACATTTTCACATATGATGTCAAAGTCACACAGTGTTTGACGCATCCATAAAATTTGGGAGCAGCAACTTCCCGCCGCTAAATATTCACCCTCAGTTGTGGATAGAGCGACTGATGTGTGCTTCTTGCTATGCTATGAGACAAGACTTTGTCCCAAAAATGTACATGCACCGCTTGTGCTTTTTCTATCTATTTGACAACCTGTATAGTCAGCATCTGAATAACCCAGTAGATCAAAATTGTCACATTTTGGATAGAATAACCTTAAATTAGTAGTACCACTCAAATATTTAAATATTCGCTTAACGACTTTGTAAGTGGGAGTCTTTGGGTTTGGCTCAAAATCGAGCAAGCACATAGACACACACTGTACATTATATCGTGTCTAAGCAGCGATTAAATATAGTAGGGATCCGATCATACCTCTGTATTTTATTACTTCGACATCCGTACCTTTTTCATCTGCTGTGAGTTTTATTGATGTACTCATTGGTGTGGTCTTTGAGTTTGAATTATCAAACCCGAAACTCTTAAGTAACTCTTTTGTGTACTTGGTTTGATGAATGAGTATACCTTCATGATTTTGTTTAATTTGAAGACCCAAAAAGTAGTTGAGTTCTCCCATAAGGCTCATGTCAAACTCTTTGTGCATGCATTTGGAAAACCACTCACAAAGAAAATTATTAGTAGCACCAAATATTATATTGTCTACATAAATTTGTGCAATAATAATATCTTTATTTTGACGTTTAATAAATAGCGTGGAGTCGATTTTACCGCGTATGAACCCATTCGATAAGAGATACTTACTCAATCTTTCGTACCAAGCCCTAGGAGCTTGTTTGAGTCCATAGACTGCCTTCTTGAGTTTGTATACGTAATGCGAAAACTTGTCATGTTCGAATCCAGGTGGCTGTTTTACATAGACTTCTTCATTTATGTACCCGTTGAGGAAGGCGCTTTTGACATCAATTTGGTGTAGCTTGAACTTTCTGAAACAAGCGAATGCTAGTAGCATACGAATGGATTCCAAGCGGGCTACTGGGGCAAAAGTTTCTTCATAGTCTATTCCTTCTTGTTGGTTATATCCTTGAGTGACTAATCTCGCTTTGTTTCTTGTAATTGTTCCGAACTCGTCAAGTTTGTTTTTGAATACCCATTTAGTTCCAATAATGGATACATTTTTTGGAGGAGGCATCAATTCCCACACTTGACATCTTTCAAATTGTTGTAACTCTTCTTGCATTGCTAGTAGCCAATTTTCATAAAGTATGGCTTCTTTGGCGTTCTTTGGTTCAATCTGGGATAGGAATGCTGAGAAAACACATATGTTTTGTGCTTTTCTTCTTGCAGTAACTCCTTCATTTATGTCTCCAATGATGTTATCAGGAGGATGATTTTTGATGTATCTTGCTAATTTTGGAAGTTGAACATTATGTATTACTTCTTCAGTAAATTGAGAATTGTGGTCTGGTTGTTCATCCATTTCAGCTTACTGGATATGTTCCTGATTTTCGTATTCAGCTTGCTGGATCGGTTCCATAGTCTTGCTATTTTGCTTTATGTGGTATGATGGGTTTGCAGCAGTCTCTAAAATTCCTGCATCTTCTTCTCTTTCTTTTGGAATATCATGGTTAAGTTCATTAAATTTGATATGTATAGATTCTTCGATACACAACTTTTGCACATTATAAATGCGATATGCTCTACTATTTTGTGCATAGCCAATGAATATTCCGTCATAAGATCTAGCATCAAACTTGCCTAAGTTCCCACTAGTGTCAAGAATAAAACATTTAGATCCAAAGATTTTGAAATAGCTTATATTAGGAAGTCGTTTATTTAATAATGCATATGGTGTTTTCAAAAGAATTGGGCGGATTAACACTCTATTTAATACATAACATGAAGTGTTTACGGCTTCAGCCCAAAATTTCTTTGGGAGTTTACTTTCTTAAATTAGTGTTCTAGTTTGCTTTTAGAACGTCATTTATTTTTTCTTTCTACCACTCCATTTTGTTGAGGGGTTCTAGGTGCTTTGAATTCATGAGTTATTCCTTTTTGATTACAGAATGTAATAAAATCCTTTTGAAATTCAGTACAATAATCACTTCTGATTCTTATAAGATTAAGACTGTATTTGGTTTCCAAATTTTTAATCAGTTTTTCAAATTCTTTAAATGCCTCATCTTTTGTTCTAAGGAATAGTACCCACGTATATCTAGAGAAATCATCGACTATCACAAAAACATAGAATTTACCGTTTAGACTAACATGCCTTTCAGGTCCAAATAAATCGAGATGAAGCAATTGTAAGGGAGAAGAAGTTGATACCATGTTTTTGGCTGTGAACGATGTTCTTACTTGTTTTTCGAGTTGACAGGGTTAGCATATATACCTTTCTTCTCGAAATTCACTTTGGGTAATCCTCTTACTAAGTTCTTTGATGATAACTTCATGATGAGGTCCATATGAACATGTCCCATCCTTTTATGCCATAAATTCGCTTCATCTTGAACAGTTGCAAGACATAATTCTTCCTCCTGTCGCTCAAAATTAAGAGTATATATATTCCCTTCTCTTTGGGCAACTAAATCAGCATTGTTAGTACCATGTGAAATTGTACATTTATCTTTTTCAAACTTTACTTGATGCCCATTATCCATTAATTGACTAACACTAATAAGATTGAATTCTAGTCCGTTGACAAGATGAACATTATTAATGTTAACCTTACCATTACCGATTTTACCTTTCCCAATTATTTCGCTTGACCGATTATCACCGAATGTGACAGTTCCATGTTTCTTTTTGACATTTAGTTCCACAAACTTAGATTTTTCTCCCGTCATATGACGTGAACATCCACTGTCAAGGATCCACTTTTGAGAAGATACTTTGGCTTTGAAACATACCTGTATAAGAGAGATACAATTTATATTTTTGGTACCCATATCTTTTTGGGTCCACTTGTGTTAGTTGAAATCACATCACTTTTCTTTATCCATACAGCTTTACTTCAATTTTTCTTTCTTGAGCAATTTATCTCTAGATGTCCTTTAATGCCATAATTTTTGCAAGAAGTAAAAGGCGTTCAATAATTTAATTTAAACGATGACTTAGATTTTAACATTTTAACTTCTTTTCTAGATATTTGGTTGTAGCCTATACCTTGTTTATCATAACTGGGTCTTTGTTTTCCTAGCATAACATTTAGGTTTTCTTCCTCATGAACAAATTTAGCTAGAGAAATTTTTAACGATTCTATTTCTTTTTGTAGATCATTAGTTGGAGGTGTTTTATTAGTCGATTCATCACCAAATGCATTAATGCATACAACTCTCATTTTTATCTCATTTTTTAGTTTTTCAACTTCATTATTTAGCTGTTTTACCTTGTTGAACAGTATTTTATTGAAATTATATAAATATCCATTCTTTGCTGCTAGTACCTTTTCCTCATTTGTGTGTGTTACTTTTTCTAATTCTTTCTTTTCATCTATTAGAGACTCCACTTTGCCCATTAAAGTGTTTACTAGATCTTTTAAGTGCATATTTTTTTCTTTTAGTTTTTCATTTTCTTGTTTTAAAGTAATATCATTAGAAAGAAGTACATCACTTGATTCACCTTCAAGTCCCATGAAGCATATTTGAGCTAGTTCATCGTTTGCATCTATTTCCACTTTGGATTCTTCATCATCACTCCATGTTAGGAATGCTTTATACTTTTTGAACTCCTTATTTCCTTGCTTTCCTTTGTTTTTGAGTTGGAAGCAATCCATTTTAAAATGACATGGTCGTCCACACTCAAAGCAGATTTCTTCGGTTGGCTTTGCTTTGAATTTTATTGCGTTGAATGGATGTTTCCTTTGATTCATTCTTTGAAGTAGGCCTTTAAGTCTTCTTGACATCATGGCTATTTCATCATCTGAGTTATTCTCAAGCTCTTCTTCAATTCCTGCATTTAAGCTAGTACCTTCTTTCGAAGAACTTCTTCCTCGTCATCATATCTTTTTAATTGATGTTCATATTCTTCTAGCTCACCAAAGAGAGTTAATGTATCCATAGAAGAAATATTAACGGAATCTTGAAGAGTAGTAATTTTAGATGCAAACCTTTTGGGCATAGCCCGAAGTAACTTACGGTTGATTTCAGTTTGTGGAATTAACTTGTCGAGCAACTTTAAAGAATTTATAAGTACCAAGAATCGTGCTTGAGCCATTTTGATTGTTTCGTCTCTTTCCAGTTTAAACATTTCGTAGTCATGTATGAGCATACTCAGCTTAACTTCTCGTACTTTGGAAGTTCCTTCGTGACTTACCACTAGGGTATCCCATATCTCCTTTGATGTGTTGCATGAAGATACTTTATCTATTTCGGCTTGCACCATGCCACTGAGAAGAGTGTTCATTGCTTTTGAATTGTATGAAATCATGTATGTTTCGGTTGAGTCCATTTCTAGTAGCGTTTTTGGAGTGCCATCATCTCTCCTTGGGATTACCGATCTATTCTCTACCACCCACCATTCCCATGGGTCTCGCTCGAGATATATCCTCATCCGAAATTTCCAAAAGTTATAGTTCTCAGTTCCAAAAAGTAGAGGAGGTCGGTTGGTTGATTGTCCTTCGTGATGAGCGCTTCCAAATTGTGCCATGTCAGAATCTTTCCCTACAAGTCACCTTTAAGACCAAGATAAGTAGAGCCAAGCTCTGATACCAAACGAAATTTAAATAGGTACACTTAGAAGGGAGGGTTGAATAAGTGTAGGCACAAACTATGTCCAATTTTTATTTCTTATCAAAAATTCTTTAAGTGTTTAATGCAGCAAGCTGGATTACTGATATGGATAGAATGCAGGTTGCTGGATAAATAACATAATACTCAAGTATAAAATGCAATCACATAAACACCCGAATTTTTACGTGGTTCAACTACTACCCTCTAGAATAGTAGCCTAATCCACGTCCAATACCAACTAGTATTGGAGACTCACTTTTATTCAACTTTTCCAATTACAAAACAAGTTCTATCAAATTTGAACACCCTTGTTCCTTGTGCACCTATGCTTTCTTTCAACTTGACTGTAATAAGTTATCAACCCAAACAGGATTACCCAATACAAAATAGATTTTGATATGATAATTAAAATACAACTTACTAACTCAAGGCTCTAGTATGAAATGATATGTAAGAAGGATATTACCAGAATGTATTTGAAACTGCAACTCCGTTCTTAATGCAATCAATATCTATTTCAGTGGAAAATAATCTCGCAGCTTGTGTGCTATTATTTTCTGTGTATGTATTTAGTACCTAAATATGTTAAAGGACTCTGTTTATATAGACCACTTCTAGGATATTACCGTTGCACATGTTTGCTGCTGTGATATGCTGATTGAAACATGTTGCATAAATCTTGTCGTTCAATATCAATCATGATCTACTTAGCTTGATTTCAAACACAGATATTCTATTTTCTGAGAAATCACGCCATCAACATTTAAGGCTTAATTGATTTCCATTTCATGGGAGAAAGGCTTGACGCAGATTACTTATAGTCCCAATTACAAAGCCGGAGTTTATTACCTTATATGCGCATAAACAATTGCTGGCATGTTTCCATATATCTTAACACGTATTGGTCCGTTAGAGTTAATCAATTGGGATGCTCAAATCGTGGCGAGATTATGGCACATGATTTCTGCTGCAACATATGGTAATTTATGCAATCAACTAGTTACCTTAATTAATTGCCTAGAATTAAGACCCTTGATTTATGATGCATAAATTGTGCAGCATGATGAAGCATACCATTCAATATCTTATAACCTGTGTCCATATATCTTACCTTATATTTGGACACCCAATTAGATCCCTTGATTTGTGGGACAATATTAAGAATCAAAACTTATGGTAATATAATTACCCCATTTCTTGCTCTACCGTATATCACTATTTAACAAGATTTGATTCCTTACGTGAGCAATTCTGGCCATGCATATTATGAGCTAGTTAATTAACATGTAACATCAAATATGAATGCAAGTATATATATATGTAATGCACATGTCCTAGAGCCTTATTTTGGAAAGTGATAAATGCTAAGATCTTACATATATTCCTAAGACTCAATTTGGCTTTTCTTTCTTCAAAGGCATCTTGACTTTTGACCTTCTTCCTTGATGATCCTGAAACGATATATAACAGAATTAGTGAATTAATATGGTCATCATCAAAACATAGAGTGTGACATAAGTCAACAGATAGAATCTATTGTCTGTAGATTTGAAGCTCCCTCCTTGCTCCGACTTTGAATCTTCATTGGTCTCCAAGTTACTTCAATCTCCAAATCTAATAAGAACTAGTGTTTTGATCTAATTTACTCTAATCTAATCTAATGGACTCCTCTCTCTACTCTAATCTCTCCTAATCCTTGTGATTCTCCACCTTTTATAAGTCTCTTCATATGTCTTTAAGTCCTTTTGGAAGTCCTCTTGGAAGTCCTTGAGTCAATCGGATCAAAACAATCCTTCCAGAACTCAAAATTGGACAAAATTCATATTTTATGGGCCACCCGAAACAGTGACGTTCGACGTCCGTTGGTACAAATGTCATAACTCTTGCATCCGAACTCCGATTGGAATGATTCAAGTTGTTCCGGAAAGATAAGAAGAAGCTCTACAATGTAATCCAGGTTCCAAGCCAAAAATATGAAATGAAAATGAAAGCCCAAACGATGTCCGAATTGCTTTTCTTTGCGATTTCATACCAATTCTTTGCGATCACAAATCCCAAACATATAATCTACAAAACGAACACAAAATGCATGAAAAGTAACTACGAAACATGAGATTAAGCAATTAATTCAAGTAATAGATACCGGATAAGTAGGTATAAAACCTACTTATCAGAGACCAATAACTATCCAAGAGTTGATTATAATATCTTCATGAACAAGGTATATCGATGAATCAATAAGAGCTAGAGTATTAACAGTTTCTAAATTGAACAAACGTTATCATCGACAACATGCTTTCAAAATTGTGTGAGTACATAAGCAAACCAAAGGAAGTTTGGTTTAGGTTGAGTTCAAGGGTAATTTAGAGTTTGGAACATTCATCAACTAAGGATTAGTTGAATTGATAAAGAATCGCTAGGCAACTTAGAGTTTGGAACAATAATGTAACATAGTACAATGACATTGGAGAACGAAGATTAAACAACAGTTATTAGTAGATGAATAAACACATTTCATACAACAACATTGCAGACTTTGAATAACCAAAGTAATCTCGTTTGAAATAAAGAAATAAAGATTAACTAACTTGCTTCAATAATAAATGAGGGTTAAAGAATTTGCATGACAATAAATCGTTAAACAAAATATTAGAGTTAGAGAATTTGCATAAGTATAGCGTAATAGTGAAAAGTAACCTTGCTGAATAATAAAGTAGCAAATGTGACACCCCCAAATCTGGGTACTTCAATTCCACGGGATTTGGTGTTCATTGTATAAATATTATCTATCTATCTACCCATAATAAATGCAAGCCATGCAATAGATAGAATAAAAATCTTCCCCTTAAGGGTTACAACATCCGAATAATAATAATACAAATCCCAGGTTAAACTAACCTTAAACATCTGTGAGGAATCATAAACAAATAAGTCTTAAACAACATCATCTAATAAAAAAAACAAGTCTTCATCACTTGTTAACCTTGCCCTTGCCTTTACTAGTGGAAGGTTTGTCAGTTCTTTCGTTCTTAACTGCAATGTTATTATTAAGTAAGAGTGAGCACGATTGCCCACAAGTATAACAATATAACAATGAATAATAACATGCGAGAGAAATAATAACTTCTGAAATAAAAGCTCAACTTTTGAATCAAGAATGAATAACAAGAATCAAAAGATTTCTGAGCGTCATAAGACCTTGAACTATGTCCTAGGTTATCAAGGGTTATACTTGAAACCTTTAACAGTCATAAGACTATGGACCTTTCTACTCGTACTTAGGGGGATCAACCCTTAGTACCATACTGTGCACAATATCTTAACGTTAACGTATAAGTAAATCCCTTTTGCAGGGTTGTTCATCTCAGTTTGACATTCGAGTCCGCACCAAAGGAAGTTTGGTTTGGATAATTCAATAAGGGTTCTGAAATTTAGAACGTTCATCAACTAAGAACTAGTTGAATCAGTAAAGTTCACTAGTCTAATAAGGTTCAACAATAATGATATTCGATTTGAATAATAATCTCAAGACGTATACAATAGGACAATTATTGTATAACTGAATCATGCTTTGAAAAGATAATCAATCATTAATATAACATTTGAAATTGAATAATAATTTACTCGATGTAACTAATAAACTTGAACAATAATGACAAGTAGGGTTAGGAAACTTGCCTCATGCGTAGATTACACTTTAACTAAGCACGTTCTTTGAATTTAATCCTACATACCATTCACATTCACAATACCAGTTAATTATAACTTAACTAATCATCAACGATTATTCTTTTGTCTAAACTTTAGTTATGACTATACTTAGTCAAATTATCACATTTACTGTCACATAATATCACTTCATGAATAATAATTTAATTATGTATTCAATAATTCAATTCACATGCAATTATGTTATTTACATGTTAAACAACTATTTTATCATCACATTATACTTCTAACATGTTTACATGTTCATTACATTAAGTTACTAACACATTGCTAGACTTAACATTTTAAAAATAATTCATTCTTAACTTTCTAGAGAGTGGTAAAATGCTATTTCACTTTTTATACTTAGTCTTCGCGATACGGTGGCCATTAGCCATACCAGCAATGAGACACTTGGCATTATGGGCTGAGACTTGGTATTACACATGCTTGGTTGGTTATCATGCACAAAAAAAAGGTAGGCGGGCCAATGACTATACATGGCACAGGCATACGATTCTTGAAAATGGCGCTTCGTGAAAAATCGCAGAACATGCCAATTTCTCCCAATTTCTTAATTTCTACTCGAAATTAGACATACCCATATGATATAATTCATGCATAAACATAACCCAATATTTATAGAATGACTTTAGCCAATTTAAACACTAAATTACAAAATTAAAGCATGCAATTTCATTGACTTTGATGTTCTTGAAGGTTTTGAAAATAAAACATGAAAATTGTCACTACGAATTCGTTATAACACCGAATCCGTTCATTTAAACTTTGGTCTCTTCGTATCAACATGCATAACAACATACGAGTGTAAAAATTTAGGGATAATATACGATCAACACATGAAATAACACGTATAAGGCCATAAGGCCAAAACCCATACTCTGTAATTTTGTAGAAATTATATATTACGTATTTTCATGAAACTGATGTTATGGTTTACAAAATATATATAATTAAATATGATTTGATAACATCTTAACCTATATATGCACATAAGCCTTACAATTTCCCATCATAGAGACTTTACAGAAAACTGTGAAAGCCATTTTTGTAAAAACTCAAACAACATAAAATAGAAATTGGGATGGAGGAGATTACCCTGTAGAGTATAAATTAGTAGGCTTAGATTCCTCACTCTCAATTCTCTTTCACAGACTCACAATTTCTCTCTGACAATCTCTCTCTGATTTTCTCTCTGTGAATAGCTTATAGACTTAACAATAATGAAATGAGAATATGTAGAAATATCAACTGAGCCTTTATGCGCAGAGTTGAGGTCAGTTGCTCCATACGTGGTTTAACTGCCCTCAACTCCCCTTAAGGCCTCATTTGGCTAGCCTTAAAGGCTTATACCCAATTAATTTAATAAACTCATTTATTATATAGTTTAAATCATGTCACACCCACTTGCAAAATAAATCAAATATCTTATTTAATTTAATATAAATAAAATATAATAATTTCTCATAAATTCACATAGTCATATAATTAGTTTCTCATTAATAAATAATGTCAAATTATTAACTCTCTACTTAATAATTAAATTAATTAAAATAACATCATGCTTGATTAAATATTTCATTTAATTCAATAAGCTCACATAATTACATATTTAAATAATAATTATTCTCTACATTAATTTAATAAATGTAACATATATAATTAAATTAATCTACCACAATTGCATCAATTAATTATTTAATCCAATAATTAAATTATCGAAAAATATTTATTTAATTCAATAAATATTAAAATTAATTTACAAAATCTCGTTCGTCACATCTTTCCCCCCTTAAAAGGATTCTGTCCCCAGAATCACGACTCAATAAATTCGACCCGTTACATTCTCCCCCCTACAAAGATTCTGTCCCCAGAATCTCTTACACATAATTAAGTAAATAAATGAGGGTAATTCTTCATCATATTCTCTTCGAGTTACCACGTAGCTTCTTCAGCGTTGTGGTTCCTCTAAATTACCTTAACAGAAGGTATAACTTTATTTCTGAGAACTTGTTCTTTTCGGTCGACAATTTGGACAGGAATTTCTTCGTAAGATAAGTCTTTCTCAAAATGCAGGGGTTCGTGTTCAATTACATGCTTGTAATCGACTTTGTAGGGTCGTAACACAGAAACATGGAAGACGTTGTGGACATTCTCGAGTGCTTGAGGTAAGGCTACCTCGTACGCAACTTCTCCAATTCTTCGAAGTACTTCAAATGGTCCAATGAATCATGGGCTTAATTTCCCTTTCTTACTGAACCTGATCTTTCCCTTCCAAACTACCTGATTCAAATTCGATATTTTTACGATGTGGATCAGCGTATTTCTTTTGTCTATCTTGAGTTGCTACTAGTCGCGCTCGGATAACTTTGACTATTTCTGCTGTTTGTTGTACCAATTCTGGCCCTAGCAATTGCCTTTCACCAACTTCATCCTAATAAAGTGGAGTTCTGCACTTTTTGCCGTATAACGCTTCATAAGGCGGCATGCCTATACTAACGTGGTAACTGTTGTTGTAGCCGAATTCTACTAACGGTAGGTGATCATCCCAATTTCCTTTAAAGTCCATCACACAGGCTCTTAGCATATCTTCTAATGTCTGAATCATTTTCTCACTCGTCTCAAAATGCATTTGAGGGTGGTATGTCAGACTCATTCGCAATTATGTACCCATGCATTCCTCAAGACGCTTCCGTAAATTCGATGTGAAGCGCGGATCCCTATCGGAAACAATTGACACCGGCACTCCGTGCCTCGAAACAATCTCTTTTACCTATAACCTTGCCAACTAATCTAAGTTGAATCTGATTTTGATCGGAAGGAAGTGTACTGATTTTGTCAGTCGGTCAATGATAACCCATACTGCGTCGTAGCCTTTCTGAGTCGTCGGAAGGCCAACCACGAAGTCCATTGTAATATGTTCCCATTTCCATTCTGGGATTTCCAACGGTTGAAGCAATCCACCTGGTCTCTGATGTTCTGCTTTTACTTTCTGACAGGTCAGACACTTGGCAACACATTCTACAACATCTCGTTTTAAATTTGGCCACCAGAAATGTTGTCGAAGATCTTGATACATCTTTGTACTTCCAGAGTGAATCGAATATCATGAACTATGAGCTTCCCTTAAAATTTCTTCCTTAATCTCTTGTTTTGGCGAAACCCAAATTCTACTTTCAAATCTTAGTATTCTTTCCTTATCCATCTTAAATCTTGGTTCAGTTCCTTCAGATATCTTCTTTGTCACCTTTTTGCATTCATCATCCTGAAGCTGAGCCTCCTTCACTTTATCTAGTAGAGTTGTACCAGATTGCATCTGAAATAGCTTCTCATCAATCTCCATTGGATACTTCACTTCCAATTCCAGTTTCTCCATTTCTACAATTAGCTCCTCCTGAGCAGTCAACATCATCAATTTCTCACGACCCTTTCTACTTAAGGCGTCGGCAACCACATTCGCCTTACCCGGATGGTATAAAATTTCACAGTCCGTAATCCTTAATTAATTCTAACCATCTTCTTTGACGCATATTTAAGTCCTTCTGTGTAAAAATATATTTCAGACTCTTGTGGTCCGTATATATTTCGCACTTCTCCCCATAAAGATAGTGCCTCCAAATTTTCAAAGCAAAAACAACTGTAACTAACTCTAAGTCATGGGTCAGGTATCCCTTCTCGTAATCCTTCAACTGTCGTGATGCATACGCAATGACTTTACTATTTTGCATCAGCACACAGCCAAGTCCTTTATGCGACGCATCACTATAAATAACAAAATTTCCTGTATCATCCGGAAGAGATAACACAGGGGCCGTACTCAACCTCTTCTTCAGTTTTTGAAAACTTTCCTCACACTTCTCCGTCCACACAAATTTCATAGCTTTTCAAGTTAAATTCGTTAACGGAGTTGCGATCTTGGAAAAGTCTTGAATGAATCTTCTATAATATCCTGCCAATCCAAGAAAACTTCTTACTTCCGACGGCGTCCTCGGCTGATCCCAGTTAATCACGGCTTCGACTTTTGATGGATCTACCGAAATTCCATTTTTATCGATCACGTGACCAAGAAATTTTACCCGTTCAATCCAATATTCGCATTTCAAAAACTTGGCGTACAACTTCTCCCTTCTCAATACTTCCAACGTTAACCTCAAATGTTCTTCGTGTTCTTCTTTGGTTTTGGAATATACCAAAATGTCGTCTATAAATACCACCACAAATTTGTCCAAAAATGGCTTGAACACACCATTCATTAGTCCCATAAATGCTGCAGGAGCATTCGTTAGACCAAACGACATTACTAAAAATTCGTAGTGACCGTATCGCGTTCTGAACGCTGTCTTCGATACATCCTCTGGCCTCACCTTCAGTTGGTGATAACCACTCCTCAAGTCTATCTTAGAAAAGTATCTTGATCCCTTTAATTGATCAAACAGGTCGTCGATCCTCGGTAATGGATATCTATTCTTAATCATGACCTTATTCAGTTCTCTGTAGTCAATGCAGAGCCGCATCGATCCGTCCTTCTTTTTCACATATAACATCGGCGCTCCCCACGGTGATACGCTCGGTTAAATGTACTTCTTGTCCAGTAATTCTTGTAGTTGTACCATTAATTCTTTCATCTCTACTGGTGCCATTCGGTATGGTGCCTTCGATATTGGAGCGGTTCCGGGTGCCAAATCGATCACGAAATCAACCTCTTTATTTGGTGGAAGTCCTGGTAAATCGTCTGGAAATACGTCGACGAAGTCCCTCATAATCGGTATCTCTTCTACCTTCGAATTCTCTTTTCGACTGTCGACTATGTAAGCTAAGTATCCTACACAGCCTTGTCTTAATAACTTCCTGGCCTGCATCATCGTCAGACAACTCACTTGTCTAGGCGACTTGCTACCATAAAACACAACCTTTGATGGAGTCATAAGGTTAATACGCTTCTTTTGGCAATCAAGTACAACCCCGTAATTGAATAACCAGTCCATTCCCAAAATAACGTCAAATTCCCCAAGTCGAATAGGGATAAGATCTATGTTCATGATATTACCCTTAATATCCACTCTATAGTTCTTATGTACGTACTTAACAGGGATTATTTCACTATTCACAATTTCTATGTTCATGGGAAATCCAATTCATTCTTAGGCAAATCTAAATTCTTGGCAAAATCATCGGATATAAAGGAACAAGTAGCACCCGAATCAAATAAAACATAAGCATTAATTTTATTGATCGGAATGATACCGACACCACATCACGGATTGAATCGCATCTCGCACCGCGCCATGTTGAAAGTCCCAAGGCGATCGGCCGGTTTGTTGCGGTTGGTCCGGTGATGGTTAAGGCATTTCCACTGTTGTTTCCCCGATTCCTCCTGATCTTGACCCTCCCGATCCTTTCTTGGGACAGTCTCTTGCTAGATGGTCCTTCGAACCACAAGTGAAACACGCACCCTTCTTTGGGTTTGGACAGTTTGATGCTATATGGCCTTCCTGACCACAATTGTAGCACACTCTTTTTCCTTGCATACAAACTCCCAGATGGGCTTTCCCGCAAGTCGGGCATGCTTTGATTCTTTTCTTCTGACTACCTTGCTGATTCCCCGATGGTGAGGTGTCGTTCCACCTTTTCTTCTGATTGAAATTTCCACCTCCTGTGCCACATCCACTGGCGTTGTTATTAATTTCACCTTCACTCTTCTTCTTCTTATGATCTTAATTGTACTTGGTCATCGCATCGCTTCCACCTTCTGCGAGGATGGCCTTTTCCAATACTCTGGCAAATGTGTTTATCTAAAACATTGATACTTTACTGTATACCCAAGGCTTTAGTCCTTGTTCGAAGAGCCTTTCTCTCGTCAGTGTGTACTTGGTACGGGGCAAACCTTGCTTAACTCATTGAATTTAGCCGCGTAGTCAGGTACGCTCATGTTTCCCTGCTTCAGTTCCAGAAATTGAACCTCCATCTGATTCTGCCAATTAGTTAGGAAATACATTTCGAAAAACATCTCTTTAAATCTCTCCCACGTAATTACACCTTCACCTCCTCGCACTTTGTTTTCTTGCCACCAGTAGCTAGCCTCAGACTTCAGCATAAATGTTGCAAAAGCGGTCTTCTGGTCTTCTCTAACCCTAGCAACGTCGAAAACCTTCTCCATTTCCATAACCCACGTTTGAGCCTCGATTGGGTTAATGGAACCTTTGAACTCTGGCGGTCCCACTGCCTTGAAGTCTTTAAACGTTGTGTTTGGTGGAGCTTGAGGTTGATTGTTCATTGCTCCAAATAGAAGTTAACTTAACTAAGCTGCTTTGCATTGGATTAGCATTGGTATTATTGTTGTTATTGGTTGACTCTTCATGAGCCGGTTGACGTTGTTGTCTTCTCCTTGGCGACATTTTTCTGTTAAATAAACGCTTATTAGAACATTATTTATTTCTCTAAATAGTTAAGGCATTACTTAACAATTTAACATAATCATTTAACACATCATCTCAACAACTTGATATATTTTCTTTCAAATCAAAAGTTTTAACATCAAACTATAGCATCACTGTTATTTACATCATCTATCCTGGAATAAAGAATCCACAGGATTTAAAACATTAAAATATTCCTTCATTCATAAACACGTCAGAATTTACATCTAAAACTAATTAAGTTCTTCACATAATTAAACAAATCATATCACTATCGGTCAAGGTACTGATTAACCTTGCTACGCTCCTCTTCTAGGATGCGATACATCATCCTGCGATCCATCATGTACAATGGTAGTCCTTCGAACTGGATTGGGTACCTCAAAACTCGATCTTGGGTCTCATTCATTGCCTTGTTAAGTGTAATATGTCTCCCCAATCTTTGCCTTCTTTGCACGACCATCATCTTCTGCACGATCAGCTCGACGTGATTCTCATACCCAGCCTTCCTCTGTTATTTTTAGTCTTTCGGAGGTTTCCTTCGCCCTTCTTCGCTTCTATCTCCTCGGTCTTATCTTCTTGGTTTGACCCTTCTCATGGACCAAATCCCATTCTACATTTCCCAACATCGTGAGTGAAGAGTCGAAATCTCCTCTCCTTCTCGCTTCTAGAGTAATATGTTGAATAACCGCCGCTTTCAATAAATCCTCGACCTCGTCTCAGTAACTCTATGTTACTATCAGATAACGTGTCATACATCTCAAAGATCAACGGTACCGTCAGGTAACTCTCTTCTTCCTCTTCCTCTTCCTCAACAAATTCCTCCTCAGATCGGTCCTCGTGTTTCATGCTCCCGACCAACAACAATGATCAATGGAGATGATTCCTCTCTGCACTAATTGTTCCCTAACGATATGAATGTGTCGGGGCTCCTCCTCTATCGGTACTATAGGTACACGGGGGTTCCTCCTCAAGAGTACTATAGGTACACCTCGGGTTCTTCCTCCCCACTTGACTAGCTTCTCCAACATTCGGCATCCCGACAACAAAATTTTAAGTTTTAGTTACTAAGTCGTATCATCTAACGCATACTTTAACACATAAACACATAAGGTCTTTTATTATCTACAATGAATTACAAAAATTCATTTCCTAGAACTCGATAAGAGTTTTCCATCACTATGTTCTTTCTATAAGGCTACTACCTAAGTTGTTCGACCTAAGGTTCATAACCTACAGCTTTGATACCAACTTGTGACACCCCCCAAATCCGGGTACTTCAATTCCACGGATTTGGTGTTCATTTATAAAATATCATCTATCTATCTACCCATAATAAATACAAACCATGCAATAGATAGAATAAAAATCTTCCCTTAAGGGTTACTTCAAAGGTTTAATATTATTCAAGAACGCAATCAAATTGCAAAATAATGCTAAACGTGTAAAATCAGAGTTTTAAAATTTTACAAACCATATACCCGGATCACCCTTTATGCACAATTATTAATTAAACGAAAAGATAAAGAATAAAATCATACCCTTGAAGATCGAGCTTCCTCAGGTACAAGTTCACCTCCAAATCCTTTCGCGTTCAACTTGAATTCACCGGGTTTGGTTCCTTCCTTTGATCAACGTTAGCCACCCAAGTGTTTGGCCTCTAGAGGTGATCCACCAAGGAAGAAGAAGGATTCAAGAAGATGGGTATTTGGCTCAAACCCTAGTTTTCTATCTCTATAGAAAAGAACGTACTCTCCAACTATTGGAATTATTACGTATTATTGATATCTGATATAAGACTCCTCTTATAAAGATATCAGGTAACCTTATTTAATAAAATAAGGTATTATTTAATTAAACTCTTTTAATTAAATGGGCTCCCTAATCTTATTAGGGATAATTAATTAAACTCCTTTAACTAATTTTCCCTCCTAATCCTATTAGGAATAAATGAGAGTACTTATATTAAATTAATTTCTAAACTCTTTTAGAAATTAAAATAATAATAATAATTGTAATAATATTAATAAGACTCCTCTTATTAATTTATATTTAATATTTCTAAAATATTAAATAATAAATATTAAGCTATTTAATTTATTCTATCACCATAGATTAAATTAAATATACATAACATATTATTACGATTATGCCATTAACTTCTTAAATAATTATTCTTCCTTTTATGGTGTGACCCTTTAGGTTCTCCATATTAAACCTATTGTGAATAAATCAATTAGAACAATTCTAATCTTATTTAAATAAATAAATTAAATAATTAATTTATTTAAATAAATAATATTTATTCTACAATAGGATAAGCCTCCTAACGATCAACGACTTTCCAGATAATATAGATTTCAACATTAATCATAAAAGAACCTTTGAGTACTTAGTTACCGTATAATTCAATCCTTCCACCATACAATGTCCCAATTAAATATAAGACATGGAATTACTGTCAAGTCTTATTTTATTTAATTATATGTATTTCGACTCTTAAATACACAACTCCAAATAATGCAAATTAGAAACTCCTTTCTAATTTCATTTTGCCTTAACCAAGGACTCTTGGGTTGTCATTTATCGAATCACATAGACATTTCTCTTCTTTTAATAGAAGTGGTAGATTCTTTATTGATCATACATTATCTCCATGTACAACTTATTATACCCAAGCATACCCTAAGGGTCTTAAGGAATAAGTCAAAGTATAACTCATCATACACAAGATACTATGATGATCTCAAGTCCAAGGATCACTTGTACTACTATCACTACAGAATTCTTATCGACAGCAAGATAAAACTCCATTAGGTATTCCTTAGCGAGCCACGTTCAAAGGAACTTATTCTCTAATAAGCACCTACATACTTGCTTTAGTGTCTCCACACAAATGATCATGAGATCAATCATCCTCATCCAATGAGCAAGCAACGTATGAACCAATCTATCCGGATTCACTAATCCCCAATTTAGTAATCCAATGATTGGGAACTATTTTAGTTTTAAGCTTTCTAAGAATTTAGATCTCATTAGAATGATCATCATCATTATTCTAAAAGCATTGCTTAAAACTATGGGTTTATCACATATTATAAAACAGCATCATGTAGATAATTAAAAGCCTTTAATAAATTAATACCTTTTATTAATAAATGAATAAGATTGTTACAAAGTATATGCTTTATCATCAAACATGATTGGCTTGTGTGCATACTACTTTTAATCTCCCACTTGCAATAAAGCCAATCGTCATGGTATCTCATACTCTTCTTCTCTAAGTGACGATTATCCTGCTGTTGGATAAGATTTAGTTAATGGATATGTAATGTTGTTCATGAGAGTCCACTATCTCTATAGTGATTTCCCATCTTTCAATGATTCTAATAATCAAATGAAAGTGCCACAACACATGTTTAGATCTAAGATGAGACTTAAGAACTATTCCTAGTTCTCAGAATGAACTTTTAATCCAAACAATCAACTTGCGAGCTTCATTTATAGCTATATACTTTGTCTTTATCACTAAACCAACATCTCTTTCATTGCTTGGAACCTTTCCAATTCATCGCACCACTGCTCAAGGTAACCTTTACCCTAAAGTGGATTTTTCTCGTCGTCTTGTCCGCATCTTCAAAAACTTGAGTCTCATAAGCCCTCTAGTTTTAATTAAGACCCACCATGAATATGATCACATCCTTAGTGCCTAGGCCAAGCACTTTAAGATGTTTTTCACGCACTCATAGTGAACTTCTCCATAATATGACCGATCAACATCGTGTCTCGTACATTTCATTGCATACATGATTGTCACTCATGCGACCTCTCTTTTCGAGTCCGTGGGGACTATTAAGAGAGATACACTCCATAGCTCATCGACATGAGACATCTCTTGAGTTTGCCATGCTAAACGACTTTAGCATCAAATGAATATACGTTCCTTGGGTTAAGTCGAGCATCCTCGTTAAATCTATCTATATAGATTTTATCCCCAATTAAGATACTCTTCCCAAACCATTCATGGAGGAATGTTTAGACAACTTTATCATTACCGATTGTAGCATTAGTATGTCATTCCTTATCCGTAGTATATCAACATATAATATTAGGAATGTCACTACACTCCCCCATCGTCCCTTTTGTACACACTAGAACTCTTACCTCATAGTATGTAACTGGATCATCATCTTCTATGATGTGTACCTCATCATCATCATCTATGATGAATATATACCTCCTAGGTATCTTCGGTACTATTCTAGATTTACGATTCGGTTGTGGTACAATAGGTCTATCTCTAGGTTCCTCTTATTTGACTTATAGTGTTTTGTGGTTCTTGAACTCTTCAAGATCTATTATCCTCCCACTAGCCCCTTCAATAATAAACACATTTATCTTAGAAGGTAACGTGTTTCGCAACAAACATCTTTTGTTAAGTAGGATTATAGAACATATACCCTAAACTTACTTTAGGATGTCCCACAAATTGTACTTGTCAAATCTTGTCCCAAGCTTATCCTTTGAAACCTTTTCACATAAGTTGGACAACCTCTTATCTTAACATACTTAAGATTAGGAATCCTCCCTGTCCATAACTTTTATGGAGTCTTGGGGCCGGATTTTGAGGTTACCATTTTCGTAGATATGCAGCCATTTCTAGGACATTATCCCAGAAGGATACTGGAATGTCGGTAAAATCATTTTGGACCGTACCATGTTCAACAAGGTATGATTTTACCTTTCAGATACATCAATCAATTATTACGTATCATGAGGTGTCCATTATGAGAAAAACCATTTGAGATGATCTAGAAACTTATTGCACAAGTATTTATTCCTTGATCTAATCAAAGAATCTTAATACTTTGCCAATTTGTTTCACTTCCAATTCTTTGAACCTTTCAAATAATTCACACTTGTATTTCAACAAATACATACATTCAACTCTTTGAATGATCATCTCATTTTCTTATACTAATTTTTTCAATATGCAAAATTATTTTCATGTAAGTCAAGTATACAAAATTTATTAAGTAATATTCCAGTTCTATACAAAACATTATTATTATAAATAGAACAACAAGTGTTCTTAATTATAATACCAAAGATTTCATTGTCCAACAATAAAATGGAAATAATATTTTTTAACAAGAACTGGAATACAATAACAACTTATTGACTTAATAGATTTGCCCGTAGGCATTGTTAAATTATAAGTTTTTATGGCTAATGCAGCAACATTTGCTTCATTTCCCACACATAGGATTACTTATATTTGTTTAGTTTTCTACTTACATTTGGTCCCTTCATAAATCTATATTTATGATAACCAAAGTTATCCAATACCCAAGTAGAACATCGACTTAAAGAAAAATTTATTTTAAATCATGAACAAATTTGTATTTGTAACCAAAACTTCACTAAGCTTCTTTGGTTAGCCTCTGCAAGATGCTTCTTGCAGCTTTCTTTCCAAAGGTCCAGCTTATTGCGAGTGGAAGCAAACTCCTTTGCTATCCAGATCGCTTTTGTTCTTATTATCCTTTGTTTTTGCCTTTCTATATACCTTCTTTGAATCGCTCTTCTTTTCGTAAGATCCTTTGGCCCCTACCAAGAAGACATGGTCTTTCTTGGTTGAAAGTGACTCTCATCATTTTTCAACATATTAAGCATATCAGCGAGGCTGATATCTAGCTTGTTCATATGAAAAATTCACAACAATTGTGAAAGGAGTCCGGGAGTGAGTGCAAGATCAAATCTTGGTTCAACTCTCCATCCATGACAAAACCCATTGTCCAAATTGTTTAATTAAATTAATCATGTTTAGGACACTTTTGTCATCATCAGAGTGTGTAGTTGGTCATTCTAGAGCGGAAGAACTCCTTAGATATCTCGATATCTATCACCCCCCATTTCCTCTCCATCAACTACTTGATGTGCAAAAATATAGTAGGAGCATCCATAGTTTCATGCTTGTGGCTGAAGCTCAAGCATACTTATAGATGCGAGCATGATGCATTGAGCCAATCAGGCATCATCTTGCCACTTTCTAAAAGTAGCAATCTCTTCCTCGAGAGGCATTGTCGCAACCATTGCGTGGATAGGCGATTATGACATAAGATAGCTTTTCAGCTATGAGAACTATTCTCAAATTCCTTAACCAATCCGTTTAATTCGGTCCGGTTAATTTAGCATCTAATATGCTTCGCAGTGATAGTAATTTTAGACATTGTAAAATTCTGTAAATGAATTTGTAATTAACAACATTTTAACATACATTCTTTTATTAATTACCAAAATAAATTAGGTCTTGTTTTAAATTGGTATCTCCCACTATTTTCTTCAAACTATATTACCCTCAATATATATAGTTCGGCAAAATCTAATTAAAGATTTGCTAGTGAGAATAAGGATCCCATTTCAAATGTATATAGCCTTGTGGTGACACAACAAACTATATATAAATAAATAGGTAGACAACTTTTGTCAATTACATCAACTATGCAACTCCTTTTCTTTTGCCTCTTAGATTATTTTGATCAAGTGGTGGCACATCCGAATCAAAATTATCCAAGTTAAGTCCGACCTAGCACTCCATATATTCAAAAAAGAAAAATATCATCCTTGTGGTGACACAACAAAACAATATTGTTCAATTTTCTTTATAAGCATCAAATGTGATAAATTAACATCTTAAATACTTAATACTTGCCTTGTGGTGACACAACAAACTCATATTAAATATTTAATACTCTATTAATTTTATCATGCTAGAAGGCTTACGCTCGATATTCCAAATATCTTTGAACGCTTAGGACTTAATATAAAAATTGAGGGGTTTGCTATAAATTTGTCTCATCTTGTTTAGCGCATGCATATATATATATATATAAAATACGCGTCATATATTAATGAACATGCGAAGCATGTTTGCATAATATATAATATATATAGTATAAGCATGCACATATAGAATACTATATTCTACCCGGATTGATTATGAACTTTTATTCTAGTTTGGTTCACTAGAGCCACCAAGTGAACCAAAAGGTCAAACCCTAGGGTGCAAGAAATAATATTTAAATATAACTATTACATTTAAACCCGGCTCCATTACAAACGGTCTTCAAGCGCTCCTTGCTCCTTGATCTCCAATTTTTCAAAATTAATTCTAACTATTCCTATTACAAAACTATTTAAAATAAATAGAAACCTTGATCGCCAGCCGAGGGAAGTACATAGGAGGAGATAGAATTTACATTCGAAAAAAATAGAGAAGACGAGGTACGCAGACCCCATTTAATAAAACCCATACATTCATGCATCCAACTAAAATAAAATCCAATCACATCGTCAATAGTCCATAATCAATCCCATTTATTATCATACATATCACCATATGCATCAATACATAACATTCATCCGATGAATAATAAACATTCAATATATATTGATATCATTTAATGGGCAAATTTAGTTAGTATAAAATCTAATTTTGAATCAAAATAAACTCCTTTATTTTAATCCAAATTTAAATCAAAATAAAACTATTTTATTTTAATTTATCCAATTTTGAATAAAATAAACTATTTTATTTTAATTAAAATCTTTAATCAAAATAAACTCCTTTATTTTAATTAATTATGGAATCCAATTCCATGTAAAAAAAAAACTTTTATTAAAGGAGACACAAATTTTCTTTCCTATTCACAAATAAACTCTTTTATTTTTTTGATAATATGAAATCTTATTTCATATCTAAATAAACTCCTTTATTTAAGGAAAGAAATCGATTCTTTTCCTATTCACAAATAAACTTTTTATTTTGAATAATATGAAATCTTATTTCATATCTAAATAAACTCCTTTATTTAAGGAAAAATAGAATCCAATTTCAACTCTAATTAGTTATCATGAAATCCAATTCCAACTCTAATTAGTTAACATGAAATTCTAATTTTAAAATTAAAATAAACATTTTTATTTTAATATTAAAATAAACTTTTTATTTTAAAATTAAAATAAATTTTTACTTGAATTATAAAATAATAAAAATAATATATATATATATATATATATATATATATATAATCCAGTATTAATTACGTTATATTATATATATATATATATATATAATATTATTATTCAAACTTCCATGATTATGTTCACATATCCTTATGAAAAAAAAATCCTGTAGCTAAATTCATATGTGCAGCATCATTACATGCATGTGATTCAAAGGATGTTAACATGGCAGTATCACGTGAATCCATAAAAAAATCTAATCAAGCAGCTGAAGTATATAGTCTTCACGTGAATTTCAGGAAAAAAAATCGGCCTTTTTTTTTGTAATAAATTTTATACAATAAAATTATGCCCAATTAAATTGTTCTAAACACATATCAATATACATATTAAATTAAAATAATTAATAATTTGCATAAAGGTTTGGCTCTGATGCCACTGTTAGGTTTGTAATATTCAAGAACGCAATCAAATTGCAAAAATAATGTAGAAACGTGTAAAATCAGAGTTTTAAAATTTTACAAACCATATACCCGGATCACCCTTTATGCACAATTATTAATTAAACGAAAAGATAAAGAATAAAATCATACCCTTGAAGATCGAAGCTTCCTCGTGTACAAGTTCACCTCCAAATCCTTTCGCTCAACTTGAATTCACCGGGTTTGGTTCCTTCCTTTGATCAACGTTAGCCACCCAAGTGTTTGGCCTCTAGAGGTGATCCATCAAGGAAGAAGAAAGGATTCAAGAAGATGGTATTTGGCTCAAACCCTAGTTTTCTATCTCTATAGAAAAGAACGTACTCTCTCAACTATTGGAATTATTACGTATTATTGATATCGATATAAGACTCCTCTTATAAAGATATCGGTAACCTTATTTAATAAAATAAGGTATTATTTAATTAAACTCTTTTTTTAATTAAATGGGCTCCCTAATCTTATTAGGGATAATTAATTAAACTCCTTTAACTAATTTTCCTCCTAATCCTATTAGGAATAAATGAGAGTACTTATATTAAATTAATTTCTAAACTCTTTTAGAAATTAAAATAATAATAATAATTGTAATAATATTAATAAGACTCTCTTATTAATTTATATTTAATATTTCTAAAATATTAAATAATAAATATTAAGCTATTTAATTTATTCTATCACCATAGATTAAATTAAATATACATAACATATTATTACGATTATGCCATTAACTTCTTAAATAATTATTCTTCCTTTTATGGTGTGACCCTTTAGGTTCTCCATATTAAACCTAAGTGAATAAATCAATTAGAACAATTCTAATCTTATTTAAATAAATAAATTAAATAATTAATTTATTTAAATAAATAATATTTATTCTACAATAGGGATAAGCCTCCCTAGCGATCAACGACTTTCCGGATAATATAGATTTCAACATTAATCATAAAAGAACCTTTGAGTAAATAGTTACTGCATAATTCAATCCTTCCACCATACAATGTCCCAATTAAATATAAGACATGGAATTACTGTCAAGTCTTATTTTATTTAATTATATGTATTTCGACTCTTAAATACACAACTCCAAATAATGCAAATTAGAAATTCCTTTCTAATTTCATTCTGCCTTGGCCAAGGACTACTGGGTTGTCATTTATCGAATCATATAGGACATTTCTCTTCTTTTAATAGAAGTGGTAGATTCTTTATTGATCATACATTACCTCCATGTACAACTTATTATACCCAAGCATACCCTTTGATATACCCTAAGGGTCTTAAGGAATAAGTCAAAGTATAACTCATCATACACAAGATACTATGATGATCTCAAGTCCAAGGATCACTTGTACTACTATCACTACAGGAATTCCTATTGACAGGCAAGTAAAACTCCATTAAGTATTCCTTAGCGAGCCACGTTCAGTGAACTTATTCTCTAATAAGCACCTACATACTTGCTTTAGTGTCTCCACACAAATGATCATGAGATCAATCATCCTCATCCAATGAGCAAGCAACGTATGTACCAATCTATCCAGATTCACTAATCCCCAATTTAGTAATCCAATGATTGGGAACTATTTTAGTTTTAAGCTTTCTAAGAATTTAGATCTCATTAGAATGATCATCATCATTATTCTAAAAGCATTGCTTAAAACTATGGGTTTATCACATATTATAAAATAGCATCATGTAGATAATTAAAAGCCTTTAATAAATTAATACCTTTTATTAATAAATGAATAAGATTGTTACAAAGTATATGCTTTATCATCAAACATGATTGGCTTGTGTGCATACTACTTTCAGTTACAACATCCGAATAATAATAATAATACAAATCCCAGGTTAAACTAACCTTAAACATCTGTGCGAAATCATAAACAAATAAGTCTTAAACAACATCATCTAATAAAAAAAATAACAAGTCTTTATCACTTGTTAACCTTGCCCTTGCCTTTACTAGTGGAAGGTTCGTCGGTTCTTTCGTTCTTAACTGCAATGTTATTATTAAGCAAGAGTGAGCACGATTGCCCACAAGTATAACAATATAACAATGAATAATAACATGCGAGAGAAATAATAACTTCTGAAATAAAAGCTCAACTTTTGAATCAAGAATGAATAACAAGAATCAAAAGATTTCTGAGGGTCATAAGACCTTGAGCTATGTCCTAGGTTATCAAGGGTTATACTTGAAACCTTTAACAGTTATAAGACTATGGACCTTTCTACTCTTACTTAGGGGGATCAACCCTTAGTACCATACTGTGCACAATATCTTAACGCTAACGCATAAGTAAATCCCTTTGTAGGGTTGTTCATCTCAGTTTGACATTCGAGTCCGCACCAAAGGAAGTTTGGTTTGGATAATTCAATAAGGGTTCTGAAATTTAGAACGTTCATCAACTAAGGACTAGTTGAATCAGTAAAGTTCACTAGTCTAATAAGGATCAACAATAATGATATTCGATTTGAATAATAATCTCAAGATGTATACAATAGGATAATTATTGTATAACTGAATCATGCTTTGAAAAGATAATCAATCTTTAATATAACATTTGAACTTGAATAATAATTTACTCGAGATAACTAATAAACTTGAACAAAAATGACAAGTAGGGTTAGGAAACTTGCCTCGTGCGTAGATTACACTTTAACTAAGCACGTTCTTTGAATTTAATCCTACATATCATTCACATTCACAATACCAGTTAATTATAACTTAACTAATCATCAATGATTATTCTTTTGTCTAAACTTTGGTTATGACTATACTTAGTCAAATTATCACATTTACTGTCACATAATATCACTTCATGAATAATAATTTAATTATGTATTCAATAATTCAATTCACATGCAATTATGTTTTTTTTTTTTCGCTAAGTTTGTTTGTATATTGAAAAAGAAAGAGATAAAACAATCGATAAGGGCATACCCCAGAAGCTTTTGATAGAACCACATGGGACAACCCCCAAAATGGACAACAAAAGACTAACAACCAAGCCAAATGAAAGAACAAAGCGTTACTAAGCAGGACAATAGTAAATACAAGCATGAAACCTTAAACAACTTAGATAACCAATTAGTTGAAACCAAGCATCCAAATGAATAGGGGTGAAGACTGAACCGAACTGCATTGCAGTAGCCGAAGAGGATGCTGAAGCATAGGAAGAACTACGAGAGCCAGTAGGAGAGGGCCGAACCATATATACCGAACCCCGAAGCCGAAACCCCGAAGCCGAAACCAACATCCCCCAGCGTCCCGAAGACAAGAGGTAGAACCCCGAAGCCGAGCCGAGATGCCAAGCCCAGATGCCACCCAGGTCCTTTTATCACACAAAGCCGAACCCGATTCTGATTTGATCAAGATGCTATCGAACCCATAACGATGTAAGCAATAGCTAAACCAAACCAATGAAGAGGCCGAACTGCCATGGAAACCGAACTGCCGAACTGCCATGGAAGCTAAGTTTTTTCCAGAATTTTGCGATGAGTTAACAACTTTTACGTAAGAGACCAAACCGTAACCATGAAATGCACCATAGCAGGCCTCACATCCAAATACTGAGGTCGTCGCCTAGTCTCAAGGCACCTTCGAGAAATTTGGGGGAAGAAGAAAGCCTTGACTTAGTGATATTTATAATCTCCCTAGCCAAAACACTCATAGGCAATTTGGCATTTTTATGAACAATTGAGTTCCTAACTGCCCAAAGTTTGTAAACTGTGGTGGAAAAGACCAGCTTTAAGATATCAGACCGAATTTTATTTCCTTTAAAATGAATGATATAATCCACCAGACTATCCCAGCTCCTTGGAGCATTGGCCCAGACTCCGAAGGCAAGAACAGAGGAGAGAACTGAAGTAGAATAGGGACAATCAAAGAACAAATGAGAGAAGGTCTCAGCATGATTTTCACAGAAAGGGCAATTCATAGGTCGGAAGCTATGGTAAGCAGAGAACCTATCATTTATGGGTAATCTGTGCCGAAGAGCAAGCCACAGGGTAAAGGAGAATCGGGGGATATGGAGGGGGAACCATAGCAAATTAGCCCATGGGACTTTCGGAGCACGCAAGCGAATAGATTCCCAGATAGTGGAAGCTTTGATATGTTTCACCGCCCGGTTGTCCCAAAGAATCAAATCCTCGAAGATCGTAGGATTAGGAAGAGATGAAAACAAGGTGCAGAATTGTTGCACATCATGATGATTACTGGAAGGCAAAGCCCATGCACCCATGTAAATGATGTCAGAAATTCGCGCATTAACAGGGATTCTGGAGTTGGAGAGCAGAGATGGAGAGGGGTTTAAGGGTTGCCCATTCAACCACGGGTCAAACCAGAGATCAAGAAATTTCCATTCCCAACACTATAGGTAAGGAAAGGAGAGCTATGGAACGAAGCTTAAGGATCTTCGCCGAGATCCATGAACAGTCCCAAGGGTTCGAGATATACCGAAATTAGTCTTTGATAAAGACCGTAGATTTGACCCAATTAGCCCATAAGGAGGGGGAAGATGGGGAAATGACCTTTAGAAGTTGGAGAATAATGAGAGCTGAGTTCCAATCAGTAAGGTTCTTAATTGCAAGACCACCTTCACAAAGGCGAAGGGACAGATCCCTCCAAGAGACTTTTGTACCATGCCGAAGGAGAGAAGGCCCCTTCCAAAGAAATCTACACATGATAGATTGAATGGCTCTTAGAACTGATTTAGGAAGAATAAAATGGGAGGCCCAGAAAGACTGAATTGCAAAGCGCACCGATTTAATCAGCTGAACTCTACCAGAATAAGAGAGGAAGCGGGATGTCCAAGAGGAAACTCGGCGAGAATTCTTTGAATCAAGGGCTGGCGGTCCTAATGGGAGAGTTTAGAGGAGATAAGAGGGACCCCGAGAAATCTAATTGGTAATACTCTAAAAGGAATACCCAGCAACAAGTTAATACTTACCTTAACATCATTTGGGACATTGGCAATGAAACACAGACTTTTACGAGCATTAGGAATTAGGCCAGAAAACATAGAAAAGGATTGAATGCACGAGTGAATAATGGAAACAGAGGCCATATCTCCATGGCAAAATATGAGAATATCATCGGCAAAGCATACGTGTGATATGTTGCACGATTCTGTTTTCCAATGAAACTTGAAATTAGGCAACAAAGTTTCCTTGTGTAGAATCATGGAGAAGGCTTCCATAGCTAGAACGAATAAGTAAGGAGACAGGGGATCCCCTTGCCTAAGACCCCTCGCTCCTTTAAAGTAGCCAGACAGACCTCCATTGACTTTGATAGAAAACATAGTCGAAGTGATGCACTCTTTAATCCAGCTAATGAAAATAGGGGGGAATTTAAGGAGGCCCAACAAATCCAAGAGAAACCTCCAGTTAACTGTGTCGAAGGCTTTCCAAATATCAATTTTAAGAGCACACCGGGCAGGACCAGAAAGTCTGTGGTAATTCCTGAAAAGCTCCTGAGCAAGGAGGATATTGTCACTAATGCTTCTCCCCGAGATGAAGGCAGCCTGAGCATGGTCAATAAGGGAAGGGAGGACAGATTTTAGCCTATTAGCAAGAATCTTCGCTATGCATTTGTAGATTGTGTTGCAGCAAGAAATAGGTCTAAAATCCGACATATTGGATGGATTATCCGTCTTCGGAATCAAGGCAATAGCTGTAGCATTTACTCCACACGGAAGGTGTAAGACCCCAAATTATTAATAAATGAAATTTATTTTCCTCTATTTATTATTTTGAAATAGTAAGGGTCGATTTGATTAATGTGAATAGTTATGGGTAAAATACGCAAATATTTCGAATAAGCAAGTGGTTATAAAATATTCATTATTGTCGGAGAATATTCGTTTGGTCGTGGAATATTCGTACTGTCGGGGAATATTCGTACGATGACGAAGTCTTTTGTGGGCCCCATAACGGAAAGCGATTGGATGAAGAAAACGAGAAATATAAGTTGTTTATAAATAACTACAGTAGTTGTTACCAATTATCTTCGTTGGAATACCCGGTGGTTAAAACACACTAATACGCATTGTTGAACAAGAAGACACTCAGATTGCACCAATTATTGATTCTTACGTAAGAAGGCACTACTCAATAATTGTTACATAATTACTCAAGCCACCAATCTTGAGCTGATGCGTATGAAGAAGAAAGTACAAGAAGGAGCTATTCCTAAGCGAGAATTGATGAAGAAGGAATACTTGAGTCCACTCTAGACTTTGTGTTCCTAACGACTCGATTTGAAGTACAAGATTATGATGGAGGCACACAATACACCATTTGCAATCCATCCTCGAAGTACTAAAATGTATCGTGATCTTCGACATACATTTTGGTGGAACAATATGAAGAGAGAGATTGCAAAGTTTATCTCAATGTGTTTAACTTGTCAACGTGTAAAGGCGAGCATCCGGTACCTAAGGGTCCGTTGCAACCACTTGAGATTCCGAATGGAAGTGGGAACACATTACCATGGATTTCAATTCTGGGTCTTCCTACGGTTTCTCAAGGCATCAATGCTATTTGGGTTATTGTTGATAGATTAACCAAGTCTCGCTCATTTCTTGCCGATCTGAGAGACTTATTCCTTGAACGTCTTGCTAGTATGTGCGTGAATGAGATTGTGAGGTTGCATGGCATGCCCAGTATCCATAGTTTCGGATCGTGACCCAAGATTCACTTCAAGATTTTGGGTTAGCTTGCAAAAAAAAGCTATGGGCACGGATTCTGATTATCTGATTCGCATATCATCCTCAAACCATTTTGGACAATCGAAAAGGACTATTCAAACTCTTGAAGATTTATTAAGACTCTGTGTCCTAGACTTCAATGGCAGTTGGGATAAGTATTTACCATTGGTGGAATTCTCTTACAACAACAGTTATCAAGCAAGTATAGGTGTGGCTCCATTTGAAGCATTATATGGACGAAAGTGTCGCTCTCTAGTATGTTGGGACGAGGTGGGTGAAGCAACACTGTTGGGACCCGAGTTGGTACGTATGACTACGAAAAAGATCCAAATGATTCGACAACAAACGGCACAAGATTGACAAAAGAGTTATGCGGATCATCATCGAAAGGACGTGGAATTTAGTGTAGGGGATCATGTATTGTTGCGAGTTGCTCCACGGAAGGGAGTTACAAGATTTGGGAAGAGAGGAAAGCTCAATCCACGATTTATTGGTCCATTTCAAATTCTTGACCGAGTAGGAAATGTAGCCTATAGACTCGCGTTACCTCCGAGTATGTCTCATGTTCATAATGTGTTTCACATATCTGTACTTCGTAAATATGTGAAAGACCCGAACTACGTCATTGAGTTAGAACCGGACGAGATAGCCGAAGACTTAACGTACGAGGAGGTACCTGTCAAGATCTTGGATAGGAAAGAACATGTCCTATGTACCGAGGTTATACCACAAGTTAAAGTTTTGTGGAGAAACCATGCTATTGAGGAAATGAACTGGGAGTTGGAAACGGAAATGAAAGCGAGGTATTCTCATCTTTTCGAAACACTGTGTATCGTATGTCAATTTCGAGGACGAAATTTCATAAGGAGGGAGGTAAGACCCCAAATTATTAATAAATGAAATTTATTTTCCTCTATTTATTATTTTGAAATAGTAAGGGTCGATTTGATTAATGTGGATAGTTATGGGTAAAATACGCAAATATTTCGAAAAGCAAGTGGTTATAAAATATTCATTATTGTGGGGAATATTCGTTTGGTCGTGGAATATTAAATGATCGTCGGGAATATTCGCATGCACTGCAGTAGCGATCTTTTATGGGCCCCATAACGGAAAGCGATTGGATGAAGAAAACGACAAATATAAGTTGTTTATAAATAACTTGCGTAAGTTATTACTGAATTATCTTGTTGGAATACCCGTGGTTAAAACACACTAATACTGGCGTTGTTGACAAAATGAGCACACCAGTATTGCACAATTATTGATTCTTACATAAGAAGGCACTACTCAATAATTGTTACGGAATTACTGCTCAAATATTTTATTGATTTAATAATTGATGCGTTGATATTTTATATTGATGTTGTTTCAATAAATTGTCATTACACAATGATTTTCCATTATCTGAGCAATAATTCATATTATCTCAATAATATTATTAGAAAACATAATTGGCAATGTCTAGAAAGTTACGCTCTAAGGAGAGGTTTGGTCACCTAATTGCGCGCCAAGAAGGAGAAATCCTTATTGAAAAGCCCCTCTTTCTGAGAGCTACCGGTTGTCGATCTTGTGATTACGTAATATTATTTGTGAATAATTAATTATTGATTTATATGATGAGGAAAATATTGATTTTATGTGGATATAGATGGAGAAAATTTTTAAAGTGACAATTGTTGAAAATTGAAATTTTATCTTTTTCTGATAAAATAATTCATTTAAATATATTATTATATTTAATAATATAATAATGGTGATATTTTTACAATGAATGTGGGATATATGAGTATACTAGGAGGAAGAATATTTTTGTGGCATTAAATGATTAACACATGTTTTTTGTGTCGGTGGACCCCATTTCTTGACTGAAATTTGATTATAGCCTGTAAATCGCCCGTTTGTGGATTTCGGTTAATTTCTGTTTGAAATTTGGAAAAACTTCCTTCTGCAAAGTTGTAGATAATGGAATTTCCTATAAAAAGTCGCGAGATTCGAATTTTCTGATAAAAGGGCTATTTATTATGAATTATTGAAGTTTCGGAGTTCCGAAATAATTGATTCTTGGGAGTTTTAATTAATTATTTTGAGAAAAACGTTTTTGGTGAGTTTGTGAACCTCATTTAACATGTGTGGCTGGTGTTTTTGACCAAAAGGTGGGCTAAGGAAAATTTGTATAATTATATTAATATTATATTCAATTTTCTACTTTGGTGTTCTAAGCATTTTCCTATAAATAGGGTGCTTAGGTTAGAATTGAAAACACACCGAAAACCTAAGTTTCTCTCTATTTCTCTCTCGATATATTGAGCGTATTCTTGTGAGTATACTTTGAGTATTGTTAGACGGTGCAAGTTCCTTCAAAGACTATACCAGATTCCAAATAGAAGTACTAATCTTTCGAGGTAAGGGATGTTATTTTCTTCTCAAATGATATTATTTCTTCAATATCATTATCTTTGAAATATTGGTTGAAACTTTTTATCAAATTTGGAACTTTTCCATGTCGGGGTTACTATTCACGAGTTACTATTCACGAGTACTATTCATGAAGCGTGAAGATGTTTTTTTGGAAAATTTCTATCTTTTGGTGTTTGAGTTACTTATTCACGATACTGACACTATTCACGTATACACACTATTCAATTTAAAAAATAAAATTTCTTCTTTTTGTCCAAAATATCTATTCTCGATACTAGCTTTGATTGTATCCATGTTTTGATCATTCTTGAATTTTACACCACTATGATTATTTTTGAGGTATTTTTGAACATGGATAAAACAAAGTAATTAATCCTTAATCCTTAATCCTTAATCCTTGTCATTTCGTTTCAATTGGATTCGCTTTTTTAAAATATTTTTCATCATCCTCGGTCTTAAATGATGATATTATTGAATATCTTTGGCACAGAGTGCAAAAGATGAATGATTTCAAGAATATCTTTGGTAGTAGTGCAAAGATGAACAGTGTTTAGATGAACATGACCAATCGATGAATATCTTTGGCTGTAGTGCAAAGATGAATATTTGATTCCGAGATGTATATTGATTGATGTTACAGGATAAAAGATAGACGATGAACTTTTAAATTCATACATAGAAGATAGTAGTTTGCATTCTCTACTTAACTCTTCTAATGAATTATTATTTCCATTGCGAATATTGATTTAAAATTTGTTGTCTATTGTATTCTATTAGATTTTTCCTGTTGAAGACTAACGGTAATTTGTTGTATATTATCTTAGTCATAATATTCTTTCTTTGGGCTAGTTGAGCTCACCCTTTTCCTTTTTGTTCCATTTTTCTTCTCGGGAGGCGAGAATATAAGCGAGTACGAGTCGGGGTATGGAATGAAGGTTTTAGAAAGAATTGTTTAGTAGTCCTCACCATTTTGTAAAATAATGTATCAATAAATGTGATGAGGATTTATTTGAGTATAGATATTGTCTAGAAGATAATATTTGTATTCAAACTCACAGCTTTCTTGTTGTAATAATAAAGTTGTAGTTGTTTACGTACCATGTATTGACAACTCGAATGGGTGATGTATACCTATTTTGGGGCGTCCACGGTTGGTATCGAGCTTAGGAATATGATCTCTGGCGGAGATCGTGGAATAGAATTAGGAGGGAGAGACGAGTAAATCCTTCGCTAGTGTGTCCTACCTAAGCTTATTTGTTAGTTGGTCAAGATATAGGATATTATGTGATATATTGATTTCCTTAATTAACCCTTGTTTTATGACGGTGATTTGAGAATGTCGAATGAGAATATTAACAAAGGAGTAAATTAGACCGTGGAGATGCCTATACTTACCAACGAGGAGAACGTCTAACAGTGGCAAATGTACCTCCTCCTGTGAACAACACCACCGAAAGCGAGATGATGAACGAGGGGATGTTTAGAAGCTTTTTGCGATTCATGCAAAATCGCATTTAGGAGACTCGTGTTCAAAATACGGGGAGGAAATGATAGCAATTCACGGGTTGTCACAAATGAAGCAGCTTCAAAGAGTTGGGACCACGAATTTAAGGAAAGCCGATCCGATCATGGCGGAAAAATGGGTCAAGCAAATTACCAAGATATTCGATGTCTTGGGATGCACAGAGAACAGAAGGTTCCATTCGCCACCTTTATGTTCCGTGGCGAAAGGACTCACTCGGTGGGAGTCTCGTGAAGCGTACTCCATCCACCACACTCAAAGATGTCTTGGAAAACGTTTGAAACTATTTAATGACAAATACTTTCCGAAAGTGTTCGTCATATGAAGGAAGTGGAGTTCATCGATTAGAGCAAAACAACATGATTGGTGTCTCAAGACGAGAGGCAAAGTTTGCAGAGTTATCCGTGTTTGCACCTCATTTGGTGGAGAATGAGGAACGTATGACGCGGATGTTTCTTAGAGGTTTGAAACCCTAAGATACGTCGATATCTCATTTCTCATAAACTTTCTCTATTCGGATGTTGTAAATGAGGCTCAATTATTAGAGCGAGATAACGAAATACGGTCAACCGAGGGACCATAACCAGGATCGTACGGAGATAGCGATCAATGAATAATGATAACCAAATGGAGAAAGAAACAGATTTGGACAAAAATGGTAACCACTCGGTGGTAATCATGGCCATGAAAATAGAAGAAGCGAGTCGGGAGGAGATTTTAAAAAGAGGAGGTTTAACAACGACCATGTGAAGACGACAGCAGTCTTAAGCAAGAATCGGTTCTAAGGGAGGAGAACGACCACCCATCATATGCTATAAATGCGGAAAGAGGGACATATCGGTCAAAGCGCCCCCACAACAGTTCAAGGTATGCTATAATTGTGGAAAGGAAGGACATATCGCTTCGAGATTGTGCATTGTAGCAAAAACCTAGTTCAATGGGGGACGGTGACTCAAAAGATCGTCCCCCGAAAAAGTCAAAGTCAACGATTCCGGAAGAGCGTTTGTTGTGGTAGGTAAAATGTGAGGAACCCAAACGAGGTGATCACGGGTAAGCTATTTATAAATTCTTGCGAAGTTTATACCTTACTTGATACTACCGTGCTACCCATTCATTTATCTCTCCCGCTTGTGCTCAACGTTTAAACTTGACTCGGAGAAATTAGACTTTGACCTATCTGTGGAAACTCCGTTAGAGAAACTTTCATCACATCCACTATTTATAAATCTTGTTTGATTCAAGTTGACACCATTACCTTACACCTGCTGATCTTATCTCTTTAAAGATACTTGCTTTTGATGTGATTTTAGGGATTGATTGGTTAACTACTCATCATGCCAAAATTGATTGTTTTCGTAAGGTTGTTAGTTTTCATATTCTAACCAACTTTGTTGTATGCAATTCAAGCAACTAAACCATTAAAATCAATCACCGCCATATCTAATCATAAAGCTATTCGCTTATTGAAAAGCGGATGTCAAGCTTTCTTAGCCCATGTTATGGATTTGAATAAAGACACGTCAAATTTGAATAATATTCTGTTGTTATTGACTTTCCCGACGTATTTCTGAAGAACTTCCCTTGCCTACCCCGAACGTGAAGTTGAATTCTTTATTGATCTTGAACTCCGGTACAAAGCCCATTTCTAAAACCCCATATCGAATGGCTCCTATTGAACTTCAGAGTTAAAGGTCCAACTACGAGAATTGTTGGACATCGGTTTCATTCGTCCCCAAGTACATCTCCTTGGGGTGCTCTGCTTTATTAAATACGTAAGAAAGACGCGGGAGTATGCGACTTTAGTATTGACTATCTGAATTGAACCATGTCACCATCAAGAATAGGTATCCTCTACCTCGTATTGATGACTTGTTTGACCAGATTGCAAGGGCACAATTCTTTTCAAAATTGATCTTCGCTTACGGATATCATCACCAAGATTAGAACCGAGGATATTCCAAAGATCGCTTTTAGAACTTCGATGACGGGCATTATGAATTCTTAGTCATGTTTTCGGATTGACTAATACTCCTGCGGCTTTCATGGATATGATGAACCGAGTATTCAAGGAATATTTGGATCAGTTCGTTGTTGTTTTTATTGATGACATCCTCATATATTCCAAAAGTCGTGAAGATCATGAGCACCATTTGAAGTCGGTACTCAAAGGCTTCGTGAAAACAAACTATATGCCAAATTGAAGAAATACGAGTTCTGGCTTGAGGAAGTAGCATTCCTTGGGCACGTGGTGTCGAAACATGGAGTATCTGTTGATCCGGCGAAGATTGAAGCAATACAAAGTTGGGAGCAAACGAAGTCGGTGACCGAAGTACGTAGCTTTTTGGGCTTAGCTGGTTATTATCGGAGATTCGTGGAAGGGTTTTCTCGAATCGCTACTCCATTAACTCAAATAACTCTTCGGGAAGGATACAAAATTTGTTTGGAGCGAAGAATGCGAGAAAAGTTTCCAAGAGCTTAAGAGGAGACTTATTTCTAAGACTGCTCTTCTAACAATACCATCTGGTTCGGATGGATTTGTTATCTACAAATGATGCTTGAGTGCAAAGGGTTAGGATGTGTTCTCATGCAACGTGGGAAGTCATAGCCTATGCCTCATGACAACTTAAAGAGTATGAGAGGAATTATCCTACTCATGATCTAGAGTTAGCGGCCCGATCGTTTTCGCTTAAAGATATGGAGGCACTATCTATATGGGGAGAAAGTGGAGATATATTCGGACCATAAAAGCCTTAAATATTTCTTCACTCAAAAAGAACTCAACATGCGGCGGCCGACGTTGGCTCGAGCTATTGAAAGACTACGACCACACTATTCAATACCATCCTGGAAAAGCGAACGTGGTAGGCGACGACGCGTTGAGTAGAAGATCATACGCTGAAACGAGTGCGATGATGTCAAGTATCTGCGACAGAGCCAACTTTAATAGAAAAAGTTAAGGTTACTCAAGCCACCGACCCTGAGGCGATGCGTATGAAGAAGAAAGTACAAGAAGGAGCTATTAGGGCGAGAATTGATGAAGAAGGAATACTTGAGTCCACTCTAGACTTTGTGTTCCTAACGACTACGATTTGAAGTACAAGATTATGATGGAGGCAATACAATACACCATTTGCAATCCATCCTCGAAGTACTAAAATGTATCGTGATCTTCGACATACATTTTGGTGGAACAATATGAAGAGAGAGATTGCAAAGTTTATCTCAATATGTTTAACTTGTCAACGTGTAAAGGCGAGAGCATCCGGTACCTAAGGGTCCGTTGCAACCACTTGAGATTCCGAAATGGAAGTGGGAACACATTACCATGGATTTCAATTCTGGGTCTTCCTACGGTTTCTCAAGGCATCAATGCTATTTGGGTTATTGTTGATAGATTAACCAAGTCTCGCTCATTTCTTGCCGATACGAGAGACTTATTCCTTGAACGTCTTGCTAGTATATGCGTGAATGAGATTGTGAGGTTGCATGGCATGCTGTATCCATAGTTTTGGATCGTGACCCAAGATTCACTTCAAGATTTTGGGTTAGCTTGCAAAAAAAGCTATGGGCACGGATTTCTTTATTGATTGACATATCATCCTCAAACGGACGGACAATCGAAAGGACTATTCAAACTCTTGAAGATTTATTAAGACTCGTGTCCTAGACTTCAAGGCGGTTGGGATAAGTATTTACCATTGGTGGAATTCTCTTACAACAACAAAGATTATCGAGCAAGTATAGGTGTGGCTCCATTTGAAGCATTATATGGACGAAAAGTGTCGCTCTCCAAAGATGTTGGGGCCGAGGTGGGTGAAGCAACACTTTGTTGGGACCCGAGTTGAATACGTATGACTACGAAAAAGATCCAAATGATTCGACAACAAACGGCACAAGATCGACAAAACAGTTATGCGGATCTTCATCGAAAGGACGTAGAATTTAGTGTAGGGGATCATGTATTGTTGCGAGTTGCTCCATGGAAGGGAGTTACAAGATTTGGGAAGAGAGGAAAGCTCAATCCACGATTTATTGGTCCATTTCAAATTCTTGACCGAGTAGGAAATGTAGCCTATAGACTCGCGTTACCTCCGAGTATGTCTCGTGTTCATAATGTGTTTCACATATCTGTACTTCGTAAATATGTGAAAGACCCGAACTACGTCATTGAGTTAGAACCCAGACGAGATAGTAGAAGACTTAACGATTTGGAGGTACATGTCAAGATCTTGGATAGGAAAGAACATGTCCTATGTACCGAGGTTATACCACAAGTTAAAGTTTTGTGAAGAAACCATGCTATTGAGGAAATGACCTGGGAGTTGGAAATGAAAATGAAAGCGAGGTATTCTCATCTTTTCGAAACACCAGGTACGTATGTCAATTTCGAGGACGAAATTTCATAAGGAGGGGAGGTTGTAAGACCCCAAATTATTAATAAATGAAATTTATTTTCCTCTATTTATTATTTTGAAATAGTAAGGGTAGATTTGATTAATGTGGATAGTTATGGGTAAAATACGCAAATATTTCGAATAAGCAAGTGGTTATAAAATATTCATTATTGTAGGGGAATATTCGTTTGGTCGTGGAATATTCGTGATCGTCGGGGAATATTCGTATTTACGGCCAGATTTTTGTGGGCCCCATAACGGAAAGCGATTGGATGAAGAAAACGACAAATATAAGTTGTTTATAAATAACGGCGTAGTTGTTACCGTTAATACTGTTGGAATACCCGGTGGTTAAAACACACTAATACGCGTTGTTGAACAGTAGCACACGGTATTGCACCAATTATTGATTCTTACGTAAGAAGGCACTACTCAATAATTGTTACAGTAATTACTGTTCAGTATTTTATTGATTTAATAATTGCTGCGTTGATATTTTATATTGCTGTTGTTTCAATAAATTGTCATTACACAGTATTTTCCATTATCGGAGCAATAATTCATATTATCTGAATAATATTATTAGAAAACATTATTGGCAATGTCTAGAAAGTTCTGTCTAAGGAGAGGTTTGGTCACCTAATTGCGCGCCAGTAAGGAGAGATCCTTATTAAAGCCCCCTCTTTCCTGGGAACTACTACCGTTGCGATCTTTGTGATTCTGTAATATTATTTGTGAATAATTAATTATTGATTTATATGATGAGGAAAATATTGATTTTATGTGGATATAGATGGAGAAAATTTTTAAAGTGACAATTGTTGAAAATTGAAATTTTATCTTTTTCTGATAAAATAATTCATTTAAATATATTATTATATTTTAATAATATAATAATGGTGATATTTTTACAATGAATGTGGGATATATGAGTATACGAGGAGGAAGAATATTTTTGTGGCATTAAATGATTAACACATGTTTTGTGTGTTGGTGGACTCCATTTCTTGACTGAAATTTGATTATAGCCTGTAAATCGCCCGTTTGTGGATTTCAAGCATTTACATTTGAAATTTGGAAAATCTTCCTTCTGCAAAGTTGTAGATAATGGAATTTCCTATGAAAAATCGCGAGATTCGAATTTTCTGGTAAAAGGGCTATTTATTATGAATTATTGAAGTTCCGGAGTTCCGAAATAATTGATTCTTGGGAGTTTTAATTAATTATTTTGAGAAAAACGTTTTTGGTGAGTTTGTGAACCTCATTTAACATGTGTGGCTGGTGTTTTTGACCAAAAGGTGGGCTAAGGAAAATTTGTATAATTATATTAATATTATATTCAATTTTCTACTTTGGTGTTCTAAGCATTTTCCTATAAATAGGGTGCTTAGGTTAGAATTGAAAAACACACCAGAAACTGAAGTTTCTCTCTATTTCTCTCTCGATATATTGAGCGTATTCTTGTGAGTATACTTTGAGTATTGTTAGATTCGGTGCAAGTTCCTTCAAAGACTATACCGTTATTCCAAATTAGAAGTACTAATCTTTCGAGGTAAGGGATGTTATTTTCTTCTCAAATGATATTATTTCTTCAATATCATTATGCTGAAATATTGGTTGAAACTTTTTATCAAATTTGGAACTTTTCCATGTCGGAGTTACTATTCATGAGTTACTATTCATGAGTTACTATTCACAAGTTACTATTCACGAGTACTATTCATGAAGCGTGAAGATGTTTTTTGGGAAATTTCTATCTTTTGGTGTCGGAGTTACTATTCACGTATATGGCACTATTCACGTATACGGCACTATTCAATTCTAAAAATAAAATTTCTTCTTTTGTCCAAAATATCTATTCGGATACTAGCTTTGATTGTATCCATGTTTTGATCATTCTTGAATTTTACACCACTATGATTATTTTTGAGGTATTTTTGAACATGGATAAAACAAAGTACTTAATCCTTAATCCTTAATCCTTGTCATTTCGTTTCAATTGGATTCGCTTTTTAAAAATATTTTTCATCATCCTCGCCTCTTAAATGATAATATTATTGAATATCTTTGATCTCAGAGTGCAAAGATGAATGATTTCTGAAGAATATCTTTGGCCGTAGTGCAAAGATGAACAAGTGTTTAGATGAACATGACCAACTGATGAATATCTTTGGCCTGTAGTGCAAAGATGAATATTTGATTCCAGATGTATATTGATTGATGTTACAGGGATAAAAGATAGACGATGAACTTTTAAATTCATACATAGAAGATAGTAGTTTGCATTCTCTACTTAACTCTTCTAATGAATTATTATTTCATTATGAATATTGATTTAAAATTTGTTGTCTATTGTATTCTATTAGATTTTTCCCTGTAGAAGACTAACGGTAATTTGTTGTATATTATCTTAGTCATAATATTCTTTACTGGGCTAGTTGAGCTCACCCTTTTCCTTTTTGTTCCATTTTTCTTCTCAGGAGGCGAGAATATAGCGAGTACGAGTCGGGGTATGGAATGAAGGTTTTAGAAAGAATTGTTTAGTAGTCCTCACCATTTTTGTAAAATAATGTATCAATAAATGTGATGAGGATTTATTTGAGTATAGATATTGTCTAGAAGATAATATTTGTATTCAAACTCACAGTTTTACTGTTGTAATAATAAAGTTGTAGTTGTTTACGTTCGTATCATGTATTGACAACTCAGAATGGGTGATGTATACCTATTTTGGGGGCGTCACAGAAGGTGCCTAGAGATGAAGAAAGAGTGGATAGCAGTAGTGAAATCATGGCCTATAATGTCCCAGCAATGGAGAAAGAAATTAACATTAAAACCGTCAGGACCAGGACTTTTGTTCTTTTTCATGGTCTGAAGGACTGTAAGAATTTTGGAATCAAGAATTGGAGTGGTTAAGGCGTGAGAAATGAAAGCGTGATTTATCCGCTTTATAACGAAGTTTTCCAGATCATCACGGCGAGGATAAATAGGAGGAGAGGACCCCGGAGATCCCGAAAGTAGTCCACCGCCACTTCTCAATACCCAAATGATCCTCAATAAGAACACCAGAGCTATTAAAGATAGAGAGA
>CM035165.1:19496952-19551952 GCA_020205615.1 Panax quinquefolius
TTTAGTGTCTCCACACAAATGATCATGAGATCAATCATCCTCATCCAATGAGCAAGTTAACGTATGTACCAATCTATCCGGATTCACTAATCCCCAATTTAGTAATCCAATGATTGGGAACTATTTTAGTTTTTAAGCTTTCTAAGAATTTAGATCTCATTAGAATGATCATCATCATTATTCTAAAAGCATTGCTTAAAACTATGGGTTTATCACATATTATAAAACAACATCATGTAGATAATTAAAAGCCTTTAATAAATTAATACTTTTTATTAATAAATGAATAAGATTGTTACAAAGTATATGCTTTATCATCAAACATGATTGGCTTGTGTGCATACTACTTTCAATCTCCCACTTGCACTAAAGCTAATCGTCATGGTAACTCATACTCTTCTTCTCTAAGTGACGATTATCCTGCTATTGGATAAGCTTTAGTTAATGGATATGTAATGTTGTTCATGAGAGTCCACTATCTCTATAGTGATTTCCCATCTTTCAATGATTCTAATAATCAAATGAAAGTGCCACAACACATGTTTAGATCCAAGATGAGACTTAGGAACTATTCCTAGTTCTGTAATGAACTTATCATCCAAACAATCAACTTGCAGCTTCATTTATAGCTATATACTTTGTCTTTATCACTAACCCAGCAACTCTTTGTTGTTTGGAACCTTTCAAATTCACTGCACCACCGTTCAAGGTAACACTTTACCTTAAAGTGGATTTTCTGTCATCTTGGTCTGTCTGAAAAACTTGAGTCTGTTAAGCCCTCTAGTTTTAATTCAGACCCACCATGTATGCTCACATCTTTAGTGCCGGTTAAGAACTTTAAGATGTTTTTCACTGACTTACAGTGATCTTCAATAGAATATGACTGATCAACATCAGGTCTCGTACATTTCATTGCATGCATGATTGTCACTCATGCGACCTCTCTTTTCAGGAGTCTGTGGGGACTATTAAGAGAGATACACTCCATAGCTCATCTACATGATATATCTCTTGGAGTTTGCCATGCTAAACGACTTTAGCATCAAATGAATATACGTTCTTTGGGTTAAGTCGAGCATCCTTTTAAATCTATCTATATAGATTTATATCCCCAATTAAGATACTCTTCCAAACCATTCATGGCTGAATGTTTAGACAACTTTATCTTCTTGATTGTAGCATTGGTATGTAATTCCTCATCCGTAGTATATCAACATATAATACTAGAAATTTCACGACGCCTCCCAATCGACCCTTTTGTACACACTAGAAGTCTTACCTCATCGAATGTAACTCTGGATCATCATCTTCTATGATGTGTACCTCATCATCATCATCCATGATGAATCCATACCTCCTAGGTATCTTTGGTACTATTCCAGATTTACGATTCGGTTGTGGTACAATAGGTCTATCTACAGGTTCCTCTTATTTGACTTATAGTGTTTTGTGGATCATGAACTTTTCAAGATCTATAATCCTCCCACTAGCCCTTTCAATGATAAACACCTTTATCTTAGAAGGCAGCGTGTTTCGCAACAAACACCTTTTGCTAAGTAGGATTATAGAACACATGCCCTAAACTTACTTTAGGATGTCCCACAAATCGTACTTGTCAAATCTTGTCCCAAGCTTATCCTTTGAAACCGTTTCACATAAGTTGGACAACCCCTTATCTTAACATACTTAAGATTAGGAATCCTCCCTGTCCATAACTTTTATGGAGTCTTGGGGTCGGATTTTGAGGTTACCATTTTCGTAGATATGCAGCCATTTCTAGAACATGACCCTAGAAGGATACTGGAATGTCGGTAAAATCATTATGGACCGCACCATGTCCAACAAAGTACAATTTTTCCTTTCAGATACATCAATCAATTATTACGTATCATGAGGTGTCCATTATGAGAAAAACCATTTGAGATGATCTAGAAACTTATTGCACAAGTATTTATTCCTTGATCTAATCAAAAATCTTAATACTTTGCAAATCTGTTTACTTACAATTCTTTGAACCTTTCAAATAATTCACACTTGTATTTTAACAAATACACATTTCAACTCTTTGAATGATCATCTCCATTTCTTATACTAATTTGTTCAATATGCAAAATTATTTTCATGTAAGTCAAGTATACAAAATTTATTAAGTAATATTCCGGTTCTATACAAAACATTATTATTATAAATAGAACAACAATTGTTCTTAATTATAATACCAAAGATTTCATTGTCAAACAATAAAATGGAAATAATATTTTAACAAGAACTGAATACAATAACAACTTATTGACTTAATAGATTTGCTCGTAGGCATCGCTAAACTATAAGTTTCTATGGCTAATATGGCAACCTTTGCTTCATTTTCCACACATAGGATTACTTATATTTGTTTAGCTTTCTTACTGCTTGGTCCTTTCATAAATCTATATTTATGATAACCAAAGTCGGTATCCAATACCCAAGTAGAACCTTGACTTAAAGAAAATTTATTTCAATCATGAACAAAAAACGTATTATTATACAAACTTCACTAAGCTTCTTTGGTTAACCTCTGCAAGATACTTCTCGCATGATTTCTTTCAAAGGTATCTGAGCTTATTGTAGTGGAAGCAAACTCCTTTGCTATCCATATCAGTTTTGTTCTTATTATCCTTTGTTTATGCCTTTCTATATACCTTCTTTGAATCGTTCTTCTTTTCAGAAGATCTTTTGGCCCCTACCAGTAAGACTCGATCTTTCTTGGTTGGAAAGTGACTCTCAACATTTTTCAATATGTTAAGCAAATCAGCGAGGCTGATATCTAGCTTGTTCATATAAAAAATTCACAACAATTGTGAAAGGAGTCCGGGAGTGAGTGCAAGATCAAATCTTGGCTCAACTCTCCATCCATGACAAAACTCGTTGTCCTAATTGATCAATCAAATTGATTATGTTAAGAACTTTTTGTATGTACTATAGTGCCATTGGCCATTCTAGATCGGAAGAGCTCCTTAGATATCTGATATCTATCAGTCCTACTTTCCTCACCATCAACTACTTGATGTGCAGGAATATAGTAGAAGTATCCATAGTTTCAGTGTGGCGACAAGCTTGTTACTCATGGATACGGCATGATGCATTGAGCCAACCGGTGCATCATCTTGCCACTTTCTAAAAGTAGCAATCTCTTCCTCGAGGCATTATCTGGCAACCATTGCAGGGATAGGCGTATTAAGGACATAAGATAGCTTTTCAGCTATGAGAACTTTTCTCAAATTCCTTAACCAATCCGTTTAATTCGGTCTGGTTAATTTAGCATCTAATATGCTTCGCAGTGATAGTAATTTTAGACATTGTAAAATTCTGTAAATGAATTTGTAATTAACAACATTTTAACATACATTCTATTATTAATTACCAAAATAATTTAGGTCTTGTTTTAAATTGGTATCTCCCACTATTTTCTTCAAACTATATTACCCTCACTTATATAGTTCGGCAAAATCTAATTAAAGATTTGCTAGTGAGAATAAGGATCCCATTTCAAATGTATATAGCCTTGTGGTGACACAACAAACTATATATAAATAAATAGGTAGACAACTTTTGTCAATTACATCAACTATGTAACTCCTTGTATTTTGCCTCTTAGATTATTTTGATCAAGTGGTGGCACATCCGAATCAAAATTATCCAAGTTAAGTCCGACCTAGCACTCCATATATTCAAAAAAAAAAAATATCATCCTTGTGGTGACACAACAAAACAATATTGTTCAATTTTCTTTATAAGCATCAAATGTGATAAATTAACATCTTAAATACTTAATACTTGCCTTGTGGTGACACAACAAACTCATATTAAATATTTAATACTCTATTAATTTTTTCATGCTAGAAAGGCGACGTTCGATATTCCAAATATCTTTGAACGCTTAGGACTTAATATAAAAATTGAGGGGTTTGTTATTAATTTGTCTCATCTTGTTTAAGCGGCAGCGTACATATATATATATATAAAATACGCGTCGTATTAATGAACATGCGAAGCATGTTTGCATAATATATAATATATATAGTATAAGCATGCACATATAGAATACTATATTCTACCCGAATTGATTATGGACTTTTATTCTAGTTTGGTTCACTAGAGCCACCAAGTGAACCAAAAGGTCAAACCCTAGGGGGTGCAAGAAATAATATTTAAATATAACTATTACATTTAAACCCTGGGCTCCATTACAAACGGGTCTTCAAGTGCTCTTACTCCTTTGCTCTCTAATTTTCTAAAATTAATTCTAACTATTCCTATTACACAACTATTTAAAATAAATAGAAACCTTGATCGTGATCGAGGGAAATGCATAGGAGGAGATAGAATTTACATTAAAAAAATTAGAGAAGACGAGGAATCTGTGAACCCCATTTAATAAAACCCATACATTCATGCATCCAACTAAAATAAAATCCAATCACATCGTCAATAGTCCATAATCAATCCCATTTATTATCATACACATCATCATATGCATCAATAAATAACATTCATCTTATGAATAATAAACATTTAATATATATATTGATATCATTTAATGGGCAAATTTAGTTATTATAAAATCTAATTTTGAATTCAAATAAACTCCTTTATTTCAATCCAAATTTAAATCAAAATAAAACTATTTTATTTTAATTTATCCAATTTTGAATAAAATAAACTATTTTATTTTAATCAAAAATCTTTAATCAAAATAAACTCCTTTATTTTAATTAATTATGGAATCCAATTCTATGTAAAAAAAATCTTTTATTAAAGGAGACACGGATATTCTTTCCTATTCACAAATAAACTCCTTTATTTTGAATAATATGAAATCCTATTCCAAATCTAAATAAACTCCTTTATTTAAGGAAACATGGATTCTCTTCCCTATTCACAAATAAACTCCTTTATTTTAGGAAAAATAAAATCCAATTTCAACTCCAATTAGTTAGCATGGAATCCAATTCCAACTCTAATTAGTTAGCATGAAATTCTAATTTTAAAATTAAAATAAACTCTTTTATTTTAATATTTAAAATAAACCTTTTATTTTAAAATTAAAATAAATATTATTTTAATTATAAAATTATTAAGAATAATATTATATATATATATATATAACCGTATATATTATAATATATATATATTAGTACCCGTGTACCTTATATATATATAAAAAAAAAAAAACTGCTGCCTTGTTTCTTTTCCGCCGAATTTTTTTTTTTTTTTAAATTTCCGGCCCTCGATTTCCGTGCAGGTTCAAAAAAGTTATTTTGCTATGCTTCTCTTTTGACCGAATGCATCAAGCTTTTTTTTTTTCCCTGTTGTTTCGTTTGCCGTGCATTACTGGTATACCACATTGCATATTTTTTTATTTTTTTTTTAAAAGGCAATTGAAGATGGATTTTCGGCAGAACATAACTCACGGAATTCATAGCAACAGGCAGGCCACGGAAAATTTAAAAAAAAAGTTTTTATAATAAATTTTATACAATAAAATTATGCCCAATTAAATTGTTCTAAACACATATCAATATAATATCAAATTAAAACAATTAATAATTCGCATAAAGGTTTGGCTCTGATGCCACTGTTAGGTTTATAATATTCATGTGCGCAATCAAATTGCATAAAAAGTACGGAAACGTGTAAAATCAGAGTTTAAAAATTTACAAACCATAAACCCGGATCACCCTTTATGCATAATTATTAATTAAACGAAAAGATAAAGAATAAAATCATACCCTTGAAGATCGAGTTTCCTCAGGTACAAGTTCACCTCCAAATCCTTTCGCGTTCAACTTGAATCCACCGGGTTTGGTTCCTTCCTTTGATCAACGTTAGCCACCCATATGTTTGGCCTCTAGAGGTGATCCACCAAGGAAGAAGAAAATTCAAGAAGAAGGGTGGTTGGCTAAACCCTAGTTTTTTCTATCTCTATAGAAAAGGTGTACTCTACCAACAATTGGAATTATATCGTATGTTGAAAAAGTCAACAACCCTTCACCCATAATAAGACTCCTCTTATTAATAGATGTGGGCAAACCACCTTAACAATTAAGGAATTGAGTTTTATTTAATTAAAAAAATCCTTTTAATTAATTAAGCTCCCTAATCTTATTAGGGATAATTAATTAAACTCCTTTAACTAATTTTCCTTCCTAATCAAATTAGGAATAAATGAGAGTACTTATATTAAATTAATTCCTAAACTCTTTTAGAAATTAAAATAATAATAATTGTAATAATATTAATAAGACTCCTCTTATTAATTTATATTTAATATTTCTAAAATATTAAATAATAAATATTAAGCTATTTAATTTATTCTATCACCATAGATTAAATTAAATATACATAACATATTATTACGATTATGCCATTATCTTCTTAAATAATTATTATTCCTTTATTAGAAGTGGTAGATTCTTTATTGATCATACATTATCTCCATGTACAACTTATTATATCCAAGCATACCCTTTGATATACCCTAAGGGTCTTAAGGAATAAGTCAAAGTATAACTCATCATACACAAGAATCTTATGATGATCTCAAGTCCAAGGATTACTTGTACTACTATCACTACTGAGAATTCCTATTGACAGCAAATAAAACTCCATTAGGTATTCCTTAGCGAGCCAATGTTCGATGAACTTATTATCTAATAAGCACCTACATACTTGCTTTAGTGTGTCTCCACACAAATGATCATGAGATCAATCATCCTCATCCAATGAGCAAGTTAACGTTTGTACCAATCTATCCGGATTCACTAATCCCCAATTTAGTAATCCAATGATTGGGAACTATTTTAGTTTTTAAGCTTTCTAAGAATTTAGATCTCATTAGAATGATCATCATCATTATTCTAAAAGCATTGCTTAAAACTATGGGTTTATCACATATTATAAAACAGCATCATGTAGATAATTAAAAGCCTTTAATAAATTAATACTTTTTATTAATAAATGAATAAGATTGTTACAAAGTATATGCTTTATCATCAAACATGATTGGCTTGTGTGCATACTACTTTCAGCTACAGACGCTTTATTCGAGATTTTTCCAAAATTGCTACCGCGTTGATGAATTTAGCAAGAAAAGTCATGAAATTTGTTTGAACGAAGAAGTGCGAGGAGATTTTTCAGGAATTGAAAAAGAAACTAAGCATAACACTTGTGTTGTCATTACCGGATAAAACAGGAAACTTTGTGGTGTATAGTGATGCATCGCATAAAGGACTAGGCTGTGTGCTTATGCCAAATGGCAAAGTCATTGTGTATGCTTCAAGGCAACTGAAGGACTACGAGAAAGGATACCCGACTTATGATTTGGAGTTGGCTGTAGTGGTGTTTTCTCTGAAGATATGGAGACACTATCTTTATAGACTGACGTGTGAGATATATACTGACCATAATTGTCTGAAATATATTTTCACATAAAAAGATCTGAACATGCGTCAGAGGCGATGGTTAGAATTGATAAAAGATTATGATTGTGAAATCTTTTATCATCCGGGTAAAGCAAATGTGGTTGCCGATACCTTGAGTAGAAAGGGTCGGGAGAAGTTGATGTTGCTATTTGTCAAGGAGGAGCTCATTTCAGCAATGGCTAAACTAGAGTTGGAAGTAAAATTTTTGAAGGAATCAGATGAAAGATTATTCCAGATGGAAGCTAGTTCAACTTTAGTGGACAAGGTAAAGAACGCCAAACTTCAAGTTAAAGGATACGAGAAAATCAAAGAACGAGTGTCTGAGGGTAGTAAGGTGAAATTCAAGATCTATACCGAAGGATTACTGAGGTTCGCGAAAATAATATGGGTTCCATCAGTACCTGAAATTAAAGACAAAATCTTGAGTGAATCTCATAACTCAAGATATTCAATTCACCCGGGGAGTACGAAGATGTATCAAGATTTATGACAACATTTTTGGTGGCCAAATATGAAAAGAGATGTTGCAGAATGTGTCACAAAATTCTTAACATGACAAAAAGTTAAAGCCAAGAATTAGAGACCAAGTGGATTGCTTCAGCCGTTGGAAATACCGAAATGGAAGTGGGAGCATATCATAATGGATTTTGTGGTGGGTCTTCTGATTACTCAAAAAGGGTACGACACAATTTGGGTGATAGTTGATAGACTGACAAAATCAGCACCCTTTTTGAAAATAAAGATTAGATTCAATCTGGATCGATTGACAAAATTATATGTTAGAGAGGTCATATCGAGACATGGAGTTCCATTGTCAATTATATCAGACAGAGATCCGCGTTTCATGTCGAACTTCTGTAAGAGACTACAATAATACATGGGAACACAGTTAAAAATTAGTACGACGTACCATCCTCAAACGAATGGCCAAAGCGAACGAACAAAATAATCCAAACATTAGAAGATATGTTACGAGCGTGTATCATGGATTTCAAAGGAAACTGGAATGATCATTTATCATTGGCTGAATTCGCCTATAATAACAGTTACCATGCGAGTATTGGCATGCCACCTTACGAAACATTGTATGGTAAAAAGTGCAGAACTCCACTCTGCTGGGATGAAGTTGGTGAACGTCAACTGTTAGGGCCAGAGCCGGTACAACAGACTGTTAAAGTTGTCAAAATTATCAAGGCAAGATTGGTAGCTGCTCAAGGCAGACAGAAGAAATATGTTGATCAACACCAACAAAATCGAGAATTTGACATTGGAAGTTTTGTTTTCCTAAAAGTTTCTCCCGGGAAGGGGAAGATTAGATTTAGTAAGAAAGGAAAATTAAGCTCGAGGTTTATTGGCCCCTTTGAGGTACTGCGAAGAGTAGGTGAAGTGGCTTACGAGGTAGCTCTACCTCCAGAATTAGAACACGTTCACAATGTTTTTCATGTTTCGGTGTTACGACCGTATAAACCCGATTACAAGAATGTGATCGTGTATGAACCATTATAGTTTGATAAAAATTTGTCTTATGAGGAAATTCCTAACCAAATAGTTGACAGGAAAGAACAAGTGTTCAGGAATAAAGTGATACCTTCTGTGACTGTGATATGGAGGAACAACAGTGCCAAGGAAGCTACGTGGGAACTCGAAGACAAGATGATAAAAAGCTATCCTGAGTTATTTGTTTAATCTGTGTCTTCGATTCTGGGGACAAAATCCTTGTAAGGAGGGAAGAATGTGACGAATGAATTGTTTCAATTGTGATTCTGGGGTCAGAATCCTTGTAAGGAGGGAAGGATGTGGCGATCCAGAATTTTTATATGTAATTTAAAATATTTATTGAATTAAATAAATATTTTAGTTGGTGTGTTTATTGTTAAATAAATATTAATTTGATTTGATTATTTATCAGGTAAATAAATAATTCATGAGTTGTGAGAAATTTACTTGATTAAGTGTAATATGTTAATTAAGTTGATATTCAATAATTTTTGTATTTTGGAGTGAATTAAATTAAATGAGTATTGAATTACTTATTATGTTACATAGTGGTAATATTCTAATTTAATTTAATAATTAAATTAGAGAGTTGATAATGATTAAATGAATTGTTATATTGTTGTTTTAATTTGAAAATTAAAAGTGATGTATAAATTTATTAAATAAAATTATAATAAAAATTATAATTTTGTAGCAATTTGATTATGTGGTATTTTGATGTAGTAAGTTAATATGACTTTTTAGAATTTAATTTGAGTATTAGAATTTAATTAAATAAAGTTTGACAATAAACTATGTAGTAAGTGGGTTATTGAAATAAAATCAAAAGGAGTTTTAATTTAGTTTTGTCAAACAAGGCTTAAGGCTTTGGCCACTTATTTTTAATCTTGTTTTGCCAAATAAGCCTTAGTGGCTTTTGATTTTCAAAATTCTATAACTGATAAATATTAAATATATGTATTATATTGTATTAAGTATATGTCGGCTAAGTTTTACATTAAATTTTTATCAGCCTAAGCCTACTTCTAAAGAAAACAAATAGAGAGAAGGAAGAAGGAAAAAAAGAGAGCTCTAGAGAGTTTGAGAGAGAAAGAATTTCTCTGTTAATTTGAGCAAACAAAGAAGAATTCTTATCCTAGTCTAAACAAGCAATCAAGGTAAAATTCAAGTTATAATCTTTATTTTTCATGTTCTTAAGTTTTTATGAAAAATTCTCTGTGTTTGGGTTTCATGAACATTTAGTTGAAGTTATGGGTTAAACCAGGTATTTGTTTATATAATCTATTTTATGTGTTTTGTATATGATTTAGAGTAGGTTAATCTATGAAAACATGATATATATGAAGAAATCATGTTCATAGTGAATTTCGGTGATGCATACGTATGATATGACTTATTTTAGAATAAAAATTGATGCTTAATTCATATTTTTTTGTGAAAATTGATTCTTGATTATGTAAATACATGAAGAAACAAAACAATGAGTTTTAAACGGACTATTTTGGTTGAAAAACGAATTCACAGTGATTAGTTTTGCTTAGAGTATTTAAAAGTGAAGAAATAGCAAAAATAATGAAATTTAAAGGTTTCAATTTGTTGTTTATGTTGTTTTTATGGATTGAAACATGTTAGAAGCATTAGTTATTGTTTCTTTAAAGTTTATACAACTTGGGTAAGTTAAATTTGTTGTTAGAAAGAAGTTTTTAGGCCTATTTTACTTTCTGTTGTGTTCATTCATGCGAATGTAGAATCGATACCAGTACCCCCTCGCCTCGGTAGTGTTACCAGATGTATTTTTGTCTTTTTTACGTGAACCTTTTCTCAGTATAAAACCCCTTACGATGAGGGTAATAGAGTTGAGCAGTTTTGGTTTTTTGTTGTGTACAGTCCATTGTATATTAGTCTAACCTAATCTATAGAACATGATAATGTGTTGGACATGTAATGAGATGTTATGTCAGGTTATTAATGTTCATATGGTGAAATTTCGTGATAATTTGATAAGTTGTATAAAGGCTAAAACGTGACGCTCATGAGAAGGTGTAATGTTGTTTAACCTTAAGATTCGAGACTTCGGTCTTGTAATGTCTGATTCATAGTAGTAAGCAAAACTTAAACTAAGTTAGCAAGTTATACTGAAAGTGGGAACTAAACTTAGAAAGTTAATTTTAGTTTAACTAACGAGTGTTGTCAATACATATGGTATATGTGTGTAAGACTTGTGGTGAACGTGAGCAGTGATTGTTTAACCTACGCACGAGGCAAGTTTTCGAATCCTACTCTTATGTTAAGCAAGTTCCTTGTCCTAACTTGATTACGTTTATGCAAGTTTCCCTACTCTATCTTGATTATAATTTAAATAAGCCCTACCTTGATTACAATTATGTAAATTTACCTTGTTTATAAATTATGCAAGTTTCTGAATCCTATTTCTTTTGTATTGAGTAAAGTTCTTTATCCTATTTTCTTATTGGATAAATGTAACCTTAGCTTACTATTAATTCTTAAGCAAGGTTTATTATATCTTTCATTGCTTTAAACTTTATCCCTAAAGCATGACTTTGATGCATAACGTTATTCAGTCGTGGTTCATAAATATTTTGTATTATATCAGTTGTCATTAAACTCTTGATTCAACTAATCCTTAGTTAATGTACGCTAAACTCTAAATTACCCTTAAAGCTTATCCAAACAAAACTTCCTTCGGTGCGGACTCATATGTTAAATTTGAGATGAACAACCCTATTTTAGGGGATTATTTACGCATAAGCATTAAGATGTTTGTGCACAATACATGGTACAAAAGGGTTGATCCCCCTGAGTACGAGAAAGAAGGTCCATATAGTCTAACGATTGTTAAAGGTTTAAGTAGAAATACCTACAACCTGGGACATAGTTCATCGTCTTGTGACCCTCAGATGAATTCTAACTTCAGTTTTTGTTTGTCAAGAGAATGTTGTTCAATTCAATTAAGCTTATTCATTGCCAGTTATTATGTCCTTTCAAGTGAGCATTTGTTTTGCTCACTCTTGCTTATATATAACCATTGCATCTAAAATTGAGAAGGTTGACGAGCCAAACCACTAGCAAAGGAAAAGGCAAGATGAACAAGTAATGTAGATTTGTTGATTTGTTATAGTTTGTGTACTCAGACTTAAATTTTAATTATGCGATGTAAACAATCATTATTCCGTATTTGACGATTGTATTAAGGTTAGATAACCTGGGATTTATTTGATTAAGTTATGTAATCCCTTAATGGGAAGATTTACTGTTAAAGTTTTATTTAATTTGGGTAGTTAGAAACAAATGTTTGGAAAGTGAACACCAAATCCTGTGGGAACGAAGTACCCGAATTTGGGGATGTCACATTCATCGATGTTTAGAAAGGAGAATTGATTATGAGGGTTCAAGATTAAGAAGTAACATTTAATGTGTTCAAAGCCATGAATTTTGATAAGTGGGTTTTATACCTACGAATCGGCTTCTGATTTTGACTTAAACAGTGTTAATTCTGTCTATTTTCCTTCAGTTTTACTTGTTTTTGTTTTGTTTTTTGTTTAGGTAGCATTACATAGCATTCATGAATCTTGGTGGCGCGGCGGCGAGAAAGTGGCACGAGAATGAGTAAAAATCGAGTCAGCAGTACCCCCGTCGAGATGGGCATATTTGAAGAAAAACCCCACGGGATGGGGGTACATGGTCAAGAATAGAAGCACCCCCGGCCGGGTAGGGGTGAAAATGAGCCCGAGTCGATCCGAACACCCTAATGCTCAAGCTCGACTCGGATCAGAAAATTTGTGTTCAGTTTCGACTCGAATTCAAACTGATAATTTCTAAGGCTGCTCAAGTCCGACTTGTAAATTACTCGATACTACTCGGCTCGGAGTTACTCGACTCGTTTTCACAATGAGTAATTCATGAGCCTTTCTATTCGAGCTCGAGTCTGAGATGGATCACACCAATATGAGACATAAAGTGAAAACTTATAAAAACTTCAATTTCATATATATATATATATATATATATATATATAATACATGTGTTACAAATATTGCAATGATAAATTTACAATATTAATTATTCCATGATACAATTTCTAGTAACATCATTACATTTATCCAATCTCTTACATACATATCACCCTCCCTTTATTTCCAATGATATTTATCCAATCTCAGCATGCAAAGCACATCCTTTATACCAACTCTAAAAACAAATGCTAACATTTCAAAAGGAAAACCTTAATTATTTTTCCATACATAATCGACTGATTATTTCCCATCTGAATAGCCAACGCAGCCTTAGAGTGGTTGTTGTATCTGATAAAACCAAAACCCTAATCATGTTGGATACGTACTTCCTCAATTACTCCAGCACCAAGAGCATGGAAGTGGCGGTGCAAATCAATCTGAGTTACCTCTAGAGATACGAAATACCCCTGCAGACACAACAATTGAACTGCAGAAAAAGAGATGAATCAGAGTGTCATCCCATATAAAAGACATTAAAGCCAAATGTTGATGGAAAGAAGATTCTCACTTGACTGTTAATATTGCACAATACATCCCTCCAAATTCTTGGTCCCTTGACTTCCTTCTACACAAAATTATATATAATACACTTCAGGAAACCCAAAATGAATTTATACAACATACAAACAACATAAATACTACTCAGTTCAACAAAGCCTTTTTATCCTAAGCTATAGTTGGGGTTGGTTGAAATGAATTCCATATAAAATAATGAAGAGAAGTGGAAGGTTACATAAAATAGTAGTAGAGTGCTAAAGAGAAAGGAACAGAGAATAAATGAAAAAAAAAACAAATTAAACTAAAAAATAAATACAAAACAACATAATCAATAATACATATACATGTTCTGAAAAAAAATTGATTGCATACTCATAAACCATATTCGAAATGAAATCAAGATACTTTGTGTCTGAATCAACAATGGGATCAAACTATTCCTACAAAACAAAGGCAAGATTAAAAATTAAATTAGCACTTAAATTGCAGTATTTTCCTAGGTCAAGATAGTAGAATCATCATAAGCAAAAAAAACACCAAGAGAAATCATGAAGAGAAAGCTAAAATCAATCACATGAAAGATAGCAACAACTTTGGAAAGCAACACCCTACTTTCATCAGAAGCCAACTTCCCACACAGAATAATTTTAAATGGAAGGAAAGTAAATGGAAGGGAAGTAAATGTATCATATGGAGCTTGAATTGTAGCAAAAGATGAAGTTGTTATTGCATTGGCACTGGACACTACAGAAGAGACAACCCTGTTTAAAAGCAGATAATAATGTTCAGGAAGGTTATGAGTTATAAATTAACCTCTATAGCTGAATCACAAACCAAAAACTTTCTCAACAAAGATGGATGGTGAAAGTCAAATTAAACGAGTTCTTACATGCCACAATAGGTCGATGACTCGATGCGAGAACATAAACGATAATCATGTCACCTATTACTTCTAATTTAAAATGATATTTTATTCAAATGGACTTCGTATAATAAGAATCTTTGTTTCAAGGCTACCAATTAATTAACTGTGAATGGGTGAAGTACCAAAAATCAGGTTTTGTGGGTTCATTCATGAATGCAGTCTTCACCAATGCACCTCCCTCCATCAAAGCAATCGGAGTTAAATTCATCTTATTCGTAACATCACCAACATCCCAAATTGAGGGGACTGATTTGCGAGAGTATTCATCAACCTGCGTACACAATATAGAAAATAGTCAAGAATAAGTAACAAGTAGAGCTCAATGAAAAAGTCATTTAGGAATGAACATAAGACTTTTGATTGCTTCATTTTTGTCCATGGTATGCACCAAAACTGTTCTGGGTAAGCACATGGTATGCACCAAAACTGTTTTGGGTTAGCAACTACAAACTCTTAAATCCTGGAAATATATAAGATGGGTTAGAAATAAGTAAAAAACTAACTTGTAATAAATAACAGAAAATGTCAAAATAAAAAAGATAAGAAACTTATCTTTTTTAGACTTTACACCAAACTAGTTTCCTTGATGGTTGTGCACTATCAACTTAAAGCTGCAAGCCAAATATTTAAACTCCAAATTCCAAACTCAAGCACTAAAGCTAGTAGTTTGGCACCATTTCATAAACAAAATTCCAAAATGCTCAATTAAAAATCCAAAGTTCCAAACAACATAACCAAAGTCCAACAGTCCAAGTTCAACAGTTCAGTAGTAAACAAAGTAAATAGTTCAATTTAAAAACTAAAATGGAAACAACAATGCATCATATCAATATTTTCTTCATTGCATCAGCAATTCAGTCTCCAAGCTCACCTCCTGCATTGAATCTTCATCAGCCTACATTGTCAAACAATTAATATTAATCCATGATATTATTTTCATATGTATTTATTTATGTAAAAAAAAAAATTAAACAAATTAATACTTACAATCATGTTTTTCTTAATCATATACTCAGCCCGCAACCAATCACCTGTGCAAATTAAAGCCTGAACCGTGTCAGGCTTTAAAGAGCTCCTGAACTAGTCAAGAACCCTTCTCCCAGCACTAAATGTTGATTCGGAGGGCATAGTAGTCACAGGTATGGACAATATATCTCTTACCATCCTAGACAAAACCTTCAATTTTATAGTGTTTGCCTTCCACCATTTTAAAACATCAAAATTATCATCAACATTACAAACCAATCTCCCTTCTTCCAAGTAAATTTCCAAATTAGACTTCTAACATGGGGATACAATGTGCATGTTTTGAGCCCAACTGTCAAACTTTTCTCTACTCTTGGTCTTACTCTTAGATCCACCAACAGAAACCATTGGTTTAACAATATTTCTAGCACTTGAAGTTTCACATTGACTATTAACAACTTGTTCTGCATTGTAAACTGCCACATATTCATCAAACAGTTCTTACAAAGCATTTTGAATAAGTGTTAAGTTCCTTTTTGCTTCAAACTCACTGACATATATCTTTGGAAAACAAAATATAACTAATTGCATCTTATATCTTAGATCTAAGATAGATGCAATAGCCATCAGTAAGTTGCATTGTCCCCGATATTTATCAAACTTCTCTTTCATCTTGTAAGCCATTTTGTTTCATATATTCACAATCATCAACAATAGTTTCATTCTACTCCTTGGTTTTCCAAATCTCAGGTAAAAATAGATTGGAAGTAGGATATTCACAGCCAGAAAACACATTTGTTGCTTCATTAAACACTTCTAAAAATTTAATAACCCTCTCAGCCCTGTCCCAATCTTCCCTACTAGGCAAAGAGTTATAATGAAGGTCTCTCTCTTTGTACAATGGGAACACATCCTTGAATTGCAAAGAAGACTCTAACATGATATATGTGGAGTTCCACCTAGTGGGGACATCTAAGATCAATCTTTTTGAAGATGGTAATTGTAAATTTTTCACAATCTCACCAAATTTATGAAGACGAGATGGAGACATTTTCAAGTACTTGACAGTCTCACGAACATTTTGAATAACATTTTGGATAATCCCCAAACAATCTTGCTCCATCAAGTTAAGAATATGGGCACAACATCTAACATGAAATATTTTACCACTAAAATAAAGGTCACCTTTCAGTGTAAAATTATCCCTAAGATGTCTTACAACTGAATCATTTGCAGATGCATTATCAAGAGTCACAGTTGATATTTTATTTTCAATTCCCCACTCAGTTATACAATGCAAAATAAAATAAAAAATCATAAGACCAGTGTGTGGAGGTTCCATGCTACAAAAATTAATAACCCTTTTATGCAAGTTCCAATTCGAATCCAAAAAATGAGCAGTGAGGCACATATAACCATTAGTTTGATTAGAAGTTCACAAATCAGATGTCAAACTTATTCTACTAATACCATCAAACATAGCCTTAATTTTTTTCTTCTTTAAAGCATAAAGCTTCATGCAGTCATTCCTTACTGTCATCCTAGAAATGGGATCAAATCTTGGATTCAAAGTGTTCAAAAATAGTATGAAAAATTCATGCTCAATCATACGAAAAGGGTATTCATGCACACATATCATCTTAGCAAAAAGCTTCCTTACTTTTTCTTTATCATACTTGAAGAATTTCAAGTTACCAGATTTACCTTCAACTTCTAAAGTAGGATAAGATAATACCTGCTGCTTGGGTTTTTCGGAACTAGAAATTGAAGCCAACCGAATAAAGCTGTAGTTCATGTGCCTATTCAAATGACTGGTAGACCCCGTATTCTGAAGAGTAAGCCTTGAGTGGCAATGCGTGCACTCAACCTTTTTGGTTCCATCTTTTAATGTCACAACAGTAAACTCGTCACATGCTTTTGAGGTCTTTTTTTCTTCTTTTTTTCCATGCTCAGCTTCAGCCTCAACCTCAGTAGCATTTTCAGGCTGAGAATCACCATTAAGTTGAGGTTGATTTTCAGTTTGAGTATTTGGCACTCGAGATGGTCCAGATGGGTCTTCAATCAAACTTATGATCTCATTGTTACCTCAAATAAACAACTAAAAAATTATCAGAAATTCAGAATTAGAGACAAAGGATATAACATATGCATGTACAATAAAATTGTCTTATTTAGTATTACATTCAACTAAATACATTTTGAAATACAATGTCAAATAAATTAAAATACAACAATTAATCAGTTATGCTCACATAAAAATAGTATTGTAATATCTAGTTAAAAACTAGAACTATATATATACTTATTTAAGTTCAGCATTCACCAAAGGTATACCAGCACTGTAGTGGCAAAATGTAAGTTGGACAAAAAAATCATACTCCAAAACCTTTATTGATAAGACAGTGCACTGTAATACTCATCCTCATATAAAGAGATCAGAGAATTTAGAAAACAGTAGAAGGATCATTCATAGTTTCATACTATATATTACAAAATTCACATAAGAAGATTAACTTTGATCCTTGCAGCATAGCAGAATGTTATCCACAAAAAATATTTCTAATGCATAATGGGAGTGAACGTTTATACAAAAAAATACAGGGAAACATCAGATAATCAGTTTATTTATCTTTAAAGATGCAAGATGTGCAAAACAACTCCTTAATCCAAAATTACATTTATCAAACGAGCTAGTGAGTACCGTCATGGCATCATCCCAATTTTATTATAATTTTTTAATATTTTTATATCCAAAATAATTAATCACTTTTAACGGTTACCCCATTTAACCACTTTATGTCTCACATGAAAGTAGTATGCACACAAGCCAATCATGTTTGATGATAAAGCATATACTTTATAACAATCTTATTCATTTATTAATAAAAAGTATTAATTTATTAAAGGCTTTTAATTATCTACATGATGCTATTTTATAATATGTGATAAACCCATAGTTTTAAGCAATGCTTTTAGAATAATGATGATGATCATTCTAATGAGATCTAAATTCTTAGAAAGCCTAAAACTAAAATAGTTCCCAATTGTTGGATTACTAAATTGGGGATTAGTGAATCCGGATAGATTGGTACATATTTTGCTTGCTCATTGGATGAGGATGATTGATCTCATGATCATTTGTGTGGAGACACTAAAACAAGTATGTAGGTGCTTATTAGAGAATAAGTTCACTGAACGTGGCTCGCTAAGGAATACTTAATGGAGTTTTACTTTCATGTCAATAGGAATTCCTGTAGTGATAGTAGTACAAGTGATCCTTGGACTTGAGATCATCATAGTATCTTGTGTATGATGAGTTATACTTTGACTTATTCCTTAAGACCCTTATGGTATATCAAAGGGTATGCTTGGGTATAATAAGTTGTACATGGAGATAATGTATGATCAATAAAAAATCTACCGCTTCTAGTAAAAGAAAAGAAATGTCCTATGTGATTCGATAAATGACAACCCAAAGAGTCCTTGGCGGCGTAATGAAATTAGAAAAGAGTTTCTAATTTGCATTATTTGAAGTTGTGCATTTAAGAGTCGAAATACATATAATTAAATAAAATAAGACTTGACAAAGAATTCCATGTCTTATATTTAATTGGAACATTGTATGGTGTAAGGATTGAATTATTTTGGAACTATTTACTCAAAGGTTCTTTTATGATTAATATTGAAATCTATATTATCCTAAAAGTCGTTGATCGCTAGGGAGGCTTATCCCTATTGTAGAATAAATATTATTTATTTAAATAAATTAATATTTTAATTTATTTATTTAAATAAGATTATAATTGTTCTAATTGATTTATTCACAATCGGTTTAATATGGAGAACCTAAAGGGTCACACCATAAAAGGAAGAATAATTATTTAAGAAGTTAATAGCATAATCGTAATAATAAGTTAAGTATATTTAATTTAATCTATGGTGTTAGAATAAATAAAATAGCTTAATATTTATTATTAAGTATTTTGGAAATATTAAATATAAATTAATAAGAGGAGTCTTATTATTATTATTATTATTATTATTATTATTATTATTATTATTATTATTATTATTATTATTATTATTATTATTATTATTATTATTTAATTCCTAAAGGAGTTTGGGAATTAATTAATAAAAAGTACTCTCATTTATTCCTAATAGATTAGGAGGGAAAATTAGTTAAAGGAGTTTAATTAATTATCTCTGATAAGATTAGGGATCCCATTTAATTAAATAAATAATACCTTATTTTTAAATTAATAGGGTTACCTGATATCTTTATAAGGTGAGTTTTATATCAGATATCAATATACGCAATTCCAATAGTTGGATAGTACGTTTTTTTTCTATAGAGATAGAAAACTAGGGTTTAGCCAACCACTCTTCTTCTTGAATATTTCTTCTTCCTTGGTGGATCACCTCTAGAGGCCAAACGCTTAGGTGGCTAACGTTGATCAAATGAAGGAACCAAACCCGGTGGATTCAAGTTGAACGCGAAAAAGATTGGAGGTGAACTTGTACCTGAGGAATCTCGAATCTTCAAGGGTATGATTCTTGTTCTTCATTTTTTTGTTTAATTAATAATTGTGCATAAAGGGTGATCCGGGTATATGGTTAGTAAAATTTTAAAACTTTTGTTTATCACGTTTTTGCTTATTTTGTGCAATTTGATTGCGTTCATAAATATTACAAACCTAACAGTGGTATCAGAGCCAAACCTTTATGTGAATTATTAATTGTTTCGATTTGATATGTATATTGATATGTGTTTAGAACAATTTAATTGGGCATAATTTATTATATAAAATTTATTAATAAAAAAAAGAATCAAAATCTGAAAGCACAGTGGCGAACTGTTGCAGATCTCACGGTTTTTTTAAAAGTTGATCTGAACTTCCATATATAATATATCATGTACTTGTATATTATATATATATATATATATATATATAATCATGTGGATATATATTATATATTTTTTTTATATGCCAATATATATAATATAATATATATATATTTAGTCATCCTAGAAGTTCGTGTTTAATGTTTTGAAATCATGTGATTCACGTGGCCTGTGTCGATTATATATATATATATATATATATATATATATATATATATATATATATATATATATATATATACAATAAGGATCTTAGGCTCACCCCAAAAGGCTCACCCCAAGCTCACCTATAAAAAGTCTAGTTTTTTTCTTCTCTCTCCTTACACTTCAGACGCGAACGACTTCGGACCTCTCATCTCTCACTTTCTCGCACTCCTCTCGCTCTCCTACTCTCCTCTCAAGCTCTCCTGATCTCTCTGCCCCTCACTTCTCACGAACTTCAGACTGGGATTTGGTTTCTGAACGAGCAAAGCCCTAATTTTTCGCCCCAAATCCCTGAACGAGGTTAGCCGATTGCAACTATAGTGATTGATTCTTAATTTAACTGTCAAATAGGTGAGTTATGTTTATGATGATCTTCTCTGCAATTACTTTAGTTTGATTGAGTTTTGACTGATTTTGGTTTGATTTGATCAATTGAGCTGCCTATTGGTGCTTTTCTTTTTTGGGAGCTTTGTTATCTTTAATAGAGCTTTTTCATCTCCATTTGTTTAGGAGTTGTAAAATGAGCCTCCTCTTAATTTTACCATCTATTTCATTGTTGTAGCAATGTCTTGTTTTAACATTTTTTTTCAATACGTTCCTTTTACCATCAATGCCAGCCTAAAGAAGAACTTCTATGTTCTTCTTTTTCAATATCTTGGTGATAGTTATATTTATAAGAATGTCTGATAGTTAAGTTCAAAAATCATTCTATTTAATTTTTTGAGTATTTCTATTGAGTGTGGACCAATCATTCTATTTAATTTTTTTGGGCAGGATTTTTACTAATGGAAGGCATGAACCATGAAATAGATAGTTGTGGGGATAATGCAGAACTGAATTTAGACTGCATTAACAATTTTGAAATTGAAATGGAAATGGAGAGGGAGGACTTTAGTGAAGAGGGGTTGGATGTGAACAATGGTCAAACTGGACTCTACTATCCTCAAGTAGCCGATGAGTTTACGCCTAAGCTAGGTCAAGCATTTCATACATTAGACGACGTTCACACTTTTTACAATACATATGCAATGCATTCTGGTTTTAGTGTGCGAAAGCATACTGAGAAAAGAAAAGAGGGAAGCGGTGAGATTTATAGGAAGTAGTATGTGTGTTATAAGCAAGGAAAGGGCAAACTATTAGCCGATGCGGATGCAAAAAGAAAACGTGGATCTATCAAAGAAGGTTTTAGTGCAAGAATTGTATTGGTTAAAAGAAATGAGTTGTACGTAGTTACCATAGCTGAGGAGGGCCAATGTCACCCATTGTCAACCCCACATAAGAGGCATCTCTTACGTTCGCACCGTAATGTGTCAGCCGCCCAAAAAAGTTTGGCTCAACAACTTGGCATGGTGAATATACCACAATGCCAACAATACAACTTTCTTGCATTGCAGGCGGGAGGGATTGAAAATATTGGTTGCACGCAACGAGATTTGTATAACTTTGAAAGAGACAGTCGTAATGAGTTGAAGGGACAAGATGGCGATATGTTGAATGAGTACTTGAAGTTAGAACAACAAAAGAATCCTTCATTCACTTTTACAATTGACATAGACGATGAAAAGAGGATTACTCGTTATTTTTGGGCCGATGCAACTTCTGGACAGGCTTATAAATTTTATGGCGATGTTGTCATTTTTGATACCACGTACAACACTAATCGTTACGGAATGATATTTGCACCACTTATGGGGGTTAATAACCACGGTCAAACTTGCGTATTTGGTTATGCTTTCTTAAGTGATGAAACCATAGAGACCTTTGTTTGACTTTTTAAGTGTTTTTGGAAGCAATGCCAGGTGATGCACCTAAGATGATTATCACTGATCAGGATCCGGCTATGACAAATGCCATTTCATAGATGCTTCCTAAGACATTTCATAGGTATTGTAGTTGGCACATTTTGACCAAATTTTCAGAGAAGATTGATTCTGTAAAATATAGTACTTATTATAAAGAGTATTCAGATTGCATTTGGAATTCTGAGACTGTGGAAAAGTTTGACTCCACTTGGGTGGAGCTCGTGGAGAAAAGTGGGTTGACTACTAATAAATGGCTTCAATCAATGTATGCAATCCGTTGTAGATGGGTACCTGCACATGTGAATCATGTTTTCTTAGCCGGTATGTCAAGTAGCCAAGGAGCGGAGAGTTGTCATGCATTTTTCAAAAGATTTGTTTCTAAAGGAAATTCATTAGTGGAGTTTATGATTCAATTTGGCCGGGGCATTCAACATCAATGACATGCAGAGTTGGAATCAGATAACAAAGATTTAATTGAGAAACCGAAAATGAAAATTTCCAATCACTTCTTAAGTCAAATGGTTGACATTTATACATACTCTATGTATTATAAATTTGAAGATGATTTGTGTGAGAGCTTCACTTATAAGTTTGAACTTGTGAAGGAGGATGTAAACTACAATGTATATAAGATTTGCCGAAGGAATGTCAACAAGTGTAATTTCAGAGAAATTCATTATGATAAATCTTGGGATTATGCAACATGCACTTGCAAAAAGTTTGAGAGTTTGGGAATACTATGTCGGCATGTACTAGCTTACTTGAATAAGTATCATGATCATGATAATTTGCCTACAAAATATATTTTGAAGAGGTGGACAAAGACAACAAAAGCAAGTGGTGTAATTGATGATAATGGTGTGGCGATACAGGATGACAAGTCATACTTACTCTTGCGGAGTCAATTGATCCAACGTTCTTTAGATATGATTGATAGTACTCTCACAAATAAAGATGCCACAAAGGTATTTAAAGAATGGTTAGATAATGGATATGAACAGATAAGGCAAATTATTGGGAAGAATGATTTCGAAAGAAACAAGGACATGGAAGGGGGTGGAATTAGTGTATCCAAGTCAGTTAACAGGGTTTCTATTAATGAACATAGTTACATTGAGCCGAACCATATGCGAGCAAAAGGGTGTGGCAAAAGGTTGAAGGGTGGCAAAGAAAGGGCTTTGGGGAAAGCAAAAAGTGCCAAGAGTAGACATTGTCATGCGTGTAACAAAGTTGGTGTGACACACGATAAAAGAAACTGTCCGAAACTTAATAATATGTAAGCAAGTTTACTTATTTTGACTTTGCTATATGTTACTTTGGTATTGGTTTTAATTTTACTTTGCTATTTATTTAAATGTAGAACTGGAGCATCAAATGATGATGCTACTCAGGATCCAAGTGTAGATAATGACGATAGTGATTCAAACCCAGGTGCAATACTCATTTGTGAGCACATTTATTTCATTTTACATTTACAATTTTTTATCTTAATTGCAGATTCCAAGTGGTTGAATCTGTTTTTCTTGTTGTTCATTTCAGTGTAGTATTTTGGAGCTATTTATCACTGCCATTAGCTATGCAGTTTCTCCATGGTTTAGCTCTAGATCTGGTCCTTTTTGTTTGTGATGCACTAGTTGCGAATGATTTTGCACAACTTTGTGATGCATTACAACTTTGTTCTGCTGCACAATTTTGTGGACAATTTTATATAAGTATTTGTATATTGTTTTGGGTCTCTTATTATTATTATTAGACAACTGTGTAAAAAGATTATTATTATTAGATAGATCCTTGGAACAGTTGAATGTTTTATTTTTAGGGAAGTGTGAAAATGATGTAATTATTTCAGCAATGATGTAGTGTATATTTTTTTCGAGGGTGAAAAAAATGTTGCAGGGCCTTCGGAAAAAGGTTGCAGGGCCTGAATGATTAAGGAGTAAGAGAATTAATGCTGGATAATGTCATGCCAGTTTAAGCCTATAAATCAATTTAATGTGGGGATTTTGTGGCAACCAGTTGCAAATTTGTTCATTCGTCTTTGTGGCAATCAAACAATGGATTGTGTTGTATTGTTTTTCTTATATTTTCTAGGAACAAAACCCTTCAAAGTTAAACCAATAAAATGTCTAAAAAACATGGATAAAAGTCTTACTGATGCCAAAGAAGTGATAAAATGGTAGTCTTTTTGGAAAATGATGTAATTGTTTCAGCAACTAGTTGCATGGCTGAAGTCTGAACTTATTATGTGATGCATTTTTTCAACCTGTATGCATATTTTTTTAACAATGACATGAAAGGGGGTGGAATATAGCCTGTATGCATATCAATATAGTCTGAACTTATTTCATTTTTTGATAACCTGCATGCATATCAATATAGCTGAAAAGTAGTCTAAAAAGTCATTTTTCTTCAACAAGATCATCTAAAATAATAACAATCCTGACATGAATTTTACATGAGACATGATATACATATCCCTAATATAAGTAAAATAACAAAATATTGAATCTCAAATAACAAATTCTTGGATAAGATTACAACAAATGCTTGGATATTTACTCGATCTACAATAACATGAATAAAATCAATAACCAAGAACAAACAAGTGTAATAATAAATTTTATTCTTCGGTTGTTGCCTATCGCACGCACGTTCTCCATCTCTTACTCCATTTCGTTAATCTTTCGAAGTAATCCGGGGATTAGTTGTATTGATCTGTCACAAATTGGAGGATCATACCAAGAAAAAAACTGACAAGCATTCCTCTGTAAACAAATTATTTTTCAGAGATATGTGCAAGTAAATAGAATGGAATATATATAACAAAATTTGAACCCTAACACACATACTTTTCCATAATTCGGACATGAGAAAAACCTTCTTCCTGGGTTTGAATCAGTCCAGGACGTTTTAAGTTGAGCACGCCTTTCACAATTACATACTGCGTTCATGGCTGCAAATAAAAAATAGAAAAACACAATAAACCATGACATACTGCAATTTTAACACAACCTCTATGCTGCAATTTTTCACCTATTTATGCTTGACAACCTCTAAGAGGCAATTTTTCAAACACCTTATATAATGCGCAATGTGGCAGTACAAACATATATATAATATGCAAGGAAAAGAAAAAATATTTTACAGAACCAAAAAGCCCCAACTCATGAAATAGAACCAAAAAGCCCCATCTTCTTTAGGCTGGCAGTGATGGTAAGAGGAACGTATTGAAAAAATAAATGTTAAAACAAGATATCTGACAACAATGAAACAGATGGTAAAATTAAGCGCCAACTCATTTTACAACTACTAAACAAATGGAGACATCAGAAGCTATGTTAAAGATAAACGAGACAAGTATTGTCTCAGGCTTTAGATTTTACCAAAACCTTATATAGAATACAAACCTATCGCAATGGAATTGAGAGGCCAAAATTAGGGCTTTATGATTTGGGGCGCGATGGCTTTGGGGCCAAAATTAGGGCATTGAGTTTTGGGGCGACCACGCGAGCAAGGGGCGAGAAATGAGAGAATCTGACCCAAGAGAGACTCCTTTCAACTCGTGAGAGGCGAGAGCAGGGAGCGAGAGCGAGAGTAGAGATCAGGAGAACTTGAGAGGAGAGCAGGAGAGCGAGAGGAGAGCGAGAGATGAGAGGTCTGAAGTCGTTCACGTCTGAAGTGTGAGGAGAGAGAAGAAAAAAAATAGACTTTTATAGGTGAGTTTGGGGTAAGCCTTTTGAGGGTGAGCCTAAGATCCTTATTGTATATATATATATATATATATATATATATATATATATATATATATATTCAAAGATGATTCCTAAACCTTTTAGCATGATTACTTTATATATATATATATATATATATATTCTTAATAATTTTATAATTAAAATAAAAGTTTATTTTAATTTTAAAATTGATTTTCATGCTAACTAATTAGAGTTGGAATTGGATTCCATGATAACTAATTGGAGTTGAAAAAGGATTCCATGTTTCCTTAAATAAATGAGTTTATTTAGATATGAAATAAGATTTCATATTATTCAAAATAAATGAGTTTATTTGTGAATAAAAAGGAGAATCCTAATTTCTTTAAATAAATGAGTTTATTTAGATATGGAATAAGATTTCATATTATTCAAAATAAAAGAGTTTATTTGTATGTGTTTCCTTTAAATAAAATAGTTTTACTATTTTTTTAAACTTGAATTGGATTCCATAATTAATTAAAATAAATGAGTTTATTTTGATTAAAGATTTTGATTAAAATAAAATAATTTATTTTATTCAAAATAGGATAAATTAAAATAAAAGGAGTTTATTTAGATTTAAATTTGGATTAAAATAAAGGAGTTTATTTTGATTCAAAATTAGATTTTATACTAACTAAATTTGCCCATTAAATGATATCAATATATATATGTATATATATATATATATATATATATATATATATTGAATGTTTATTATTCATGAGATGAATGTTATTTATTGATGCATATGGTGTTGTGTATGATAATAAATGGAATTGATTATGGACTATCGACCAATGTGATTGAATTTTATTTTAGTTGGATGCATGAATGTATGGATTTTATTAAATGGGGTTACACAGTCGCCTTCTCTCTAATTTTCTTAATGTAAATTCTAACTCTCTCCTATGTACTTCTCCTTGGGCTCATCGATCAATGTTTCTATTTATTTTAAATAGTTTTGTAATAGGAATAGTTAGAATTAATTTTAAAAATTGGAGATCAAGGAGCAAGGAGTGCTTGAAGACCTGCCGTTTGTAATGGAGCCCTAAGTTTAAATGTAATAGTTATATTTAAATATTAATTCTTGCACCCCTAGGGTTTGACCTTTTGGTTCACTTGATGACTCTAGTGAACCAAACTAGAATAAAAGTCCATAATCAATCAAGGTAGAATATAGTATTCTATATGCATGCTTATACTATATATATTATATATTATGCAAACATGCTTCATGTTCATTAATATAATATTTTATTTTATATATATATATATATATATATATATATATATATATATATATATGCATACATTAAAACAAGATGAGACAAATTAATAACAAACCCCTCAAAATTTTTATATTAAGTTGTAACGTTCAAAGATATTTGGAATATCGAACGTCGCCTTCAAGCATGGTAAAACAATAAAGTATTAAATATTTAATATGAGTTTGTTGTGCACACACAAGGCAATTATTAAATATTTAAGATGTTGTTTTATCATATTTAATGCTTATAAATAGACTGAACAATGCTATTTTGTTGTGCACACACAAGGACAGTGTTTTTCTTTTGAATATATGAAGTGCTAGGTATGACTTAACTTAGATCATTTTAGTTCGGATGTGCACACACTTGACCGTTATGATTTAAGAGGCAAAATACAAGGAGTTGTATAGTTGATGTAATTGACAAGAGTTGTCTACCTATTTATTTATATATACTTTGTTGTGCACACACAAGGCTATATACATTTGAAATGGGATCCTTATTCTCACTAGCATATCTTTAATTAGATATCGCCGAACTATATAGATTGAGGGTAATATAGTTTGAAAAAAATAGTGGGAGATACCAATTTAAAACAAGACCTAAATTATTTTGGTAATTAATAAAAGAATTTATGTTAAAATGTTGTTAATTACAAATTTATTTACATAATTTTACAATCACTACAAAGCATATTAGATAATTAGGAATTGGGATCTGGCTGATAATTACTACTTGAGGCATTGGTGCATCACCTGATAATTAGGAACGGGGATCTGGCTGACATGCTGCGGGCATCAGACCAGAAGGCGGATAGGCTGGAGGATGAGAAAAAAGATATTAGGACCCACTTGGGGCATACCATTAATGGGTTAGAGTCGAAGATACAGAGTCTCCAAACAGACAAGCAGATTATTACTACATTCTGGGAAGATGAGATGAAAGACTGTGTTCGAGCCGATAAGCTAACAGGCGAGTTAGAAGAGGAAGTGAGAGATAAGAAGGTTAGGATGGATATGATGAAGTATGCGTTTAAGTCAGCTCATTGGAGGTTCTAGCATAGGGTGTTTCACTTTCCACGTGAGAAGTACCAGTCTAGACATGCCATAAGCCGTGGGTTGGTGCTGGAGATAGCGGATGAAGAACATGAAGACGCCATTTGGTGGGGTCTTTAGTTTATTCGTGATGAACTTTTACTATTAGTGTTTGGAACGCTTAGCTATGAAATAAAACTTGGTTTTGGTTTTTACCAAGTATGTTGGTTTAAAGTGATGTAAATGGCTTAATGCCATAAGATGATGAGATACTTTGTTATTATGGTTTGTTAATGAATAATCTTTTATTTAAATATATGATGTGATGCTTAAATTTTATATGAATTATAAATGCTGTAGGGAAAGTTATAAGATGATAAGATTAAGTTTATTTAAACAGAAAGATGGCTAGAGGAAGACGTCGTCAAACACCATAGGGGTCAGGCGTTAATGCTGGGGATCCACCGAACCCCATGCAATAATTCGTAGACATGTTAGTAAAGGCACTTCAGAATCCAACCCCGAATACCAATAACCCTCCAGCGGCCCAAGTGGCACACTTTAAGGATTTCAAGAGCGCGGGACCCCCTGAGTTCAAAGGAACCACCGAACCCATCGAAGCCCAAACATGGATCAAAGAAATGAAAAAGGCGTTCGCTATCGCCCGAGTTGGAGATGAACAGAAGAAAATCTTTGCCACAAATATGCTGAAAGGCGAAGCCAACTTCTGGTGGGAGGCAAACCAGACTAGGGCTGGAGAAGGCGTGATACCGTGGGAGGGGTTTAAGAAGATTTTCTTTGAAAACTACTTTCATGTGAGTATGCAGAGTCGCATGGAGATGCAATTCCTAGAGAAAAAGCAAGACGACATGGCAATACCTCAATACGTCACAAAGTTCAACGAGCTGGAGAGGTTTGCACCTCATCAGGTCGACACTGAGGAGAGGAAAATGAGGAGGTTTGAGCAGGGCCTCAAGTTATGGCTATGCAATAGACTTTTTGTGTTGCAAACGAACAAAATCGTGACTCTCTTAGAGAAAGCTATAATCACTGAGGGCGAAAGTGAATCCCTGATGAAATTTATAAAGGAGAAAAAGAAGAAGAATGAAGGAGGGAATCATGGGGAAGGTAGCAGCGGCGATGGTGCAAACAAAAGGAAATGGAACAACAACAACAACAACATCAACAACAATTTTAATTCGGTAAACCCTGGGGGAAAACCAGGGGAAGCAAAGAAGAGGACTGAGATATGCAAGGACTGTGGGAGGAATCACTCGAGTGCATATCTAAAAGGGAAGAATGTCTTTTTCAATTGTGGGCATGTGGGACACATTTCTCCCAATTGCTCTGCACCAAAGAGAAATGGATGCTTCAACTGTGGAGCACTGGATCATCAGGCAAAGAATTTCCCAAAGAAGAACTTAGCAGGAGGGAATGGAGGAAGGGGACCAAGCGGTGGAAATCTTACAATTACTGGACCACCAACTCAAAACTGACCAATAGAAAGGACTTTCAAAATGACAATTCAGGATGTGGTCGCATCCAAGGACGTGGTTTCAGGTATCATTCCAATCAATGATATATCTGTTTACCCGAAGAAGTGTATAAACCTTAAGACTCCAAATCATCTTAAGGTAGTGTTTTATGGTAGTAAGTCACCGAGACACTCAAGTTGTCTGACGATGATACAATGGAGGAAGTTGATAAGAAAGGGATGTGTAGGTTATTTGGCCCATATCGTTGATACGCAAAAAGTAGGGATTGGGATCAGACAGATACCTGTAGTGAACAAATTTCTGGATGTAGTTTTGGAGGAATTGCTAGGTATTCCACCGGATAGGGAGGTCAAATTTGTTATAGATTTAGTACCGGGAATGACCCCGATTTTGAAAGCCCCATACAGAATGGCACCAGAGAAGATGAAGGAGCTGATGGAATAGTTGTAGGAATTATTGGATATGATGTATATTCAACCGATTGTGTCTCTTTGGGGGGCACCAGTTTTGTTTGTGAAAAGGAAGGATGGGTCGATGAGACTTTGCATAGACTATCGAGAGCTGAACAAAGTGACGATCAAGAACAAATACCCGTTCCCAGGATAGATGATTTGTTCGATCAGTTGAAAGGAGAGAAATATTTTTCCAAGATCGACTTGAGGACGGGATATCACCAGTTAAAGGTGAGGAAGGAAGATGTACCTAAGACAGCATTCAGGACTCGTTACGGACACTACGTGTTCCTGGTGATGTCATTTGGGTTAACAAATGTGCCGACAACATTTATAGACATGATGAACTTAGTGTTCAAGCAATACTTAGATAAATTCATAATTAGGTTTATAGATAATATCCTGATCTATTCCAAGACTCAGGAAGATCATGTTGAATATTTAAGAATGGTATTGGAGGCATTAAGGAAGAATAAGTTATATGCAAAATTTTTGAAGTGTGCGTATTAGTTAGAAACAAGTTCAATTTCTAGGGCACGTGATCGACAAGAACGTAATCTTCATGGATCCGGAAAAGGTGGAAGCGATGCAGAATTGGGAACAACCGAAGACACCGACAGAAGTAAGAAGTTTCTTGGGATTGGCAGGTTATTACAGAAGGTTCATACAAGATTTTTTGAAGATAACAAGAACTCTGACTAATTTGATGAGGAAGTCGATAAAATTTGTTTGGACGGAGAAGTGTGAGGCAAGTTTTCAAGAGTTGAAGAAAAGGTTAAGTGAAGCACCAGTGTTGTCATTACCAGACGATACAGGTGATTTTGTGATTTACAGTGATGTGTCGCACAAACGACTTGGATGTGTGCTTATGCAACATGGTAAAGTTATTACGTACGTATCACGTCAATTGAAGGATTACGAAAAGGGATACCCTATCCATGACCTGGAATTGGCAGCGGTAGTATTTGTCCTAAAGATTTGGAGGCACTATTTATATGGTGTAAGATGTGAAATATACACGAACAATAAAAGTCTGAAGTATATCTTCACGTAGAAAGAGTTGAATATGAGACAAAGAAGGTGGTTGGAACTTATAAAGGATTACGATTGTGACATTCTATATCATCCGGGGAAAGCTAACGTGACAGCAGATGCGCTAAGCAGAAAGAGCAAAGGTAAGTTGATAATGCTAACAACTCAGGAAGAGTTAGTTAAGGAGATGGCTAGATTGGAACTTGAGATAAAGAGCCCGAGGTAGTCAAATGAGAAGTTATTCACAATGGAGGTTCATTTGACTCTGTTGGACAGTATCAAGGAAGCACAAAGCAGCGATGAAGAATGTGAGAAGGTGAGGAAAAGAACTTCTGAGGGGGAAGAGCTTAAATTCAGCGTGGGTGGTGATGGACTATTAAGATTTGAGAAGAGAATTTGGGTGCCAGGGGTATCTGAATTAAAGGAAGAGATTTTGCAGGAAGCTCATAGTTCAAGTTACTCAATCCACCCAGGAAGCACAAAGATGTACCAGGATCTTCGCCAACATTATTGGTGGTCCAATATGAAGAGAGAAGTCGCGGGGTGCGTTAGCAGGTGTTTAACATGCCAGAGAGTTAAGGTTGAACATCAGAAACCGAGCGGGTTACTTCAACCCTTAGAAATTCTAGAATAGAAGTTGGAGCATATCACGATGGACTTCGTGGTAGGACTTCCAACTACACAGAAGGGTTACGATGCAGTATGGGTGATCGTTAATTGATTGACCAAGTTAGCGCATTTCTTGCCAATCAAGATTAGATATAACTTAGATTAGCTGGCAAAGCTTTACATCAAAGAGATCGTTTTCAGGCATAGTGTGCCGGTATCAATTGTTTTAGATCGTGATCCGCGATTCACAGCAAATTTCTGGAAAAACTTTCAAGAACGCAACTGAGGTTGAGCACCGCGTATCATTATCAAACAGATGGGCAGAGTGAGAGAACTATTCAGATGTTGGAAGACATGCTGAGAGCATGTGTTATGGACTTCAAAGGAAACTAGGATGATCACCTGCCGTTGGTGGAATTTGCATACAACAACAGTTATCACGCGAGCATTGATATGCCATCTTATGAAGCCTTATATGGAAGGAGATGCAGAACGCCATTGTGTTGGGATGAAGTAGGAGAACGTCAATTGCTAGCACCAGAATTGGTGCAGCAAACTACCGATGTGATCAAAAGGATACGAGCAATGTAGACACTCAAAATTTTCTGTACACCTGTCACTAACATTGCAGGAGGACAGATTCGTCTTTTAAGAGGGAACCCTGAAAGACAGTCCATAACCATTCTGGATACTACCAGAAGTTCAGCATCAACACCAGAACACACACTAGGAGTAACAATTCCAACCTCGGAGATAACCCCGAGGCGTGCGGATACAATATCGGAACACACACTAGAGAAGACCGATTAATCTCAGAGATAACGCCGAGGTATCCAGTCTCAGTCCCAATCATGGGAATAGCTACCAACCTTGGTGATCGTACCTTCAGGAACGCAGCCCAGCCGATAACCGAAAATGCTTGTTTCTAATGCAACCAGCTTCAATCTCGGCGCTCATAACGAGACACCCAGTACAAACCCGGAGATAACACCGGGAGGACATGCACACCTCAGAGTTGACACTGAGGACTTTCAACACTTCCGGCAGATCAATCTCGTGAAAGCCTCTCGAGCAACGCCTCGCTTATCATTTCAAAATCGATGATAACACCGGTGAGGGGCAACCTCGTCATCTTGCCAACGCGATGCCACATCACGTCGTCTCAACATTTTATACACACATCTCTACACAACGATGTCCCACAAGAATCAAGGAAAACCAATCCCGAGTGACTATTATGCGGGGTAACGGATAGAATTTGAAGCTTGAAGACCGGAGGGCATCGTCCCATCTTCAATGACTTCATACAAACTCTAATCCCATGCCATTGTACAACTCTCGACAACAGCGATCTGAAATAGGTCTTATATACCTCAATCAGATGCCCAGATTGCAATTCTGAAAGTTCGAGAGGACATTACAGATTCTTGAAAGTGCACGTACTCTGAGATGACCGGACCGAAACCCGGCCTGGCCCGGCAAATAGGTACACTGCTGGCTAGGCCTTTGAGTACACTTGGGGCTCCCCCCTCTATAAATAGAGGGCTTGGGGTGGCCATTTTAAGAAGAGAAAGAACGATGAAGCCCTGCCAAATTTGCTCCGTATTTGCAATATACTGAGTGCTTTCCCATTTTAAACACTTGTGAGCTCACATATAGCTACTTTTGTACCGGCGGGAGTTGAGTTTCATCCACTTTAAAGATATAGAAGTCTTCTTTTGCAGCTCACTGTAAGCCTTCTCACACACATTAAAGTCTTTCTCTTCATCTTTGCACACACCCTTCTTCACGTTGAGAGTCGTGTTGTGTGCATTTGCCCGGACTTCGGTCCGTGGTTTTATTTCAGTTTGTATATACATATATTATATATATATATATTTATATATATGGACTAACATTATCGAGTTATATCTCGATTGAGCCTAAACTTCGGTCTAGAGCGTTTATTTGCTTATATATATATATATATATATATATTAACTATGTGTCGAACTTTGTTCGATGAGCCTGAACTTGATGCGGAGCGCGTTTATTTGCTTTAATATATATATATATATATATATATATATATATATATATATATTAACTATGTGTCGAACTTTGTTCGATGAGCCTAGACTTCGGTCTGGTGCGTTTACTCACTTATATATATATATATATATTTATATATATGAACTGTTGTCGAACTTTGTTCGATGAGCCTGGATTTTATATCTGGTGTGTTTACTTGCTTTTATATATATATACTTATATATATATGAATTGTTGTTGAACTCTGTTCGATGAGACTGGATTTTACATCTGGTGCGTTTATTGCTTATATATATATATATATATATATATATTGTCCCACCTGGAGTTTACTTCGTGGTGGTTGATCGCTTTTACAACTTTCTTTACATTTCGTCCTGCCTGGAGTTCACTTCGTGGCAGTTGATTGCTTTGTACAGCTTTATTTACATTTTGTCCCGCCTGGAGTTTCCTCCGTGGCAGTTGATAGCTTTTATAAATTTATTTACATTTCTGATCCCCCATGGAGGTGCTTCGTGGTTGGTGATCATGTCTGTATATATATTTATAACTTTTATATATACCTGCTTACTGCTTTCATATAAATTGCGGTACCATGTGCGCCTAGGAATCATGTGATCACAGATTCAGCCTATTGGATCTAGATTCGGTTCCCGTGATGGACATTTTCAGCTCTAAGCAACTTGTAAATTATTCCGCGGTGTTTGAATTTCCTCAGATGGTTTTCATACCCACGACGAAGTCGGTATTATTTTGTACATTATTTTCTTACAGATGCTTCGCATCTCAAAAATAAAATCAATCAAGCTGAACACTTAATAAAATGGAAGTATCAAAAGGTCTCAATTACTATTGAGCATCAGGGTTTGAAAAACCTTTTTTTATAAAACATCACTACCATATCTTGCTATAAACTGAATTTTTACATAAATTCAAACCCTGTGTATATACGTGCGAATGAGGCCTCGTACTACTTCCAAATAACAGCACATTAACCCACACACACACACACATTCAGATAATAGTTTCTTGAAAAGAGGCGGTCACCGTGGTAACACGGATGTCGAGGGTGCCTAACACCTTCCCTCCTCATAATCAAGTCCCCAGACCCTAATGAATCTCGGTTTCACCGACCCGTTTAGCAGTGTCACATCACTGGGTCAATGTGCAAACCTATTCTCGGTTGTGTTGGTACAACCATTTAAAAAACCAACTGGCGACTCTTAACAGTCCATCGTCGACATTATACATGTCGGACATTTTTTACTTCTTTTTTCAAACAAATCTCACCTAAAATGAGAACACCAAAGAACAAGTAACGAAAAGGGACATTCAAAAATCCTGACATCGACAAGCAAGATTAGTGATGTCTCAGGATCGATAGAAGAAATATGCCGATCAACATCGGCAACAACGAGACTTCGATGTCGAAACTTATGTGTTTCTAAAGGTTTCACCTTGGAAAGGGAAAATGAGGTTTGTTGTAAGACCCCAGCTTTTATAAATAAAGATGAATTTTTCTATAAATATTATTTTTGAATATTATGGAATAAATTTGATATAATGTTATAGTTGTGGGTAATATTTATAAATTTTGCAAAGTATGCAAGTTGTTATAAAATATTCATTTGGTCGGGGAATATTCTTTTTGTTAGGGAATATTCGTACAATGGCTCAATCATTGGTGGACCCCACAACATTATTGTCGGATTGAGAAAACGACAAAAATATTTTTATAAAAATAACGGCGGAGGTGTTACCGTTAAAACTGTTGAACTACCCGGTGGTAAAAGTACAGTAATACGCGTGGTTGCATAGTAGCACACGGTATTGATTATTGATGCTTACGTGAGAAGTCACTCAGCTATGCTCAATTATTGCTACAGTAATTGCTGCATCATATCTCTTATATTATTGATTCAATTATTGTCACAGTATCATCTGTATAATATGTTATAGTATTAAATCAATAATTGAGACGACAAGTTATAAATGATTAATAATTATTGAAAGATTAAATATGTGTTATGATTTGTGGTAAGTTTGATTATTTTATGGGGGGGCTCATATGTCATCATCTAAGAGTCTCTTCATCAATAGTAATTACCCTTGTGAATAGTATTTACCTTCGTCAATAGTAATTACCCTTGTGAATAGTATTTACCTTCGTCAATAGTAATTATCCTTGTGAATAGTATTTACCTTCGTCAATAGTAATTACCCTTGTGAATAGTATTTACCTTCGTCAATAGTATTTACCTTCGTTAATAGTAATTACCTTTTACCGACGTCAACCACTTGTCGTTTCACATTACAGCGCCGCCGAACCACTTGTCGTTTCACATTACAGTGTCAAACCAATTAAATCAAACCACTTGCCTTTTCACAAGGCAAGTGTGCTAAGCTAGAAATCTTCTATAAATAGAGGCCTAGGGCTTCATTATTTTTCACGAATTCATTCAAGCTATAGAGAGAAAGTATAGAGAGAATAAGAGAGAAAGAAGAAGAGTATTTTGTTACTACACTGCTGCAGTATTCAATCTCCTACCAAATGTAAGGGGTGTTATTCTTTCTTATTCATGAAGAGAACTGTTGTTATTCCATTGCTTATTATTCTGTTGGAATAACCTGTATAAGTGGTTTACCCTATACTTGGTGACATTCTTCTATTATTCTGTTGGAACATCCTGCATGTGTTTTTACACCTGACTGGTTTCGCTTTTATCATTCTGTTGGAACATCCTGTCATGCATGTGTTTTACACCGGACACGGTTCCGCTCTTTATTATTACTCGCTGGAACATCCTGCTCGTGTGTTTTACACCGGACCGGTTCCGCTCTTTATTATTCTGTTGGAATATCCTATCTCGTGTTTTTACACCGATCTGGTTCCATCTTTATTATTCTGCATTGAACATCCATGCTTGCAGTGAATTTCACCTGACCTGGTTCCGTTATTTATTATTCTGTTGGAATAACCTGTCTGTGCGGTCTATCGCATGCATGGTGATTTCTTTTGTTATTCCATTCTTTATTATACCCAATTGGTTAAAACTTTGACTTCTATACTCCATGAAATTAGTAGAATATCCTTGATATTTGCGTTTCATCCAGTATCTTTTCATGGAAATATTCTTCTGATCATTCTTGAATTTTACTCTACAAAACAGTATCATGTTGACAATTTGGACGTTAATAATTCCTGGATAAAATAATTCTTGAACTTGTTTTATTGAATTCTTATATCATTGTCATCATCCTCATGTTTATATTTTTTTGAAAGTCATCTCGTGGCTTCAGAAGTGCATAGATGGACTTGGTATGATTATGACCGAGACTATTCGATTGTAATCATGACCGTAATGTTACAAATGATGTGATAAAAATCCTCAGTGGCCGTAGTGCATTGATGGACAGTTGTTGGCATGATCATGACCATTAATGAATACACAAATATTCTTGGCCCGTAGTGCATGAATAATTGTGGTCGTGATACTAAAGAATATCCTCGGCAGTAGTGCGGGGGGTGATTCGATGATGTGGAATATTTATTAAAGCCGAGTCTCAGCTATAACAGTGATGAAAAACCTTTTAAAACCTAAAAGATAGTAGACTTTATTTTCTACTTGACTCTTTTAATGGATTGCATATTCACCGCAGCTTAAACCGGTTTGTCTATTGTATTTTATCGCTTTAACATTATTGAAGACTATTGATAATTTATTCTGCATTATCTTAGTCATAATATTTCTTACTGGGCTAGTTGAGCTCACCCTTTCTTTCACTGTTCTCTTCAGGAAATGATAATATAGCTGGGACGAGTCGGGGAAACGAGTGATGGTCCTAAAGATAGCATTAGTAGTCCTCACTATTCTGTAAAATAGTGTGATAATAACTGTAATGAGGACTTTTTGTTTGAGTTTGTATAATATCTAGTGATTTATATTTGTATTTAAACTCACGCTTTTTGTCGTATTGTACACGGCGCTTATGTTAATAAGTTGTATTTAAATTCTGTACCATGTAAGTGGCGACTCAAGATGGGTGATGTATACCTAATTTTGGGGGCGTCACAGTTGGTATCAGAGCTTAGGGATGTGATCCCTGGCTAAGATGTGAGAATAGTACTAGGAGGGGAGAGACGGGGAATACCTTCGCTAGTATGACCTACCTAAGTTTATGTGCTATTTTATTGGTTGGTCAGAAGATAAGGATAATTTGTTACATGTCAATTAACCTTTTGTTTTGTGGCAGTATCTGAAAATGACATCTGAGAATGTTGAGAATAGCAATGGAGCGCAGGCGATCGTTGATTCACCACATATCAATAATAAAGATAATATGCATCGTCGAAGGCGATAATCCTCATGCAAACAACAACACCGACCAAATGACAAATGATCAAATGTTCGAGAGGCTTATGCAATTTATGCAACAAAGAAAGCAGAGCGACTCTGTCCAAAACGTAGGTGGAAACACGGAAAACTCTCTAAGGCGGTCACCGCTAAACAATTTAAGGAGGTGGGACCACCGGAGTTTAAGGGAGAGCCAAAACCACTTCTGGGCGGAAGCATGGATAAAGCAGATTACCAAGATATTTGATGTCTTGGGATGCTCCGAGGAGCAAAAGGTTCCCTTCACGCCTTTATGTTGCGCGGAGAGGCGGATTACTGGTGGGAATCGGTAAAACGTACTCAACCTGCTGTACTGAAGATATCTTGGGAGAAGTTCCAGGAGCTGTTCAACGACAAATACTTTCCGAAAAGTATTCGCCACATGAAGGAGGTGGAATTTATCAAGTTGGAACAAAACAATATGACCGTGTCGCAATACGAGGCAAAATTTGCGGAGTTATCACGGTTCATATCCCACTTGGTGGATAATGAAGAGAGAATGGCGCGAATGTTTTTAGAGGTTTGAAGTCGGAGATACGCCAACATCTTATTTCTCATAAACCGTGTTTGTATTCGGATGTTGTAAATAGGGCTCGCTTAGTGGAGCGCGATAATGAGTCAACGCAACTAAAAGAGAGCAGTAAAAGCAAATTATAATACCAAATGAGAATAGTCATCGAGGCGGTGACAACAAGCGTGGAGGGAATCAACAAAGCCGATATGGTAACCACTTGGTGGTAATCGGCCAAAACAATAAGAATGGACATTTCAAGAAAAGGAGATTCAACAATGATGGAAAGACGTCAAAGACCAAAGACCCATTGTTAAGGAAGGAGAAAGACCACCTATCATATGCTTCAAATGCGGAGAGGGACACATCACCCAAATGCGTCATGCGCCATTCGAAAGCATGTTATAATTGTGGAAGAGAAGGTCACTTAGCTCGATTTTGTCGTTTCATCAAGACAAATTCAAATAGGATGGAGGCACCAAAGGCCATCCCGTAAAATTCAAAACCCCAGTAGAGTGCAAGGGAGAGCATTTGTTGTGACCTCCCAAAGAGCAAGGAATCCGAATGAGGTCATCACGGTAAAGCTTATCATAAACTCTAATGAAGTCTATACTTTATTTGATACCGGGTTCTACCCATTCTTTTATTTCTCCTACTTGCGCCATCGATTAAATTTGACTCGGAGAAATTAGACTTTGACTTTATCTCGTGGAAACTCCGCTGGGAGAAACCTTCATTACATCCAATCGCTTATAAGTCTTGTTTGGTTCAAATCGGTACCCTCACATTACCCGTCGATCTTATTTCATTAAAAATACTTGCATTTGACGTGATTCTAGGGATTGATTGGTTAACTACTTATCATGCAAAAATTGATTGTTTTCGTAAGGTTGTTAGCTTTCATATTCCTAATCAACCTATTATGCGAATTCAAACGACCAAACCATTAAAATCAATCACGGCCATCTCAAGCCATAAAGCTATTCGCTTATTGAAAACTGGATGTCAAGCTTTCTTAGCTCATGTCACGATTTAAATAAAAATACGCCGCTTTTTAAACGATATTCCTATTGTTAATAAATTTCCGACGTATTCCCCAAGAACTTCCCTGCCCTACCCCGAAGCGTGAAATTGAATTTTGTATCGACCTTGAACCCTGCAGACAAAACCTATTTCCAAAGCCCCATATCGAATGGCTCTATTGAACTTCGTGGAGTTAAAGACCCAACTGCAGGAATTGTTAGACATCGGCTTTATTCGTCCTAGTACTTCTCCTTGGGGTGCTCCTGCTTACTATTCGTGAAGAAGAAAGATGGGAGTATGCGACTTTGTATTGATTATCTGGAGTTGAATCACGTCACCATCAAAATAGGTATCCATTGCCACGTATTGATGACCTGTTTGACCCGATTGCAAGGAGCCAAATTCTTTTCAAAGATTGATCTTCGTTCCGATATCACCAATTGAAGATTAGAACCACCGACATTCCAAAGACGGCTTTCGTAACTCCAGACGGGCATTATGAATTCCTAGTCATGTCCTTTGGATCGACTAATGCTCCTTTGCCTTCATGGATATGATGAACCGAGTATTCAAGGAATATTTAGATCACTTTGTGGTCGCTTTTATTGATGACATCCTTATTTATTCCAAAAGCCGTGAAGATCATGAGCAACACTTGAGGTCGACACTCCAAAAGCTTCGTGAATATAAGCTTTATGCCAAGTTGAAGAAATGCGAGTTCGGCTTGAAGAAGTAGCATTCCTTGGGCACGTGGTATCAAGTCATGGAATATCTGCTGACCCAAAGAAAGATTGAAGCTATTCAAAGTCGGGAACAACCTAAATCGATGACCAAGTACGTAGCTTTCTCGCTTTAGAATGTTATTATCGGAGATTCGTGGAAGGATTTTCTCGAATCGCTATTCCATCGACTCAAATTGACTCGGAAAGATACAAAGTTCGGTTGGAGCGAAGAATGTGAGAAGAGTTTTCAAGAACTCAAGAGGAGACTTATTTCAAAGACTGCTCGACAATACCATCTAGCTCGGAGGATTTGTCATCTACAATGATGCTTCAGCAAAGGGTTGGGATGTGTTCTTATGCAACATGGAAAAGTTATAGCCTATGCCTCGCGACAACTCAAAGAATATGAGAGGAATTATCCTACTCATGATCTAGAGTTGGCAATTTGTTATCTTTCACACTTAAAATGTGGAGGCATTACTTATATGGGGAGAAAGTGGAGATCTTTACGGATCATAAAAGCCTCAAATATTTCTTCACTCAAAAGGAACTCAACATGTGACAACGACGTTTTTCTTGAATCTGTTGAAAGATTATGATCATACCATCCAATACCATCCTCGGAAAAGCAAACGTGGTAGCCGACGCATTGAGTAGAAAATCATATGCAAGTACAAGTGCGATATTGTCAACGCAAGGCCCATTTTGTGTGACTTGCAAAGGATGGAGATAGAATTAAAGACTCTGTGGACGCATGTGATGACAAAGTGTATACTGAGTGAGTAGAACCGACTTTAATTGATAAAGTTAAAGTCGCTTTCAAGCTACGCACTGGAGCTGATGCGTATGAGGAAGAAAGTTCAAGAAGGTGCTATGCCAAGCAAGAATCGATGAAGAAGGAATACTTGAGTCAACTCTGCACTTTGTGTTTCTAACGACCACGATTTAAAGTATAATATCATGATGGAGGCGCATAACACACCATTTGCAATCTATCTAGGAGTACCAAATGTATCATGATATTCAATATACATTTTGGTGGAGCAATATGAAGAGAGAGATAGCGCTGCTTATCTCAAGGTGTCTAACTTGTCAACGAAGTTAAAGCGGAGCATCAAGTACCAAAAGGTCCATTGCAACCACTTGAAATTCCGAAATGGAAGTGGGAGCACATTACCATGGATTTCAAGTCGGGCCTTCCTAAGGTTTCTCAAGGCATTGATGCGATTTGGGTCATTGTTGATAGATTGACCAAGTCCGCTCATTTCTTACCGATACGAAAACTTATACACTTGAACGTCTTGCTCAGATGTACATAAACGAGATTGTAAGATCGCATGGTATGCCGGATCCATAGTTTCGATCGAGACCCAAGATTCACTTCACGATTTTGGGTTAGTTTGCAAAAAGCTATGGGCACAGACTTACGATTTAGCTTTCGGCATATCATCCTCGCACGGACGGACAATGGAGAGGACTATTCAAACTCTTGAAGATCTATTAAGACTCTGTGTCCTTGATTTCAAGGGGAGTTGGGACAAGTTCTTACCATTGGTGGACTTTTCCTACAACAACAGCTTATCAAGCAAGTATTGGCATGGCTCCATTCAAGCATTGTATGGAAGAAAGTGTCGTTTCTCAAAGATCTTTGGGATGAGGTGGGTGAAGCAACGTTGTTGGGACCGGGAGTTGAATACGTATGACTACGGAAAAGATTCAAATGATCCGACAACGATAAAAACCTCACAAAATCGACAAAAGAGTTATGCTGATCTTCATCGAAAGGACATGGAATTCGATATAGGAGATCATGTGTTGTTAAGAGTTGCTCCATGGAAAGGAGTTACAAGATTTGGAAGGAGAGGAAAACTTAATCCTCGATTCATCGGTCCATTTTAATCCTCGATCCGAGTAGGAACTGTGGCCTATAGACTCGCTTTACCGCCAAATATGTCTCGTGTTCATAACGCTTTTCACATATCTATGTTACGTAAATATGTGAAAGACCCGAACCATATTATTGAGTTAGAACCGATTTAAATAGCGGAAAGATTTGACGTATGAAGAGGTTCCTGCTCAAATTTTGGATAAGAAAGAACATATTCTACGCCCAAGGTTATACCTCAAGTCAAAGTTTTATGGAGGAACCACGATGTTGAGGAAATGACTTGGGAGTTAGAATCAAATGAAATCAAGGTATCCTTACCTCTTCAACATACCAGTATCGCACCCTAATTTCGAGGGCTAAATTTCATAAGGGGAGGTTGTAAGACCCTCAAATTTTTATAAATAAAGATGAATTTTTCTATAAATATTATTTTTGAATATTATGGAATAAATTTGATATAATGTTATAGTTGTGGGTAATATTTATAAATTTTTCAAAGTATGCAAGTTGTTATAAAATATTCGTTTGGTCAGGGAATATTCTTTTTGTTAGGGAATATTCATACAATGGCTCAATCATTGGTGGACCCCACAACAGAATTATTGTCGGATTGAGAAAACGACAAAAATATTTTATAAAAATAACTACGAGGTGTTACCGTTAAAACCGCTTGAACTACCCGGTGGTAAAAGTAATAAAGAATACGCGTGGTTGCATAAGAAGCACTTGGTATTGATTATCGATGCTTACGTGAGAAGTCACTCACTATGCTCAATTATTGCTACGATAATTGCATCGCATCATATCTCTTATATTATTGATTCAATTATTGTCACAAAGATCATCTCAGATAATATGTTATAGTATTAAATCAATAATTGAGACGACAAAGTTATAAATGATTAATAATTATTGAAAGATTAAATATGTGTTATGATTTGTGGTAAGTTTGATTATTTTATGGGGGCTCATATGTCATCATCTAAGAGTCTCTTCATCAATAGTAATTACCCTTGTGAATAGTATTTACCTTCGTCAATAGTAATTACCCTTGTGAATAGTATTTACCTTCGTCAATAGTAATTATCCTTGTGAATAGTATTTACCTTCATCAATAGTAATTACCCTTGTGAATAGTATTTACCTTCGTCAATAGTATTTACCTTCGTTAATAGTAATTACCTTTACCGACGTCGAACCACTTGTCGCTTCACATTACAAAAGCGCCAAACCAAATCGTCAAGCCACTTGCCTTTTCACACTAAGAAAAGCTAAGCTAGAAATCTTCTATAAATAGAGGCCTAGGGCTTCATTATTTTCACTTAATTCATTCAAGCTATAGAGAGAGAAAGTATAGAGAGAATAAGAGAGAAAGAAGAAGAGTATTTTGTTACTACACCGCAGCATATTCAATCTCCTACCAAATATAAGGGGTGTTATTCTTTCTTATTCATGAAGAGAACTGCTTGTTATTCCATTGCTTATTATTCTGTTGGAATAACTCAGTATAAGTGGTTTACCCTATACTTGGTGACATTCTTCTATTATTCTCATTGGAACATCCATCTGCAGGTGTTTTACACCGGACCGGTTTCCGTTTTTATCATTCTGTTGGAACATCCTGCTCATGTGTTTTACACCGACCGGTTCCGCTCTTTATTATTCTCGCTGGAACATCCTGTCGTGTGTTTTTACACCTCGACTGGTTCCGCTTTTTTATTATTCTCGCTGGAATATCCTATCTGTGTGTTTTACACCGATCCGGTTCCATCTTTATTATTCTTTTGAACATCCCGCTTGTGTGAATTTCACACGACTTTGTTCCGTTATTTATTATTCTGCTGGAATAACTCCGTCTGCATGCGGTCTATCGCATGCATGGTGATTTCTTTTGTTATTCCATTCTTTATTATACCCAGTTGGTTAAAACTTTGACTTCTATACTCCATGAAATTAGTAGAATATCCTTGATATTTGCGTTTCATCCAAAGATCTTTTCATGGAAATATTCTTCCGATCATTCTTGAATTTTACTTTACAAAACAAAGATTATCATGTTGACAATTTGGACGTTAATAATTCTCGGATAAAATAATTCTTGAACTTGTTTTATTGAATTCTTATATCATTGTCATCATCCTCATGTTTATATTTTTTTGAAAGTCATCTCGTGGCTCAGTAGTGCATAGATGGACTTGGTATGATTATGACCAGAGACTATTCTTGTAATCATGACCGTAATGTTACAAATGATGTGATAAAAAAATCCTCAAATGGTAGTAGTGCATTGATGATGACAAGATTGTTGGCATGATCATGACCATTAATGAATACACAAATATTCTTGGCCCGTAGTGCATGAATAATTGTGGTCGTGATACTAAAGAATATCCTCGGGTCAGAAGTGTGGGGGGTGATTCGATGATGTGGAATATTTATTAAAGTCGAGTCTCAAATATAACAAAGATGAAAAACCTTTTAAAACCTAAAAGATAGTAGACTTTATTTTCTACTTGACTCTTTTAATGGATTGCATATTCACCGCAGCTTAAACCGGTTGTCTATTGTATTTTATCGCTTTAACATTATTGAAGACTATTGATAATTTATTCTCATTATCTTAGTCATAATATTTCTTCTTGGGCTAGTTGAGCTCACCCTTTCTTTCACTGTTCTCTTCAGGAAATGATAATATAGCCGGGACGAGTCGGGAAACGAGTGATGGTCCTAAGATAGCATTAGTAGTCCTCACTATTCTGTAAAATAGTGTGATAATAACTGTAATGAGGACTTTTTGTTTGAGTTTGTATAATATCTAGTAGACGATATTTGTATTTAAACTCACAGTTTTTGTCGTATTGTACACGACAGTTATGTTAATAAGTTGTATTTAAATTCTGTACCATGTAAGTGGCGACTCAAGATGGGTGATGTATACCTAATTTTGGGGGCGTCACATTTGGGAAGAAGGGGAAACTTAGTCCCAGATTCATAGGGCCTTTTGAAGTGTTAAGACGAGTCTGTGAGGTAGCTTATGAAATAACTTTACCTACGGAGTTAGAGCATGTACACAATGTGTTCCACGTATCAGTTCTACGACCCTATAAGCAAGACTACAAGCATGTCATAGAGAATGAACCCATCCTGTTTGAAAAGGACTTAACCTATGAAGAGGTTCCTGTACAGATAATTGATAGAAAAGAACAAGTGTTGCGAAATAGGATAATACCTTCTGTTAAGGTAGTATGGAGGAACCACAACCGAGGAGGCTACGTGGGAACTTGAGGAGAAAATGATAAAAAAATACCCTAGTCTTTTTGTTTAACTTGTAATGATTCCGGGGACGGAATCCTTTTAAGGGAGGGTGAATGTAATATCCGAGATTATTATGTTATTTACTAATTATCAATAATTGAATTTATATGAAATTCTTGTGTGATTTTTATTATTAGATGTATATGTGTTATACACACATGTTTAATTTTAAGTTATGTGATGAGGTATGTGTAAATGGTTTGTTTAGATGAATTTAACTATTTGAGTTAGTTATGTAATTAAATTGATTAATTGCATGGGAGGGGATTAAAACATGAGATTGATTTTGGAGCGGAATTTAGAGACGTGGACTGCGTATTTGAGTTCAAAACGTCGAAATTAGTCAAGATAGACTGTAACCACAAAATGTGTCACAGTTGACTTTTTGGTCAAAGTCAACCAGTTGACTTTTTTGGGTAAAAAGTTAACCATGAATTTCGAAGGCTAATTTGACGAAACGGATAGTCCCATGACGTCCAGAACGTCGATTTAGTAGGAATTGATATTAGTATCAAAACATTTGGATACGGGGGGCAAAATGGTCAAAATAGTTTATTAAAGGATTAAATTGATTATATTAATATTTTAATAAGGGAGTATGCAGCTATGGGGCCCACGGATCAACCAAATTGGGACAAGAGAGAAAGTATTATTATTATAAGGTAATGAGGGGTGAAGGAGTTACAAACCCTTTACAAATTCAAGACTCTTCCTTTCTCTAACCCCCACCCCATACTAAATTGAATTTATACAATATACTTAATACATATAACTTATATTGGAGATGGAAGGGTTGGGAAAATCAATTGATAACATATTTTATATATACTCCCAATCCAAGTCTTTTCTTCCTCTTTGTAAAAAAATCCTACCGTGAGTGAAGTTGAGAGTGAGAGAGGAAGGAGCTTGAGAGAGTGGCGAATTCTGGAGTTTTCAGTGACTAATCAAGCAAGGAGAATCAATTGAGGAGTTCGAGCAAGTAGAATTCATCAAAGAGGTAAGCAATGAACTCTCTTTTCCATGTTCTTTAGTAAAAATGAGAGAATATGCTTATGTGACTTTTTGCAAACAATTTGTTTTAGACTTTGTGATGCCATGCTACTGTTAGTTGATGTTATGTGGATGTAGGAATGAAAGTTCTAGTTTAATCATGCCTTAATATCGTAGAGATTCAAGGAATTATGCCATGCTTGCCAAATATTTGATAATATGACTAAATGATGCTAATTTGATCATATCATGGAAATTTAGTGAGTTCAATTATTGTAACATGTGTATTTATATGAGTATAGATGATCTGGACATTAGGAACAATTTAATTACATGCTAGAAGAAAAATCACGATTATTTGTCAAATTGGGTTTAACTAGTAATCTGTGACTTTTTGGGTTTTTCGGAACTTTGGAATCATGGTTTCTGTGACCCGATTATGGTAGGTAATAATTTTGTAAAATACTATGCTATATGAAGTATATTGTGTCCAAGTTTCATGGTCAGATGTTCTGTAGTTTGGTTGGAATTTGATGTCCCGTTTTCTTGGAACTATTTTGATCAGTCTGTCTTGGGGGCATTTTCGTCCACTTTTTGTATTTTAAAAATTCTGGAAAGATTTGGAGTGTTAATATAAGAAGATATGAAGGTCCTGTAAATATTTGAGAATTTTTGGCCATACGGTTTGAGAGTTATGGATTTTACGGCTAAGGACACTATTTAAAAAGATACCCGAATAACTCTCTTTGTATAAGTCCAAATATTCCAAAAGTGTTATTGGAAGTACATGTATATAACAGGAACTAACCCTGAAAATATCATAATTTTTGGAGCTAATCTCGATTTATGAAAAATCTGAGAATATGTGGCTATTATGGACTATTTAAAAATAGTAGATGGATATTAAAAATTCCGGGAAAAATATATGTTCAATGTGGGACTATATTCTGCAAAATCCCAGAAAAGAAATATTTTTGAGACTGATTTGATATTTTTCATATAAATGATGTTATATAGATAAATGAGTTTAATTAAATATGTGATGTCAAAAATATGAAAAATAAGGTTTTCCGACTTGAGACCCTTAAGCATGTTTTAGGCAGATTTTTGATGGAGGTTTGGGTCAGAAAAATGTTAGAAATTTATGTTTCCCAGATTCTTTTATTGAACCACGTGGCTTATACGAAGCAAAATGTTATGTAATTGAATTGTATTTGAATACGTGCGAGTTTAATCATCTTATTAAAATAAAAGTGAACCATTACACTTCGAAGTGGTGTTCGAGAACTTAATTGCTTAACGTGACACATGTGAATAGGTTACGTGAAGAGCTAGTAGATAGCATTAATTGTAGAAGATGTATCAGGCAAGTTTCCTAACCCTAAGTTTCTATTGAGCAATTATTCAATCTTTACTCATTGTTATTGTAGTGAGGGTTAGTATTGGACTTGTGCTATTTACTTTTTCGTACAAGTTCATTTGTCGTAAAGTTATATAACTGCAATTTCTTTGCAAGCGTTATTGATGACTACTCAGTTAGTATTACAACTGTTATACTTTAAAGTTCTATTTCTTTAACGAACTGTTTCCAATTATGCTTTTTGGCTTTTTGTTTAAGCTAGATAATATTAATGATAAATGATATAACATTTGAACAATTCAAATCCTTTGAAGTTATGTTTACCAATCCAAATTTCTTTGGTGCGGTCCCACATGAATACTAAGATGAACAACCCGAATTATCGAGCAAACAGATGTCGGACATATAGTCCCATTTATGCTTATGCAGTCAAATTTTATACTTGTGCACAATATAGGGTTTGATAGGCTGATCACCTGGAGTACTTGCAGAGACTGTTTATAATCTATTTGATTGTTAAACCATCTGATGGTTTTTGATGAAACAAAATAATGTTCAGGGTATCTAACACCCCTTAGTATGCTATTGAGAATTCTAAAACTCTTACCTTGATATTCCTGTTTATCTCTTGATAATTATTTCAACTGTTGAGAAATATTTATGCAAATGCTTTTACCCCTGATGCATGTTTCCAAATTACTTTATATACTTGCTGGGCAATTTGTGCTCATTCTTGCTTAAACCTTTCAGTTAGGGCTGAGAACACTGAGGGCTCGGGCAAGGACAAGGGGAAGTCTAAGATGAAATTATGAGAGTTATTTATGTAATAAGTTATATTTCTGCATATGATGTAATGTAGCGTTAAACGCTAAGTTTAAGTTTCAGTTTATTTAAGGTTGTAAAGACTTGGGATTTTATTTGAACAGTTATGTAATAGCTATTATTATTATTATTATTATTATTATTATTATTATTATTATTATTATTATTATAATAATTATTATTATTATTTTTGGAGTTTATGTAGTTACATGATTATGTATGTTGTATCGTGAGCACCATGTCCTGTAATCGATGTTACACAGATTTGGGGGTGTCACAATATCCATACCTAAACAGTTGGCATAAGATAACAATATCAATAATATTTTGATAGATTATAATGAAACCCACAGAATACTCTAAGTTTAGTCTAGCCGGAGTAAATGGCTTTGACTTCTTTACTACATCAATTCATGTGTATGATACATGAATCATAAAGCTTGTCCGATATGAGTATAGACAAGGGTTTATAACACTTGCCTTTAGCATCTGCTACTGTTAATTCACTTTATTGGTGAGTCTTTAAAGATTTTACGTCACATAATTACATAGCATACCTCATTAGGTCATAAACAAGCAATAGGTATTGTCATTAACTTGTCTTCTTCTTCTTATTCTCTTTCTAACTATCCTCTTCTTTAAATTATTAACATTCGTTGTTTTAGTTAATGTTTGTCTACGTTGGGATTTTTAATTGTCCTTTTCCGTTACTTGTTCTTTAGTGTTCTCATTTTAGGTGAGATTTGTTTTTTCAAAAACAAGTGAAAAAGGTCCGACATGTATAATGTCGACGATGGACTGTTAAGAGTCGCCAGTTGGTTTTTTAAATGGTTGTACCAACACAACCGAGAAAAAGTTTGCACATTGACCCAATGATGTGACACTGTTAAATGGGTCGGTGAAACCGAGATTCATTAGGGTCCGGGGACTTGGTTATGCAGAGGGAAGGTGTTAGGCACCCCCCGACATCCGTGTTACCACGGTGACCACCTCTTTTCAAGAAACTATTATCCAATGTGTGTGTGTGTGGGTCAATGTGTCTTTGTTATTTGGAAGTAGTCAGCGAGGCCTCGCCGCACCTATATATACATTGTGGTTTGAATTTATGTAAAATTCAATTTTTAGCAAGATATGGCAGTGATGTTTTATAAAAGAGGTTTTTCAAACCCTGATGCTCAATAGTAATTGAGACCTTTTACACTTCCATTTTATTAAGTGCTCGGCTTGATTGATTTTATTTTTGAGATGCAAAGCATCTATAAGAAAATAATGTACAAAATAATTCCGACTTCCTCGTGGGTATGAAAACCATCTGAGGAAATTCAGACACCGCAAAATAATTTACAAGCTGCTTATAGCTGAAAACGTCCATCCAGGAACCGAATCTAGATCCAATAGGTTGAATCTGTGATCACATGATTCCTAGGTGCACATGATACCACAATTTGTATAAAAGCAGTAAGCAGGTATATATATAAAATATGTAAATATATATATATAGACATGATCACCAACCACGAAGCACCTCCATGGGGGATCAGAAATGTAAATAAAGCTGTAAAATCTATCAACCGCCATGGAGGAAACTCCAAAGTGACGAAAACGTAAATAAAGTCAGAAAAGCTATCAACCGCTACTGAGAGGAACTCTGTGTAGGACAAAATGTAAATAAAGTCATACAAAAGCAATCAACTCGCCACGAAGTAAACTCTAGGCGACAAAACGTAAAGAAAGTCAGAAAAAGAATCAACCACCACGAAGTAAACTCCAGGTGGGACGAAATATATATATATATATAAAAGCGAATAAATGCACCAGATGTAAAATCCAGGCTCATCGAACAGAGTCCGACACACAGTTAATATATATATATATATATATATATATATATATATTAAAGCAGTAAACGCACCAGACCGAAGTCTAGGCTCATCGAATAAAGTTCGACACACACTTCATATATATATATATATATAAAAGCAAATAAACGCTCCAAACCGAAGTCTAGGCTCAATCGAGGCATAACTCGATAATGTTAGTTCATATATATAAATATATATATATATAATATATATGTATATACAAACTTAAATAAAACCACGGACCGAAGTCCGGGCAAACGCACGCAACACGACTCTCAACGTGAAGAAGGGTGTGTGCAAAGATGAAGAGAAAGACTTTAAAGTGTGTAAGAAAGCTTATAGTGGGCTGCCAAAGAAGACTTCTACATCTTTAAAGTGGGTAAACACTGGTTTTTGTAGGTACAAAAGTAGCTATATATGAGCTCACAGGTGTTTAAAATGAGAAAGTATTCTGTATGGGGTGAGTACAGAGAAAATTGGGCAGGGCTTCCTCGCCGTTTTTTTTCTTGCAAAATGGCCACCCCAAGCCCTCTATTTATAGGGGGTGGAGCCGTATGTGTACCTGCGATTGAGCCGCAGGTGTACCAGAGGCTACCCGGGTTGCCCCGGGTTTTTTAGGTTGGGTCATCTCGTAGTACGTGTACTCGGGCACTATAATGTTAGCTCGAACTTTCAGAACCCGGGTTTTTTAGGTCGGGTCATCTCGTAGTACGTGTACTCGGGCACTATAATGTTAGCTCGAACTTTCAGAAGTGCAATCCGGCATCCGATTGAGGTATAAAGGACCTATTTCGGACCGCCGTTGTCGAGAGTTGTACAATGGCATGGGATTAGAGTTTGTACGAAGTCATTAAAGATGGGACGATGCCCTCCGGTCTTCAAGCTTCAAATTCTATCCAGTTACCACCTGCACAATCACCACTCTGGATTGGTTCTCCTTGATTCTTAGACTCAGCAAACGGTAGGGCCGAAGCTGGCCAAAGATCATCGGCCGGCCAAAAAAAAGGTCCAAGGTTTTGGTGGGTGAAATTATGAAGTCTGTGGCCGTGGTGAGCAAACCCGACTTACCATGAGCTTCTCCCTTTATATATATTTTTTTTACGAACTCTTTGCTACACAAAAAATAGTAATAATAATAAATAATAAAAATAATAAAATAATTTATAATAAACAATAATACAAACAAACAAAATTAATTAATTACCTACATTAACAAAATATCTCAATCAATTAATTTTAAAAGTATTATAAATTAGTAATATTAATTAATTTAATTAATTAATTGGCAATCCTTTTATGTTTCTCTCTCTCTTTTCGAAGTAAATGCATGTTTCTTCTCCATCTCTTCAAATCAATTGATTTTTCTTTCTCATTCCCTTACATAATTTATGCACTTTAATTTGTTGATAAACGAATTTATATTCTTACATATTTATTTGTTCAGTTAAATTATTATACATAAATAGAGTGAAAAATTGAATAAAGGATATGTAGCTAATGTAGTTAATTAATTGCCAAGTATTAATTTAATAACCTACATTAACTACATATCTTAATTATAGTTTTCAATTATAGTTAAAATATATTGAAGATTGCATTAAAAATAAGTAGTTGTTGTAGCTCAGTTGGTTTGAACTCTTATTTATTTACTTACAAGTCTTGTGTTCAAGCCTCACAACCCACAAGTAGTAACATTTCATTTAAAAAAAAAAGTTCATGGGCCACTTGGCGGGCTTTGGCCACACGCTTGGTAGGAGCTAAAACGCAGGTAGGACAAAAAGGCCCGGGTTTTGGTGGGCTGGAAAAATGCGGCCCAAAGTCCGGTTTTTGGTGAGCGGGCCGGGCTAGCCCGCGGGCCTTGGGCCCGTTTTTCAGGTCTATTGATTCTTGTGGGACATCGTTGTGTAGAGATGTGTGTATGAAATATTTGAGACGACATGGCGCGTTGGTGAGATGACGATGTTGCCCCTCACCGGTGTTATCGCCGATTTAGGCTGATAAAGCAGACGTTGCTCAGGGCTTCGCTGAGATTGGGCTGCTGCAATTGTTGGAGGTCCTCAGTGTCATCTCTGAGGTGTGCCTGTCCTCCCGATGTTATCTCCGAGTTGGTATTGATTATCTCGTTGTGAGCGCCGAGATTGAAGCTGGTTGCATTTGAAACAAGCATTTCTGGGGTTATTGCCGAAACTGCATTCCTTGGGGTGATCACCAAGGTTGGTGGCTATTCCCATGATTGGGATTCAGACTGGATACCTCGGGGTTATCTTCGAGATTTATCGGTCTACTCCGGTATGTGTTCCGGTATTGGATCTGAAAGTAGTATGCACACAAGCCAATCATGTTTGATGATAAAGCATATACTTTGTAACAATCTTATTCATTTATTAATAAAAAGTATTAATTTATTAAAGGCTTTTAATTATCTACATGATGCTGTTTTATAATATGAGATAAACCCATAGTTTTAAGCAATGCTTTTAAAATAATGATGATGATCATTCTAATGAGATATAAATTCTTAGAAAGCTTAAAACTAAAATAGTTCCCAATCGTTGGATTACTAAATTGGGGATTCCGGATAGATTGGTACATACGTTCCTTGCTCATTGGATGAGGATGATTGATCTTATGATCATTTGTGTGGAGACACTAAAGCAAGTATGTAGGTGCTTATTAGAGAATAAGTTCACTGAACGTGGCTCGCTAAGGAATACCTAATGGAGTTTTACTTGCCTGTCAATAGGAATTCCTGTAGTGATAGTAGTACAAGTGATCCTTGGACTTGAGATCATCATAGTATCTTGTGTATGATGAGTTATACTTTGACTTATTCCTTAAGACCCTTAGGGTATATCAAAGGGTATGCTTGGGTATAATAAGTTGTACATGGAGATAATGTATGATCAATAAAGAATCTACCACTTCTATTAAAAGAAGAGAAATGTCCTATGTGATTCGATAAATGACAACCCAAAGAGTCCTTGGCAAGCGTAATGAAATTAGAAAGGAGTTTCTAATTTGCATTATTTGAGTTGTGCATTTAAGGATCAAAATACATATAATTAAATAAAATAAGACTTGACAAGAATTCCATGCCTTATATTTAATTGGGACATCAGTATGGTGGAAGGATTGAATTGTGCAGAAACTATTTACTCAAAGGTTCTTTAATGATTAATGTTGAAATCTATATTATCCGAAAAGTCGTTGATCGCTAGGGAGGCTTATCCCTATTGTAGAATAAATATTATTTATTTAAATAAATTAATTGTTTAATTTATTTATTTAAATAAGATTAGAATTGTTCTAATTGATTTATTCACAACCTATTAATATGGAGAACCTAAAGGGTCACACCATAAAAGGAATAATAATTATTTAAGAAGATAATGGCATAATCGTAATAATATGTTATGTATATTTTATTTAATCTATGGTGATAGAATAAATTAAATAGCTTAATATTTATTATTTAATATTTTAGAAATATTAAATATAAATTAATAAGAGGAGTCTTATTAATATTATTACAATTATTATTATTTTAATTTCTAAAAGAGTTTAGGAATTAATTTAATATAAGTACTCTCATTTATTCCTAATTGGATTAGGAAGGAAAATTAGTTAAAGAAGTTTAATTAATTATCCCTAATAAGATTAGGGAGCTTAATTAATTAAAAGAATTTAATTAATTAAATAAATCCCAATTCCTTAATTGTTAAGGTGGGTTGCCCACATCTATAAATAAGAGGAGTCTTATTATGGGTGGGTGTTTGTTGACTTTTACAACTACGTAATAATTCCAATTTGTTGGAGAGTATGCCCTTTCTATAGAGATAGAAAAACTAGGGTTTAGCCAACCACCCTTCTTCTTGAATTTTTATTCTTCCTTGGTGGATCACCTCTAGAGGCCAAACACTTGGGTGGCTAACGTTGATCAAAGGAAGGAATCAAACCCGGTGGATTCAAGTTGAACGCGAAAGGATTTGGAGGTGAACTTGTACCTGAGGAAGCTCGATCTTCAAGGTTATGATTTTATTCTTTATCTTTTCGTTTAATTAATAATTGTGCATAAAGGGTGATCCGGGTATATGGTTTGTAAATTTTTTTAAACTCTGATTTTACACGTTTCCGCACTTTTTAT